>JAGSMT010000214.1:0-505485 GCA_029286875.1 Lamproptera curius
GTATTTTAGCTATTTTAGTATTATGTCTTATGGCATTCTACTGTGGGAAATGCGGCAGATACTATACGATCTTTGTCCTCCAAAACGCGCAATTCGTGCAGTCTATAACCTGGGCCCCAAAGAATCATTAAAAAGTTGTTCACTGAAATAAAAATAATGACCGTTAGTTCTCAATACATTTTTGAAAATTTAATGTATAGTGCAAAAAATAGAGATGATTTCCTAAAGACATTGTGATGCACATAACATAGATACAAGGAACAACATAATCTAATTCTTCCAGCAACTAGACTGCGAAGAATAAGTAAGTCTTTATGGGACAATGATACGTTTTTACAACAGAAATCCCAGTAAACGTTCAGAATTTAACTATTAATAAATTTAAAAGGTGGTCAAGGAACGTTTATGTATTAAAGAGTTATTACGATATTAATGAATTTTTAAATGATAACACAGCCTGGTAATGGAATGCTCGCTCCAGGTCCTGTTTCAAAATTGCATAATATGTATGTCCAATTATCAAAATGTTTGTTATTTTTAAAGATGACAAAAAATAGCCCGCTGAGTTTCTTTCCCGGTTCTTCTCAGGTCTGTGGCGTCCTTTTCCGAACCGGTGGTGTGTGTTTGACAATCAATAAGCAGTGTAAACTTATATTGAATAAAGATGTTTGAATTTTGAATTTTTTGAATTTCTAGTTGCATACAAAAAAAATCTGAATTATCTAGGGGGATTGTGTGTCGTTTGTTGCCATCAACACTTAATTAATCACTTTTATCCTCACGCAATGGTTTCTGGGAAATGTATTCTACGTAAGTATCACATCATAAGTAAGCAACCTAATATTTTTTCACAGCGGAGATACAGATCATATTTCATTATATTTAATCCTTATGCATATAACTAAGCGTAAAGAAAGTTTTAAGTTAGCTTCATTAGTTTGCCTAAAGTATGTACAGTTTGCTCCGACCCTGACTATTGTCAACAGATACTTAGCAAGTAAAAAAAAATATTTACGCAAAATGTATATTTCAAAAATATTTTTATTTAAATAAAACTTTTTTGCAAATTGTATCGTGTGCAACTTTTTAAGCTTAAATTAGCGATGGTGACTGGTCGGACTGAGGTATTGAGCATAATTAAACAGAATCGTAATCGCATTTTGATTTAACAAAAAAAGGGAAAATAAGTTTTTGACAAACAGATTTTGTTCTTAAAGTTTTTATTCATGAATTGGCTTTAAAATAAAAACAAATAAGATAATAATATAAAAAATGAGCGCAAAAGTAAGTACTTTTCCCAAAACAACTGTAATAATCTGTTAAATAATTTCTATGTCTACTTAATCTCTCTCTCTAATTTACTTGATTTTTTTTCTGTAATTAGTAGTAACAGGTCCAAAAAATAAATGTGTTTCTCTATGGAATTAGGTTTTAAAAAAAGCAAGATTAACAACATGAAAGACTGGTTTCTGAACTTAAATCTGAGAGTATAGTATAAAGATGGTACAGTTTTAATAAAAGACTAGATTGTTGCACCCCACTTCATCCGCATGGTATAATAAAATAATTATGCCGTTACTTTTTTTTGTTTACACATAGATTAATACAGTTTTGTAACCACAGACCTAATCCGAAATCTGTGCGAAGTATCTCTGACGTACTGTGTAATATAATTGCTTCTATGATAGTCTTCAATTTTTCATTTACCTTAATGGTCTCAAAAACGAAACCGCACTTTCTTTTACGACACTATTGATATCACAGTAAAATTCGTCTTCGTAAATATACCGGTTTTTAACGGTAATAAGCAACCTTACAGAAAATATTAGAGAGGAAAGAAACAAATAAATAACTAAGTACTAGGTAAATCAATTTATGAATTGTTAATTAAGAATTCTTACCCAAAGAGGATATATTTAGCCGCTAGTGCCTAGTACGACAAAACGCAACTTTTAATCAAAATAAGTCATTCCATAAAAAAAATCTTGGTATCTTTTCTCGGCTTTATTGGCTAGATGGGTTTCTATTCTCTCGTAGTGTTAAGGTTTTGTACCTGCGGCCCGGTCTGGACATAGGAAAGCTAAAGGTAACTTAGCTGGTCTAAAGAGTAAGCTGAACGTGCACTCAGTGGATGCGCTCAGGTAGATGAAGAGGGTTGGGTTGAAGGTAATAGGCGTGCCCCCCTTCCCCCCGAATAGGTTTCTATTTTGTCCTATTGGAAGGGCTCAGTAGCTAAGGCTTGATCCGTCCACCGGGAAGCTATGATGCACCTCATTGTCCTATGGAGTAAGGCTGGCTCGCACCACTGATGTGATGTGGAGGGGCCTAAGGAGGAGGTGATACGGTAAGGTTTAATCGATTTAAGAGATATCGATTACACCTCAAAATATTAGAGATATCGATTATATCTTACTGCCGGAACGGGGATACCGAAAGAGCCTGACATCACAACCACCGCGGGGGCTGCGAGACTTGTTTACACAGGGGCATAGATCTCTTTGCTTCTATAGTTACTGGGTAACATATTCGAGGGTGTCTGTGGAATGTATGAAGGCCACGATACAGCGCGCTAGTTTTGACGTGCCCTGGGTGCCGGGAGATAGCGGAGCTCCCTCGGTGATGATGCTGGTTGGAGTACAAAAGACTGCAAAAACGTCCGATATTCAAATGTTGCAATTATTCAAAACCTTCGTCTTTGATAATCTCTTAGTATTAGGCAAAACCAGTTTTTAAATTAACTTATCAAAAATCACCTTGTAGTATTTTGACTTGACCACGAAACATTCTGACAGTCAGTCTATAAATTGGTCTTAATTGAAACGAGAGTGGTGATGTACACGAAAAAAACGCTCTTCACTTATAAGTTCAGAAAATATTAATAATTATTAGGGCTTTCAATATGGTTGCAAACTATGAAAAAAATAAAATTTGATGCTCTCCGTATAAACACATATACATATTGTTCAAATTTCAATTTTTCATAGATATTAAAATTGAATCGAAACAAATAATGTTTTGCTTTGTAAATACATGCTTGTGTTTGAAATTGAATACATATTTGACATTTTTGACAACCACCTCATTTAAAATCCACGGTTTTAGAGTATTGAATTACTGCACAACAACTATCTGATTGAAAATTAGAACAATGCATGGCGTCCAATAGCGAAATACAGTGTGTTTTAACCCAATAGCATACTTGCGATTGCATTAATACATTGAATACTACTATTAAGAGGCAATTATTCATTTTAATTACGTATGAATAAATAGTTAAGAAAATAATTTAGTTTTTTTCTAAATACCATGGCCTAAATGAGCTTGCTTTATATATGTAAATTAATATGTTTCCAAATCAAAAGGTAAAAAATACAACTATATAAGCGTCATTTGTAATTGATCTTTTTAATATTAAATACCATCTTATGTGCGTTAGTTTCTAACTATATCGAGCAGCGAGTTTTTTTGATGGCTTTTATTTTTTATCACCTCAACACATACTATATATCTTTAATATGTTCTCATATGTTAAACAAATAAGGTTCTAGGATTGACTGACCAAAAAATGTCAGATGTGCGTTTTCATTATTAAGATGAGAACTTAAATAAAAAATAATACAACTTCTAGGTGTTCTCTATATAATGTACAAAATGATTTTGCTATCGAATATCATCCCACTTCTTCAAGGTTTTGTATATAATTCAGATAATATAATTAACAAAATATATGATACAAAAAATATTTTTAAAAATTAAAAGAAAATAACAACAAAAAACTAAGTTCCTTTTAAGTTATTTTTTTCTTAAATACACCATTTGTGTAACTCTAATCTTTTACTCTAGCCTACTATTATTTAAACGCGCTTGTGCGATTGTATCTTTTTATTTTTACTGACTTCCCAAAAAAACGGAAATTTCGGAGTTTCATGGTTTTTCTCTAAATATGTTAACTCGTTGCACCACTCCTAGTGCTCCCGATTTGGTTCTTTCTTTTTTTACTAACAGTTTTTGTCATTTGGTCTTATTTGGTCCCATTTTGTTTTATATTATTTTATTATCACTACTTTAATTTATATTTAACAAATTAAGAAAATTATGGTGCCAAAAACCACATCTTTGTGCGATTAAATTGCAAACTTTGGCTCAACCGAAAAAGAATTAAATTAAGTTTTACATAATTGTACCACTTAAATTAACCTACAATATATACCTTAAAATATGCTACAAATTAAGATGCAGTGGCTCAAATCACAGAGTAGTTTTTCGCATAGGGCGCTTTGTGTCCCTTAGATATTTTGCAAAATAGTTTTAAATAAGTTTGAAGTCGGTCATATGTTTTTGTAATTTGTTTTACCATGAGATATTTAGCCACAATTCGCAATGTATGTATGTATATGTATATCTATAAGTCATAAATTTCCATCTTTTGAAAAGTCAGTATAAAAAAAATTGTAGTAATAAAAGTATATAGTTACGTTATATGGCATCTGATGTTTAAAAAACAATAACCAATAGCTTAACCTATCCTTTTTACATTTATTATTAACTTAAACAATAGATTCAGATTTTAATATCTGGTGGTGTTACGCGTTTTTAAATGTAATTTGTTGGTCCAATGGTCCAGCGAATAATGGAATCTACCAAAAACTTCTAAAATTAAATGTTTCATAAAACAAGACCTATTCCAGGGTCGGAATAAAAGTATACCGATATCATAAGAATTTGTCTCTAAGCATCCCGAAAGCCTTCAAACAAGTTATAAGAGTATAGAAAATGGTAAACAAACAAGCCCAAGTTAATACTTTGAAGATTTAGCTTTAAAAAGTCTCGTTTCGTATACGACAGCAATTTACAGATAAAGCGATCTTCCGTTAAGTAGAAATAAAAAATTCCTCAAGAAAGTTAGAAAAAGGTAAAATAATCAAGATATAATCTATTCTAAATACAGTATGCAACTATTCTACATAAAGTTAGATGTATAAAAAAATATTTATGTTTGATTTGGCAAGAGAAGTACCGATTACGTACTTCTTTTATTAATTCGGAAATTATTTTATGTATGGCTAATGGTACTGTTTTTTAACCGACTTCAAAAAAAGGAGGAGGTTTTCAATTAGTCTGTATTTTTTTTATGTTTGTTACCTCAGAACTTTCGCCTGGGTGAACCGATTTGGATGTTGTTTTTTTATTTGAAAGCTGGTGCTTCCCGTTTGGCCCCATAGCAATTTGGTCTAGTTCTGACAGTGGCATCCATGAAAAACACGAATAAGTCAGTAAGTGCTCATCAAATGGACAATTATTAGCTCAATATCAGGCCAATCGAGTTCGATGATTCCTTTTTAATTATTTATTAGAAAGAATATAATTCGATGGCAGTTTCAAAGAGTTTGATTAGGTTCTGATAATGGGATCCATGAAAAAGCGTCGGACCTCTTCAAATCTTAGTAGAAAATTAACGATACTCAAAGGAATTTTTCATCGGCTAAGGGCCATAGGTAAATATCGTGAGGATCGAAGGGGGGAAGAATGAAGAGGGACTTTGCATGGGGGAGTTTTTTATTTATATATTGGTTTTTATCGTTAAAATTTTGTTTTAATATATTGTTGTATTCTTTTTGACACAAATTTGAATAGCCGGTGATGATATCAATTGTTCTAGTAGGCCTAATCGATTCTATTGCTCAAAGAAGTTGCTATAGTGTCAAGCAATATATATACATATACACATTGAGGAAAATAGGATTTCTTTTAGCGTAATACTTGGTAATAGGACTTTAATTGACTCCTCCTAGCGTATGTAAATAAGCCTAGACCTTTCCACCTATGTTGGGAGATGTATGTCTAGAATACTAAGAAATATTTAAGTAAAAGATTTACGTAACAACTAACAGTGTTACATTAGAATACTAAGAAACTTAAAAACGAACTTTGAATAAAAACATAAAACAGTACCTTTATAGTAAATTTAACCTGTCATAATCCGGCGGGCATAAATTTTACAATGATCATGGATTCGGGGTAGAAGTAATGACATAACTTTTTATAGGACCATTAAAAAGGTTTAAAAAGTCATCGTTGCACTTACCTAAATTATGAAAAATATTCGCGAAATCGTAATAATTTTAAATAAGAAGTAAAATTTTAACAAAAAAAAAAATATGTGAACCAGTTTCTATAGTTTTTTTTGTTACTACGATTCGGGCCACCTGATGGAAAGTAGTCACCAACGCCCATGGACATCGGCAGTATCATGGGTATCACCAATGGGTCGCCTGCGTGAGTCATCTCTTTCTCATTTATCTGGTAAATACGCTGGTGTATTTCTAACTGGAGCATCGTAGTATTATACACACTGCTGCTTTGCGGCAGAAATAGTTACCGCGGTGGTACCATCTGTATAAATGTTTTGCGCAATGCAAGAGGGTAACAACATGCTCTCTCTGCACGAAACTGTCCCGCGATTTCTGCCACGGCATTATCTAATATCCTTTAAGGTATGTCTTATGTGTCTTGAAAAAAACATTTTATGCAAATAGAATTTTTAAAATTCTTTAACTTTTATGTGAACTCATTCTGTAAATCTTAAACGAGCTTTCAATATGTCTCATTGCAATTAAAAAAATGTTTACATTGAAATGATTATAATAGGTTATTCATACAACATAGACATATGCTTTCGCGGACTTTATTTTAGACCAATTCAAGAATTAATCATGTAGACCATAGTTTAAATACATCGCTTAAGGTTAAGCCAGCGTTTGCAATTCAATCGTATGAAGTTTTTTTAACGCCACAACTTTTTTGTTATATTCAATATTTATTCAATTATTTTGTAGAAAATTTAGGCTCTGTCAAGCTCTTACGAATTTAATAAACTACTTATCGTAAAAGGTAAAAAATGGAACCACACACAGGGCAGCTACTACGTACATTTTTTAAAAAGAATCATTAATCTATCATCTAAATTGGAGTACTAGAACCGAAGCAACGGGTTAACATACATATACAAAAAAACATACGCTTCAAATTTAGCACTTCCTCCTTTCGGAAGCTCGGTCAATAATACGTTATTTCGGTATACAATATTTACAATTTAAACTCTACTGAATGAATTATGACCAAAAAAATTATATCATTATATTCTATATTCTATTTTCAAAAATTTTCATTAATATTCGTCTTAGCAATTTTCATATAAAGCACTGGGGACATAACCTAGTAATTTTTGGGTAACACTTTACAAAAATTGAGATTATAAGCAGTGAAAGCCACGAAACTGGAACAGAACAACTAAAGCTCGGTTTCTATCTTTTTTATTTAGGTTTCTAGCTAAAATATAAACTTATTTTTTACGAGCTTAAATTGATACAAGCATTCATTTTATTTTTTCGTTCCACCTTAATATGCTTACTATAAAATTTAATCAGATTTATTTATAAAACCTTCGTCTGTTACTTTAACTAGTTGTACTTGATAAACGATTGTAATGTCAAGTAATCTCACCGGGCCGTGCAGAATAGTAGGCTTAAATCGATTTAAATCATCTGCCTAAAGTTAATTTTACAGTTACCCTATACCGATATTCGTATTAAAAGCGGGAAAACAAAAACTTCGAGTTAATAACAGAACATTTTAAATGCTATGCCATGTAGTATGTGTATGAATGTTTATGTAGGTATATAAATATATTAGTTATAATGTGCACATGGTAAAATTTATGTTTATCTCTGTATATATAGACAGTGTATGTTATAGATCGATGTATGAAATCATTGTCTATTATTTATACGTATTGAATTTTTTTTGTCTCTTATTTTTCTTTTAAAAAGACCGCGCCTACGTTGTATTGCCTCGATGAACAAATGGTTGATTTTATCATAATGCCAGGGACAGATAGCGCGCCATCGTATAAAATTTAAACTATTTTTAAATAAATATTATAAGTTCCTTCACCATAGATAGCTGTATAATGTAATTCTAAACGGAACCGTTTTGAATTTAAAATTAACATTTAAGCATTGTGTGGAAAAGTTGATGGAGAAGGTGCTTCAAGATCGTAAGGGAGTAAATATATTTGAATTTTTTTTAATATTCTATACAGTTATTATATTATTCGATTTAACTTTAACAGATTTTTTCCTTATACCAATAAAAAGTAATACCGTTAAAAATTTACACGCATTCAACAAATGATTAAATGCGAACAAAAATTTAACAACTCGAAACTGCTTACTCAAACTGAAACTAAACCAACCATTTGCTAAAATATTCATTGACCTATTTTCCAAATATAAGGAAAAGTCTTTCTTACATTAAGCAAGCTAGGTCAGGCACTTCGACTATCTAAACGTTCAAGCGGTGAAGTAGGACCGGTATCTATCGAATTATTTTCATTCAGTGGACTGCTTACAAAATAAATACTGACCTAATATCAGAATTTAATAAATATTGTAATAAAATTCCTAACTAAATCTTATGTGAAAATTAATACCATTTTTGGCAAGATATATTTACAGAAATACATTTAATAAAATAAAAAAGACGCGTGGCACTCGGGGACTGCCGCGATAAAACTATTGAATAGCATTTAGTATCATCTTATTTATTTATTTAAACTTTTTGTACAAAGTGTACATAGGCGAACCTTATGCCAAAGGCATTTTCTGCCAGTTTGAACCTTGGGGTGATGCATAGATAAAAAAGTAGGGAGGTGCAAATATTTGTACTAACACATAAATATATTTAATAATAGAAAAAATATGATAAATATATATAAGTATAATGTATAATAATATATCTTATTAAATAAAATGACTTTACGGATTTTATCGCGTTTATTTTACATTTTATATTCCCGACGTTTCGAACACTTTCCAGCGGCTGTGGTCACGGGGAGACACCCGTATTTAATAATGTGTTATAGTCACGCAAGCAATAGAAATTATTAAGTATAATGTCTGTAAATATATCTGACCAAATAGTTAAAGTTGAGATAAGTTCATAAGCAAGTGGTCTTTTACCTTTCTCATAAAAGACACAATATTTTCCGCCGTCTTTATTTCTAGAGGTAACGCATTCCATAAGAGGATAGACTGTATGAAAAAGGGGGAGTGCATGAAGTCAGAACGATAAATAGAGCATTGAAGTAGACGAGTATGCGGTCAAGCGAAGATTTTTGTTGCTGACATCACATAAGTATTTAAAATGGGAAGATATATAGGACGGAGCCACAGGAGAATTAAGAAACGAGTATAGAGTGGTAAGGGCTCGTAAGGAACGTCGCTGGCGTATAGGTAACCACTTAAGTTGGAAACGTTGCGCAGAGATGTGGTCATATTTACGAAGATTAAAAACTAATCGAATACAGTTATTTAGAAGTCGGTCAAGTTTATTGAGGTGATCTGTATTCAGGTCAAATAAAATAGCACACGTCACCATAGTCGATAATAGGAAAAATTAGGACCTGCACAAGCGTCACTTTCGTCTGAATAGGCAAAAACTTGTTAAATCGATACAAACACCGCAGGACACCTGTTACTTTCTGAACAACACTAGCTATTTGGCGGTTCCAATTTAGTGTCTTGTCGATAAGCAGGCCTAGGTTCCTTACAGTTTCACTAAATGGGATGTGATTGCCGTTAAAATGTATGCATGGGATTGCAATAAAGTCCACCTTGGCCAAATTACGAGGACTGCCAATAATTATAGCTTGGCACTTAAACGGGTTTACAGCCAAACTAAATTTGTCGCACCCGGTCTTTATTGTGGCTAAGTCCTTATTAATTTCATTGATAGTTTTATTTAAATTATCGGTGAATTCGTGAGCTTACAGCTGTAGGTCATCGGCGTAAAGATGATACGCACGTTGCAGATCAGAAGTGATAAAATTAATAAAAATCTAAAAACAATAGTGGAGAAAGCATACCGCCTTGAGGAACACCAGACTTGAGATTCAGCCAGCACGATAACAGTTCATCAGCAACAACTGATTGTTGGCGCCCTCGAAGATAGGAGGAAAACCAATCCAGTACTTCCTCCGAAATCATAACATGGGATAGGACTCCAAGGAGAATGTCGCGACTGACGGTATTAAAGGCATTCGTGAAATTAATGAGCACCAGAACTGTGTCCATGGTGTTATCCATGGCTGCCTTTATATCGCCAGTCACTTTTAGCAGGGCAGTAGTTGTACTATGTCCAGACCTGAACCCAGATTGTAATGGACTAATCAGTTTGTTGCTGAAAATGAAGTTTGAAATTTGTTTATGAACACAAGACTCTTGTACTTTAGAAAGGAAGGGCAAAATTAAGATAGGTCGATAACGAGTGAGAAGTAATGGGTTCGGGCACTTTGGGAGTGGACGAATAAGCGCTATACGCCAGGAGTAAGGAAATGTACTTGAGCACAAGGAGAAGTTAATAATGTGGGTAAGCGTTGGGAGAAGGAAATCTAAGATAAAAATAATCATTCGCCGGCCAATCTTGCCATAGCCAACTGCACCTGATTTAATAGAAATGATTGTTTTTTTTATATCACCGGAAGTAACTGGAGAAAATTTAAACGATTGAATATAAGGTCGCGTCAAACCATCTAAATAGGAAATAGTGTTATATGATCTAAAGAAGTAGAGGTGGAGAAATGGTTATTTAAATCGTCCAAGCTAATAGAACTGGATAGATCGGACATTCGCGACTTACCGATACCCAAAGTTCCAAGACACTTCCAGATATCGGCAGGAGAAGATTTAGTTATATTATCTAGGAAGTAACGGCGTTTAGCATTGCGTGATTACACCGATTCCGTGCCAATTTGTATACGGACCAATGTTCGTCAGTACGCTCTAATTTAAATTTCCGAAACGAACGATTTCTGCATCTCATGGCCATTCGGATACCTTCGATCAACCAGGGTGCTGGTGAACGTATTAATTTAACACGTCTGATGGGGGCATGGGCATCAAAGAGGTTGTGTATTATATTGTTGAAAGTGCTAATCTTGCTGTCAATATTGTCCTTCTCGATTACTGATCCCCATTTGACATTAATTTAAGCAAAATAACGCAAGTGCAGTACCTTAGGTGTAGGTTTACGAGGTTGAAGGAAGTAAGAAGGGAAAATTACGTAATGGAGCAAAAAATCAGGGGTCGATTGTTGGCCGAGGATACCAAGGAAGGATCAGATGACAGGATCAAGTCAAGCCAAGTATCTTCATCGGAGAGGTTATGGTGTGTGGCTTGAAGGTGTAATACATGTAAAGAACTTGACTCGACGATATGAAGGAGTTTAAGGGTCCGTGGCTATTTAGGCCAGAGGAGATTGGTGTTAAAATCTCCCATGATAACAAAGTGTGTATACTGTGAACCCAAAGACTCTAAGAGTGTGAAATAGTCTGCATTTGGAGGACAGTAAACAACAGCTAAAACCAGTTTCGTTCCATTGAGACCTCAAGAAAGAGGTACTCAGCCGAAGCTAAGTAATTTTGGGAAGACGAAGCTAAAATTTTATAGGGAAGATTGGATCGCAGGTATATTGCGACGCCCCCTCCCCCTTTACCTATACGGTCATTCTGTATTAGAATAAAACTAGGAAGAGAGTATAAAGTGGATTGCAGATGTGATGCACGTTTCGGTCTGAAAACCCATCACTTAAATCAGAAAAGTGGCTAGGAATACTTTGTTCATTGAGATGACAGATGTTTAATAAGTGGCTAAGGTTCCTAGGAAAGGTTTTATTTAAAAAGTCAGAAAGAGAATGGCTAAACAAATTAGAACTATCACTGGGGTCAAAATTCAAGGATTCATTCGCGGAAAATATGGTTCATCAGACATTTCAGACATAGTAAAAATAAATAAAAACAAATAAATACAGTAACTATAAAAATATAAATATATATATAAAATAAAAAAATAACAACAATGCGATTGGTGGAGCAGCAATAAACTCTGCACCACCCACCAGCATACAAAAAAATTATTACGGTAGACATAAAAAAGTAACACAAATATAAAAGTAGCAACAGAGAGTAAAAAAAATGCCAAACAAAATAAACAGTAAAAAATGAGCAGCAAATATAAAAAGAAAAAAAGAAACCAAACTGAAATATATTTTGTGTTAAAAACAATTGACGAAAATTGTAAAAAGAAACGCAATAAATAAAAACGAGTCGCTCTGGAAGCAAGCGTCAAACGTCAAAATTAAACTTATTTGTGACAATACCCTAAGTGTATATTAGAAAACTACAACATTAATAAAAACAACAGTTTTTACATTTTAAATAATCTGGATAAATAAGTATAAAAAGTGAAATCATAAGGTAAAAACAGCACAGATCACAGATGTGGGCCATAAGAACTAATCATATAAATATCAACATTTACGCAAGGCTTATCAAAAGGTAAATATAAAAATATTTAAAAAAATACAAGGATAATTTAAAGTTTATACTAGTTTATGAGTGCCAAAATGAAGGCGTGCTTTGGTAAATACTGATTGTCTTACCCTTGTCAGAAACTCTTTAAGTGATGTGGATGTGCCTTGTGGAACTGCCTCCGCAACCTAGTGGTATGGGCGTGTGCTTTAGAAACCGGAGGTCGTCGGTTCGAATCCTGCAGGGGACTCAACAAATTTTCATTGTTGTTTCCTAGTTGGTTAGGCAATTTGGGCCGATCACCAATTGTCTAAAAAGTAAGATGACCCATGCGTCGGATTGGCTTGTAAAAGTCGGTCCACCCACCAACCGCATTGGACCAGCGTGGTGGGATACGGACCAAAAACCCCCTAAAGGATAGGGGTGTATTAGGAAGGCCTATGTCCAGCAGTGGACTATCACAGGCTGATGATGAATGATGAATGAATGATGATGGATGTGCCGTTCAACTTTTTTGGCCCTCCAGGCTTCGTCTCTGGCAACCATACTGGTAAACCTAATCTAAAATAGGTCTAGTGGTTTTTTTTACCAGGTGACCCGAGACGGTGGCACACCTTGATATCAGATGCAGACATCTTACCCAGGCCTAAATTAGTATGAAGAATACCTAAAATCAATTTAATGCAGTCCTCTTTTTCACTTTCAGCGACTCTAGCCACAAAGACAATAAGGGCCTTTCTGCGGCTCCTTAAGTCCAGGTCGTCCACTTGTTTTGCACATTCTTTAATTTGTTGTCGCAGAAAACCGAATATGCCAATTATCAATCCGCGAAATGTGCGAAGCTCCTCATCAATTCTTGCAGCAGTGTCCTTGGATGACCCGGCATTAGTGATTTGCGATTGCAAGTCATCCAATCTTTTCGAAATAGTCTCCTCAAGACGGCTCTGTGTCGTTATTATTTGAGATAGGTTTGACATTCTGCCCAATGTAAATGTATACCAAAAAGTGAGTGATAAAATTTTGCTGGCAGGTGGTGACTATAGTGTTGATTCAAATTTACATAAAACTCACTGCTGATGTAAGTATTAGTGAAATAAACTATTTGAAAGCAATTTAAATTTGTATTTACTTTAAAACTAAAATATAATTAATTTAAAGTAAAGGACAAAGTAAAAGTACGAGTTAATTTTTGACACCTACCCACTGAAATAAAATTATGCAATTATTATTTTATTCATGCAGTATTTCTTTTCTTTGATATTTATTCAAGTTCAACACTTTTGAGCGTATTGACCGCTAAGAAAACAAATTTTCTATCATTAAATAAATAAATAAAAAAGTTAATATTGTTTAAAATATTTTATTATTTTACAATACATGTGGGTTTTATTATCTTACAGTAGCTAGTGGTTATTCAGGAATATTTATCATTGAAACTATAGGTTTATGATAACTGAAATAAGAAACATAAGTTTGCAACTAATATCCTCTAAATACCTAAAAATACCGCGTCAATGGTGGTCCACTATTTTGTTGTGGGACTCTGTGGATCATTATACATTTTTCAAATTCAATGTTTTTGATTGAAAAGTTGTCAACGCAGTAATAATAATAATTAAATATTGTTGGCATATTATCGATTATTTATTCTCGATTCGTGCAAGTTTCGTAGAGTCGTACAATATGTCTAATCGCACACAACGCCGTGTCAAAGACTGCCGAACTAAAACGACTTTAGATGATGCACGGCTTTCAGCCACACCTCCGTGCCCGTCGGAGTGGGGAGCATGAGGTTTTTCGTTACGGAATTTCTGGATTCGGTCACCGCGCTCAGGGCCGCAATAGAAGCTATGAATAGCAGATGAACAGAACTGCTTTTTCGTGCACAATTTTTAAGATATTAGAAAAATCTGATGTTTTCCGAGATCTTAAACTGCCTGAGGGTGAGGATGGAGGGGAGCAGCAGAAATGTATAGCTTCTCAGCCAAACTAGAACGGCTGGTACAACCACTAAGAACAAACCGCTCCCGCTCTTTTTGACTCACTTCCCAAAAACAGGAGGTACTTAATTCCGAGCGAATGTTTTTTTTATCTATGTTACCCCTTTGCTCCGTTCTTAGTGCTCCTATTTTGTTCATTCTTTTTAAAATTGTAGGTATTAGCTGTCGTTTGCTCCCATTTTTTAATGATTTCGTAATAAGCAGTTTAATAGATATTAAGGACATTAATAAAATTTTGGCGTTAGAAATCATAACCTTTTGTGGTTATATTGTGATCGCTGCCGAAACCGTAAAAGATAGACTTAAGCTTTGTTCTATACCGGTGGTAAGTCCCCTGTTTACAGGAGACCGTCTGGGTGGGTACCACCGCGGTGCCTATTTCTGCCGCGAAGCAGTAGTGTGAAAACACTGCTACGTTCCGGTTTGAAGGGCACCGTAGCCAGCGTATTTACTGGGTAAAAGAAACTTAACACCCTATGTCTCACGGTAGGCAGCGCGTCGGCGATACTACTGGTATTGTCAACGTCTATGGGTGTCGGTGACCACTTCCCATCAGGTGGCCCGACTGCTCGTCTGCCTGCGTATGCTATGTAAAAAAAAATACATAATTGTACTTCTTCAAATGGTATATAATAAAGTCTGCAAGCGCAAATATGTCTATGTTTTAAGAATAACCAAAAATAGCCATTTTAATGCAAAATATTGTTAAAAATTGCACATTTCAAACCTCATTTAAGGTAATATAATGTAAGTTAACATGAAACATAATGCATTTATAAAAATCCATTCCATGTACATAAAACGTGTCATTCATGACATTCTGATTAAATGTATACCTTAAAAGATATAAGAGATTTAAAATGCAGTGCCGGAAACCGCGGTTAGTTTCTTGCAGAGGACACGTTTTCAACGGCTTACGTTGCGCAAAATTATTATATACTGTTTCAAGTTGATTTCCTCCGTGGTCTAGCGGTATTGAGCCATGCTTTATAAACCGGAAGTGGTGTGTTCGAATCCCGCAGGGGAAACAACTTTGTGTTATTGTTGTTTTCTGTTTGTGTAGGATTTGGACAATGCAATTTGGACCGATCACCCAATTGTCTGAAAAGTAAGTAGCCCATGCGTCGGATGGGCATGTCAAAACATAATTCGGATTTTATCGGAATGCGATCACGTCTGAACTGTCAATTAATGAGTAACATTTTCTTAATTATTAATATTATGGTTTTACATGACAATAAAACCGATAATATGTACCTGGAAGACCAATTCAAACCAAGTCTTTATTTATTGTACTTATGTCATCTGACATACGTTCTTGTCTCTATGTAACGATAGTTTCCACGCTGATTGCTGATTTCGACCAGTATCTGTTTTGGATCCGAACGTAGGCATGAAATATATATTATCATTGTCTATAAAGATACCATTCGTTATAAACAACGTTAAACAAAGTTACATTATGAAATCGTCGTCCTGAAGCGAGCAGAAAAACCGTGGCAGATCTACGGCTTACATCAAACAATGTGTATTTTACCGGTTGGGTTAAAAGATATTTCAGCACGTTTCTAGAATCTCACGTCATCGTTGGTTTCATTAGTTTCAATCTTGCGTTACAAAAAGTTTGGATAGTACACTTACGTACGAATATAGTGCTATATGATAAGTTTTCGTTCAGAAAGCTGAACGTAATAAATTATGCAATGTCTTTATTTGGAGTTGACTTGATGTGGTTATCACAGTATCGTTTTATTGCGGGTGAATAGTTAGATAAGCTCCCTACATGCCACGCCACGCAGTTATCTTCGAAATAGCCGTATTATGTAATTTAATTTAAGATTAAATGTTAAGATTTTTTGCAGTTAAGCTGATATAAACAGCATAGCCGAGTTTAGCGAAGTTTAAAACATAGACAGTGTGATTAATTTTCGGTTATTTTGTTATATATTTATACTAACGACCAACGCAACTTCATCAAAGTCATAAAGTTAAATTTAATTTTATCCCTACTAATTTTTGTACAGTATGTTGTAACGTTTGTTACAAACTCCTAGTTATATTCGATAAATAGACTAAATGTTACTTACGGTATAATGTTGTTACGTTAACTGTTTCCCGATACACAGTACAAGCCTCCTATTTTTGTAACTTTGTTTTTTCTCCTGATGACTTTTAGTTTGGCTCTTTTAGTCAAACACTATTTTTTAAAAACATAATTTTTATTACAATAGTCATATATAAACATAAAACATTGAAATTCTGAGTTGTTTTCCCACTAGAATCTAACACACAAATCTTCCTTCAAAAATTATAAAAATGCTATCCATAGTTCCAGCATATACATACATAAAGTAAGAAAATCTTGAATATGCTAAAAGGAAATAAAAAGACCGTACGAAAACGTAACTTCACTAGCAGACTTTGTGTTAAGTTTTCATAACATAAAAAATCTTTTTCACAATAATTGATATGGGTCTCGCGACCCATCTCAAAAATGTGTCAATGTTTAACAGTTTTCACATACATCTGTTGATATGGGTTTAATAGCAACAAAAGAGATATAGAGCTCAAATATACATTTTATTTTTAATGTCACGTGCATCTTTAATTAAGCTGTCACTTCAGGACTTCTTACTGCCATAGTGCCGAAAATATATTGTTAGATTCTTATTTAAATTCATATTCTATTTTAATGGAAAAAATTGTAGTTGAATGAATTGTTGTTGTTTTTATGTAGAATGATATAAGGGCAAAAGCTCAAGTCATAAAAGATGCTGCGTGTTTGTCTGTAATTTTATTTAATTATTTTCACGTTCAATACATTAAAGTGATGAATCTTATTAAATAAGTATTGCGCGAGGTACCAATATGTACAATAATTTTGATTATTCGAAAAAAAAATGCTAGAAGGTATATATACTAATAATAGTTGCTGGACCAACTTTTATGGCGCATTAAAGATATACTGATAAAGTATAGAAATACTTATCCTCTATAGGAAATACTTTATTAAGAATCTCTTAGAATGATTTAGAGGTTAATATTTTATTTCTTTTCTTTTCATAAGTTGATAATGTCCTGGTCCATTTTGGTTTTTGCTTTACTAGTTCCACTTTGGCAGGTTTTTCCTTGTATTATAGAATGCTTGACCTGCTTTATTAAACAAATTTTATCTTGTAAAGTTTGCGGGAACCTAAAATAAGTTTTTAAAAACCATAATTAAACTTTATTCTAAATTCTTATTTGTTATTCATTAAATGCTTTGGCTTACAACCTTAGGGGTTGGTGGTTGCAAACCTTCTTTTGTTCAAGATTAGTCAAAAAAAATTAAGCATAATATAATATAACGTTATTAAAGCCATTTGAATTAACAAATATTTTATGTTTTTGTTTTATATAATTTAGTGCTTACTGATCTACAGGCGGAAAGAGATTTGGGGCAAGCTAGACCTATGCCCCGGGCTTGCTGCCTGATGATCAAAACGTGACAAAATGATACACAACTTCTCCAGAGAGTCAAGCCAGAGCTCTTACATTGATATACTCCGCAATCGGATCGGAGTAGTAGGAACGGTATAAATAGATCAGTAATCCTAGCCAGTCTAGATAAGGAGAAAGGTAGACACCATTAACTTTCCACCTTTTCTAATCGCTGTGAAGCCTTAATTTTTGTTATGTGGGTTTATTAATGTCGTAATAATATTTTTCCGGTCACTGTATTAAACATAAAAGATCTTTTAAATTATACAACATCTATTGTCCCAGTAACAATTTTGTTACGACAGAAAATCATTTTATTTATCGCGAGATGATCCTTAGTTAATGCTACCCAAGGGACCTTTTTGTTTTGATGGAAATTTAAGCATTACTTTTTCTTTCGGGGAAATCTGTATGAATTAAAAGAATATCACTGATAAAATAGATGAAACAAACTTTATTGTAAAATTTTTTTTATGTTTAAAATTATTATTAACATGCGAACGTACTCTTACAAGAAATCATGAATTATTTGTTTAAGCTTTTTTATCGTTTTCATTCAAATTTATCTAAACAATTTAATTGTTTTAAAACTTCAATTTTATTATTAGGTGCTGAAACAAAAACGTGTAGCATTCAATAGTGGTACAACGGTACAGAAACCCCCTATTGGAGGCAGCAGGGGAGGCCTATGTCCATCAGTGGACTAACACAGGCTGATAATGAATTAATGGATATTAAAATGTCACTTATTTCATACGATCATTCATCGACAAATTAGGTATTATCGTATTTCGATAAAGATCCGAATTATTCTAAAACAGTGGGGAGTATGAACTTTTATTTTCGTTACGGAATTTTTTAATTCGGTCACCGCGCTCAAAGCCCGCGATAAAAGCTATGCAATAGCTTAACATTTCATGATTAATATTTAACGTTATTAGTTTTGAAATATATTGTTAGAGCTTTAAGGTTTAAGCTGGGTAGCTGTTAGGCGTAAGCGTTATTTCACGTCATTAGTTGCAAAAACTAGTTACGCAATGTGAAACTGAATAACTAAATTCGAGTGATACTAAAGTTATTTTGGGTGAGTTCGGTTGGTAGATCGTTAGACTTCTTTCGCATCGCGCCTACCAACTAGTTGAGGGAAAGAGATGGTAGTCCGAAAATTTCCGTGTAAGCGAGAGCGAATGACACGAATACATCCGAACGCTCATACTGTGCACATTTAATTCGCGAAACAAAACCAGCAGTATTTTGAATAACAATAAAAATAAAACTTAATAAGGGTTACTGTGTAAATAACCAAATTAACAAAGTTACTGAACAGTGTATATAAAAGCGCAAAAAATTATAATAAAATCGTTAAAAATGTGTTGACAAACAATGAGTATGAATCGTTATCATTGTAGCAATAAACTTAAGTACACCGGCATTAATATTTTTATCAAAATAATAGTTTCATATTAAACATCATTCAATCAATAAAACACTATATAATTTTTAGCCAGAATAAAGTATCCAGTAAAATTAATTTATTGATAAAGAAGTCATGCAGTTAGGCACGAAACTGTGATTGTCGTTTCGTATAGAACCGTATAGTTGGGAAACGTTTACATGCACAGTAGCTGAATGAAAATAGCTAATTATAAAAATAACCAGTTTTAAACAAGCAATGCCGTCTTCTTAAATGGTTTCGTTTCTTGAAACTGACATAACGACCCACGTCTAGTAGTTGTAGAGGTTTAGTGATTTTTGTAGCTCCAGCCAACTTGCGTTCGAAGTCAAAGTTTGAAAATTAAAGCGTTCCAAGTCGGTCTTGATAGCTGACATCCAGATGGGAAACTCTCGGAAAGCGGAACAAAGGGGTTAGGGAGGAATGAAGGCCTACATCACAAGCTGCGTCTAGCTGTTCCTGGCTCAGTTGTCAGTGGGACGACGCATTATAAAAAACTTTTTCGACTTTTTTTCTCTCTCTGCAGTGGCAGCGGTGGCCCATGGGAGTTGTGCCGGGCGCTATCCATAACGGCCCTCTTTAGAGAGCTTGCCACAGCCCTGCAAATGTTTCAGGCTTTTCCCAAAAACAAAAGGATAAGACGGGAAAAAAGGAAGAAGAAGGGCTCCCAGGTCAACCCTGAATTGTGAATTCTCTAGTATGCGCAGTTTAGTCAAAAACACCGAGGAACAAATGTGTCCTAAGTGAAGGCGAATTATAATAGAAGATAATAATTTGGAAAATTGTTTGCATTTGAAGAACCAAAGCTTCTAGGTAGCTTTGAGAGTCGGAAAGGATCAAGGATTTATGAAAATGAGATCTATTGGCACCTATAAACTTCACCGCTTCCAGAATTGCTACAGATTCCCCTGATTTTATTACACACTGAGTATTTTGAAGGACACTTAATACAACATTGTATTTAGGGATGTGTACCGCTGCACCGAGATGTACAGGATTTTGAGGCATCTCTATAAATTAGGACCCAGTTGGGCCATTTCTCATCAACTCTTGGTTAGCACAAAAGGATTTTTAATCTATACCAAGGTTTGAAGAACTCTTAGGTTGGAAATTAAGTGCATGAAAAGGGATGAAAAGGGGGTGATTTTCCAATTGTAGAACAGAAAATGCTGAGAGCTTATATCTATTAAAACTATTAATAAGGCAAGGATAGGGTTTATTGGACCAAAGGGAAAAGATCTTGTGGAGTTGAACAGGAGTTCTAGGATTTTTAGGACAGGATGAGAAGAGAATTGAACAGCACCGGAGAAATACTTGTCAGCAAAAAATTGTCTGCAGAGATCTAGAGAGGGTTTCACATACTCCACTTGGAGAGCTTTAATCGGGGAAGATTTCATTGCACCGCAAATTATACGTATACATTTAGATTGCATTCTAGCGAGTTTACTGAGAGTCAACTTGCTGCACTGTTCTAGGATAAAGTTGCCATAATCGAAATGGCTACGTATAATTTCGTTGTATAGGATCTTTTGAGTAAACGGGTGCGAACCCCAATGGACTCCTGACAGAGATCTGAGAGCATTTATATTTATCTCGCACTTGTGGCATACAAATTCAAGATGCTTTATTCCCGTCATCTTTTAGTCCAGTATGACACCTAAGAACTTGATGGAGTTCTTAAATTAGATTGATTCACCATGCAAGTTAATGTTTAAGTCTGGTAAATTTCTTTTTCTACTGAAAGTTATAGCTTCGCGTTTGGATATGGACAAGCCATGTTCTGATAGCCAGTCTCACAGGTAATAAAACTATTAGTGTTCCTTATTACTTGTACTGTAGGAACTTTTTTTTCCCTAATATATATCTGCAAACGTCTATGCTAGCCATAATCAGATTCGGTCTGCGTAGTAGAGATTAATGCGAGATTTCATTAAATAGCTTCGTCTATAGGGATAGTGCAGTCATGTTAGTTTCTTTGGTCCAGTTCGAGCACGTACCATCTTTTTAGGCGTTTTATGTTTTCGCGATCCATATGTATTGATGTTATGTTTAAGTCTTTCTTTGCATTTCTTGCTGTGGTTGCTGACTTCCTCCCTTACAGTGGGCATTTCTAGGTACTTGTGTATTTCTGAGTTCTTAAGAAACCAATGTGCATAGGAGACGGTTCTAAGAGCCATGTTTCGGAATCTTTGAAGTATTTGTATGTTAGAGTAGCTAGGAGAACCCCAAAGCTCTATTCCGTAGGTCAAGATCGGTTTTATTATAGCTGGTAGAAAGCCGGGATTGTCGCCCCATCAGCCGATATAGATTCCTCATTTGCAAGTTTCCTGTTCTCTTAGCTTTAACATGGTTTTTTTGGATTTTTTTTGTTTGTTCAAGGTACGATTTAGGATTATGTACATTGACTTCTACCAGACCTTGTTGAATGCCTGTTGTATTGTCTGTCCTGTCCACTGTCCTAATTTATTACTACTGTGTACCTGTTCAAAAGTAATATGTTTTTCTTGAAACCCAAACTGGTAATCAGGTGTTATGTTGTTTTCATTCAACACTGGTTTCGTTCTTGTCAGCAGTATCTTTTCAAACAGCTTGGACAGGGTTAGGAGCAAGCTAATCAGTCTGTACGACTTCAGTTCAGTTAGCTTTTTTCCTGGTTTTGAAATCATACACATTATATCCTCCAAATGTTCGGATGGTAATGGATTCTGAGGATAGCATTGTAATAAATACCAATAGTTTTTAGGGCAGTTTTTTAAAGATTTTTCCTGTGATAAGATCGAATCCTGGTGCCTGCTTATTTTTTAAGTTTAGAAATCGTGCTCTTTAATTTTGCAAGAGTTACAACAGCGAATGGTAGCCTTATTTGTTAATCACTTTGCAGCACCTGAACCACCTCATTTTAAAATTCCAACATTGGTGACTGTTTTGGAGTGAAAACTTCGCTTAGGTATTTTGCAATATACTCAGCCTTCTCTTTTCCGCTCCTAGGCCACGCTTCTCCAGTATTTTTTGTTAATGGTGGAATGTGATGCTTTGGTCTTTTGAAATTTTTAGTAATTTTCCACGCGTAAGCTATTATATATATATGAAAATTTTGTCAAAAAGATTAATGCTGATTTTCCTTTAGAAGAATTTTCAGCTCTCTGTAGAACCTATTGTAGTTAGTTCTATCTATTTGTTTGTCATATCCGTCGTAGCTTTTGCTTTTCTACCAGCTTGTTACGTATTTCGAGTAGGACGTTATTTTTTCAGGTGTAGCTCGCCAGGCAGTGACCTATATGAAGTTCGTAATGTAGAACGCCTCTCCGTCTATGCTATCAGCAGTTTTGCGTTTTATTATTATGTTTACTTTCTCATCCCTTTCCTCTTTCTATTCCTTATGTATCTTGCAAGTCATCAGCAGGCACACTATGCCTGCTGATGACTTTTAGAAACTTTAAAATCAAAATTATTTTTCATTAATTCCAGACGTATATCAATAATTTTATTTTAAATGGTAATATCTATTCTTACAAGGGTTGCACTTAAAGTATCGGGAATGGAATATTTCCTCTATTACTGTCATATTAAAATCTTTTTAATTGCAAACTCCTTGGATTTGAAAAATGATCCCATTTATTTAGTTAAAAAATGATTGTCAGTCTTATCACAAGGTTTTGTCAAACTTTTTTAATCGTTAAAAAAAATGGAATTGACTCGAGAAAATTCAAGAGTGATGATTTAATATGACTTTGAAATTGTTTAACACAAAAACAGTGTGTTGATGGATGATTTCTGCATTTGGTGATGAAGCCCCACCCAAAGCCACAATTTTTCGCTGGTTTGCTGAATTTCAACGTGGACGCGTTAAGCTCAGTGATGATTCCCGTCGAGGTCGTCCAAAAACTGCAGTCACACAAGAAAAAGTTGATGCTGTGCATAGGCTTATTGAGGTAGACCGATATGTGACATACCGCGAAATTCAGGCAACAAGAATTAGGTGTAAAAAGTTGATTTTCCTATGGATACCGCATTCGCTCTGTAAAGAGCAAAAAGCGACTCATATTACTTGGTCTGTCAAAATGATTCTCAAAGGCTGTATACAACATCATATCAGGTGATGATTCCTGGATACGAGTAAGAACCCGAAACAAAAAACGAGTCACGAGTTTGGGTGTTAAAAATGAGTTAAAGCCAACAACTATTGTTCGCTCACGGAGTGTTGCAAAAATAATAGTGGCCACGTTTGTTTCCAAAACCGGCCATATTGCGACTATTCCTCTTGACGAACAAAGAACGGTTAATTTAGAATGGTACGCTCGTTTTTGTTTGCCACAGGTCGTTTCTGAACTCCGTAAAGAGAACTGCAACCGCCGCATCATCCTCCATCACGACAATGCGAGTTCTTACACCGCGCACAGAACAAAAGAGTTTTTAGATCAAGAAAACAGAATTATTCATACTTTCCCTAAAATAATGAAAAAATTGCATGGTCATACATTTTCATCACCTGAAGAAGCTGTGGCTGCCTACAAAACGGCCATTTCTGAGACCGAAACTTCCGAACGGAATGGTTGCTTCAATGATTGGTTCCATCATATGAAAGAATGTGTCAAAATGCGCGGAAATTACTTCGAACAGCTATAAATACTTTTTAAATCGTAATGTTGTGTCACTTTCTTCCTAAAATTTTCAGTGCCGCCCTCGTATACTCACTCTGTTTTGTTTTCTGAGTTTTGACTGTTTTACCGAAGTTCGTTACAAAAATTTTGTTGGGTCTAATCGTTTCCCATCTACTAACCCAAAACTAACTACTAACTATTAACACTTTAAACTTTTACTTAACGATTAAATGTGATAGTTATCTATTGGTTTTAAATAATTCTGAATTTATTTAATAATTTACTAGGAACCTTTTACTTATAACATAATTTATTATAATTTGTACTCTACGTTTTGCCAAACTTATTTTTAGTGTTTATTGTATGTATTACAATGTGACAATTATGTCCATTACTAATTTATTGATATATAATTATTAAATATCGTTTTTTAATTAGGACACGATTTTATAAACTATATATTTAATTGCTATTTTTTTTTAGCTACGAGAATAAAATTTAAATCTATAGTTGACACTAATTTTATCTTTTTTGAGAAAATACTAAAATTTAAACCTCGCAAGTAACTTTAAAATCTTTAAAGACAGAATATAAAGTATTTAAATTTTATATTTAAAATAAACCCATCATAAATTTCATTTATTGCGTTTTCTTTGCTGATTTAACCCAAAAGTGACAACTTGTATTTTATTCTTAATACAATTATAGTAACGTATTTAGACTAAGCAAAGTGCTAGAATGAGTTTTTTACTACCTCGTTTAAGTAACTACAAATATAAAACAACAAAGAAACTGTTTTAAAATCTTACCTAACTGTCCTTTTCTTATTTTTATTAAGTGTAATTAATCATTATGAATTAATTTTTTAACTGGTTATTTGCTAGCTTGTGTGTGTAATAACAATTACAGTTTTATAATGTCAAAATAAACTTTGGCCAATTTATATTCCGAAAATCGCCCAACTTTAACACTTACACAAATGTCATTAGTATTATGATTGTTTTAGCGATGGTCGTTGTAAAAGTTCTCAACGTTATAATAGAAGGCGATTGACCCATCTTTTGGAGTAGCATCCATTTCGATTTTGTAAATAATTTTTTTAAAATTTGCTTATATTTCAACTATTGCAAATATCACTATTAAATAATCCATACATATTATTATAAATTATTAAAAAGTAACTCTTCCGCCCGTTGGTCCGTCCTTACTGGCTAAACTACAGCACAAAAGCATATACATATACTTATAACGGTAAAAAGTAGTTGATAGGGTTATAATGGGCGTAAAAGTTTATAAGGAAATTAATTGAATAAAAAGCCATAAAACTTTGTGTCCTAATTTTTATTACTGCACATTATATTGAAATACATTTCGCTATTTCTAGCAAACGAAGATGAGGATGATAATAAAAACACCCCGCATTTTTTTAAGATGAAATATTTTTTTTACAATTACAATATATACTCTAAAGGTACTACTGTTAGACGGACAGATTTTAAATAATTTAAATCATTCAAATATTTTAATAAGCTAAAATATAAAAAGCACTAAAATGTGCTAAAATTACTTTACAGTTTTTCGCAGCCAAATAAGCCATAGCTTAATAAATAAGCTTTCTTTAAAGTGATTACTTTAAAGAAAGTTTCAGTTTTTACTCTACAATAGTATACCTTCCTCATTAAATATAAAATTATTTAATAACTTGTTCTTTTCATTAAAGCTTTATTAATAATAAGAATGCTATTTGTCATCTTAATACTCAAGTTTTACTTAACCTTTATTAAGAGGAATATTTCTTTGCGAGACATAACCTTTGAACATGATTGATGACTTCGTATGATTAATGATACTCTAGAGACAACAGTTGTATTTGCTCGTAAGAAGTATATAAATTTTAATGATCTATTCAATTAATAAACAGAATAGGAAAAAGACGTCATACATTGTTACGGATGCTAACTAATTATTATAATACGTTGGTAAAACTAAAGCTTAATGACCATCATATTGTTAAAAATTATGAGGGCTTATTAAATCCACTTATTTACGAATTTTTGACCTCGTTTATTTACATTTATTTTTAAATTAGTAAATAATCGCGTAAATAAAAGAAATTATTACATTACGAGGGCTGTTTGATACGTCCTTCTAACAACTATTTCTAAAACCAGTTTTTGGTGAATGCCATTTACACTGACAAACAAAATCTTATCTAATACTCTTGAAAATTTAAGTAAAAACAAGAAATTGTTGTTTTTATTATAACTTAAGTATAACCACTTTAAAACAACCATTAAAACATCAAAACTTCCTGTTATTATTTTTATTAAAAAAGGTGGGAATGCTGCGACAATAAATACTTGGGCAATAATTTAGTAGCTGTTGCTGAACATTTCGAACTGGTTCAATGATTTTGACCACGAATATCCACCTAAATGACCACCAAGGTAAAGTGCGTGAAATAGCCGGGACTACAGTTTACACATTTCGAGTTAATAAATTTCTGCACAAAAATTTGGCTACGACAAAGCAATCAGCGCGATGGGTACATCGTTTGTACAATAAAGCTTACAAAAGTAAATTTATAGCTATTTTTACAAATTAAGAACTAAATATTTTTTGTATTAATTCGTCACTGTGTGTAAACCTATATACCAGAATAGTTGTTGGCCTACTCTGGTGCTACTAGTAATGGTTCAGCAATTTGTGGTCGATGATGATAAGATAACGGCTAATAATTGTTAGTAATGCTGCTGGCTGATTTGAAGTCAAATCGTTACATAAACGCCAAAAAAAAATAAGAAAAAAAAACGCTCTCTCATCAGAAAACCGCTTCAGTACACACTTCGAATTAATTGTAAAATGCTTTAATTGGTTAACAATATTTTATTAAAGCATGGGCAGCTTTTTTTCAGTACACCGGTATTAAATTAATGCTAATAAGACTTAACCTTATCATCATCGTCATCGGCCTCTATTATTCAATTGCTGGATATAAGCCTCCCCTCACTATTAAGGGGTTTTTGGACCGTATCCCACCACGCTGGTCCAATGCGGGTTGGTGGGTGGAACATGCCCATCCGATGCATCAAGCATCTTATTTTTTAGACAATTTGGTTATTGGCACTAATTTTCGTAACCGGCTAGGAAACAACAATAAATTTTTTTTGAGCTGCCCGAAGGATTCAAACCTCCGCAAAACAATGGCCTTCGGTTTCTAAAGAACATGCCCTTACTACTAGGCTACGGAGGCAACTTAACCTTATAAAAACGCCTTTTTTTGAGTAAAGCATTCACCTTCCTTACTGGACCTTCTGCTGACCTCTCGCCCAAAACCCATTCGGGTATGGGTCGATGCTCCTCTCGGGTCATCAGACCATTGCCACTGTCTCGTCGCTACCACTTCCATCTAGTAGAGTGTTCGGCACTACAGGTCTGCAGACTGGGACGGGATGCGACTCTTTCTTTGCATCCTACCCATGGGGGCAGATTTGCTTTAAGTCGGAGGATCCTAGCACCTGCTCTGATTCGGTTGCCGACGTCGTGCTGCAGGGCGCGGAATTGTTTGTTTCTAGCTCAGTGGTGCCTGTCGGTGGCAGGTCTCGGCCCTGGTTTGGTGGGTCCTGCTGTGGCGCACAGCGTTGCAAGTGGGAATTCTTCCGAGCTTGAGCTAGGGAAAAGGCCGCTTAAGATGTAAACTCACTCAAGAAGAAGTACAACTCTGCTTCCAGGTTCTTTAAGAGGCAAAATCGAATTACGTTAGGAAAATTGGTGAGAGACTGGCACGCCTGCTATCTGGCTCTCGTGGGTTCTGGTCTCTCGCCAAGGCTGTCCAGGGTAATTTTTGTAGGTCGACACTTTCACCTTTGCGCGGGGGGGATGGTTCATTGGCCTATTCCGCAAGGGTGACAGCCGATCTTCTTGGCTCTATCTTTGTGAAAAATTCGACTTTTGACGATAAGGAACACTTCTCCTACCATCCCGAGGTGTGAAACCACAATGGCGGACGTTTGCTCCACACAGTGTGCTGTAAGGAAGCACTATTCTCCCTGGATTTCAATAAGTCCAGTGGGCCCGATGGAGTATCTCCTATTGTGTTAAAGGTGTGTGCTCCAGAGCTGGCACCGGTTTTAACGCGCTTATTCAGACACTCTTATGTCCTCGGCGTTGTCCCACATTCATGGAAGACGGCTCTAGTACACCCGACCCCTAAAAACGGCGATCGCTCAGATCTGTCCAACTACAGGCCTATCGCTATCACCTTCTTACTCTCCAAAATTTTGAAATCCATAATTAACCGCCAGCTGATGGGCTACTTGGAAGAGCACCAGTTGATAAGTGACCGCCAATATGGCTTTCGCAAAGGCCGATCAGATGATCTCCTGGCTTTACTAACTCACCGTTGGGCGCAGGCGATAGAGAGTAAGAATGAGGCACTAGGCGTTAGTTTAGGCATTGCGAAAGCCTTCGATTGGGTTTGGCATAAAGCCTTACTATCGAAGCTTCCTAGAGATACTTTGTAGGTGGATCGGCAGTTTCCTTGCGGAACGGAAAGTTAACGTCGTCGTAGATAGCTCATGCTTGGACCCCCGGACCGTAAACGCTGGTGTTCCCCAAGGCTGCGTGCTATCCCCGACATTGTTCATTCTGCAAATCAATGATTTTTTGCATTTGCCGTCTTGCTCGTTTGCCTATTATATGTTATAAAAAAAAGCATTTGAATTTGAGTACACGTAAACAGCAATGCTCATGCTGTAAAAAGTCCAATTAGAGCGCGAAACAGAAACCTTTGGTGATTTGATAATCTTTGGGGGTGTAATTTTTGGTTGCACCTAATAGTTCGATGCAAAATTCATTCACTTTTGTAATTTTAATTCAATTCACGTTCACGAAAATGCAATACGCTAAACCTAAAATGCGCTATTTTTGCGTTCCCCAAACTTCCCAATTACAATTTTCTGAGCAGACTATTATCGCAAACCTGAAAAGTTTACATATTGCTTCGCCCTTTAGATTAATTGCTATGATAGCTGCACCCTGGAGTACATTACGTGGAATACGTTGCCAGTTGATGGCGAAAATGAACTCATATATTTTTAAAGCAGTACGATTTAAGGTTCATAAGATATCAACCACTGTTATGTAGAAAACATTTATGTTTTTATGAGAACAGTGTAATGATTCTTTGTTATCAAGATAGAAAAAATTATGGTTGTGGACGGACTGCCATATATAAGCATAATTTATGCTTACTTTAAGCTATGACTACATTTCTAAAGATATCTTATTTATATAATTGATTGCTAGAACAGGGAAGTCCTAATCTTTAGTTAATGTTGAATAGGGGACCAGTTGGCTATGATGGAATTTTTAGTCCATCTTTGTTTTACATAAGTATGTATGTGAAGTAGAATGCAAGAATGGATATTCTGATGGACTGCTGCTACTGTTTTATGAATATTATTAGTGCTTTGAAATAAAATGATTGTAATGCTAAACATTACAATGTGAAGTTTTTTAGAACTACTTTGTTGTTTTAGAAGGACTTCGTCCGCCTAAAATTGTGGGAATTTTTGCGAGAATTATGAAAAACTGCCTTCGTAGCCTAGTGATATGGGCGTATGCTTTAGAAACCGGAGGTCTTAAGTTCGAATCCTGCGGGAACTCAACAAATTTTCATTGTTGTTTCGTATTGTTTGAATGTATCCAATTGTTTAAAAAGTAAGATGATCCATGCGTCGGATGGGCATGTAAAAAGTCGGTCCACCCACCAACCCGTATTGGACCAGCGTGGTGGGATACGGTCCAAAACCCCCTAATACACCCCGTATTAGGGGCGGCCTAAGTCTAGCAGTGGACTATCACAGGCTGATGTGATGATGATGATGATGCATTCAAACATACATCCATATTCATTTAAGTATCGAGCTCGTTTTAAGTATCAAGGCACAAAATTTCTTCAATAAGAAATTCCCTTATCTTTCTTACTTATTGTATTTCTTCATAATTGTAAAATTTCAAATTGTGAAACTGTTTGTTTGTCCAATAAATAAATGAAAAAAAATAAAATAACTACATGTTACCATCCTAAAATATTCTTTTATTTTACAAACACAGGTTTAACATAATTTAGCTTGAAATTTATCTGTATTTTATTTTTCTATTTATTAGCACTGTATGTACACAAATGAATGGTACAAAGGCAGACTTAATGCCGAAGGCATTGTCTCTCAGTCAAGTTTTGGATGGTTAAGAAAACATAAGTTGGGCGTACACTTTTGCAAAACTTATGCAAAAGTGTACGCCTTACAAGCTTACTTTAGTTCCACCGTGAGAAATATCAAACATACCGCCACACCTGGTCTCTGTTTCAAAGATGGAGTCGCAAAGGATGAGGGATGGCGTTATTGTATACATCTCTCTCTCTGTCTATATATATATATATATATATATTTCCGTGACTTGTTGGCGACCTATCACAAGGACCAAAGATGTAATTATTTTTAGGGTAGGAGGCTTTTGGTGCATGCACTGTACCTAGGTCTCAATTAAAAATACATATTTTTGTCTTTGCAAAACCGAAAATACTTTTTTTGAAAATAGCTATTGACTTGGGCAAGGAACCAATTGATCAATTAACGAAACGTTTTAATAGTTACTGCCTTTTTAAAAACAAACAGTATGCTTTTGCTAGGGGCTGCTCAACAATTGATGCTGGCGTTGGGCTCGTTAAGATCATCGTAGAGGCTTAGGAAGAATCGCAGGATGCCTCAGGCAGCATTTGGACCTCAAAAAGTCTTTTGATTGCTCGCAAAACCTGGTGAAAAAATAGATTTGGATTGTTGGGGAAATGATACCCAATTTTCTTTTTTCACCTGTTATTCTGTGTTAGAGTCAAACTGGAAGGTGAGGGAATAGAAAAGATCCCCCGGGGCCCGGGTATGGATTACAAGGGCCCGCCCTTGGGCCTTTTTTTTCCCATAAACGTTTTCCCAATTATTAATAAAAAAAGAGATAATTTTTCTGATCCTTGATTTTTAAAAAAAACAACAAATATTCATAAAGCATTTAATTAATTTCTTTCTAGGTAGGCCTGGTTTAGGGTTGAAATTTGCTACTAAGCTAAAAAGAAGACAAAAATGCCTTTAAATTTACGACTTAAAATGAAACAAAGTAAATCGAAGTGAAGGGGTGAGTTTTAGTTTTTGAATCATTTAAAGTTCTGGAAAAGAATAGATGTGAGGGGGCAGGAGGGCCCCAATTAAAGGACGGGAATAATCCCCGCAAAATTGTCAAGACAAAAAATCATCATTCAACGTTTGTGAATTTTTGAAAACTTTTTGGTGATTTTTTAAATTGTCTTCGGTTTTTTTTAATGATTTTTTTTGTTTTATTTTCATGTAAAGGTAAACAAATTTTTTCTTTCAGAACAGAATTAACATGTAGACAGCCCGGTTAGTGTTTTGTATTTCGTGAACATTTGGATTCTACTATGGGGGAGGCGTTATCTAAAGACTTTGCCCCTCCAAAAACGAGCAATTTGAGCGGTTATAATTCCAAATCATCACTGAGAAAAACCTTTACAGAGATTAAAATACTAACTGTTACTTTTTAATACATATATAAAACCAAATTTACGTGCAGAAAAATGTAAATGATTTTCTCAAATATTGTGAAGCACATTACATAAATACTAGAAACAAACTTTTATATAGAATAAAAAATACTTGAATTTAAGAAAAAGATTTTCAGATTGGTCAAAAATTAGCCCGGGTTTTAATTAAAGAAAATCTAATAAACAAATGTAAAATGTTCTATTTATAGCATATTTTTAAACCAATGCTTATTAATATTTAAAGATTCCTAGAAAAGAATAATTAATTCCCAATGAAGCATTCGTAAACCAATTGAATTGTTTCTAATTCCGGTAACCAAACGAGCACAAAACTAAAAAGAAACATTACAAAATTCAAACAAACCTAAAAAGGATTTAAAGCAAAACGACCAAATCAACACCTTGAACTTGTCAAGGGAAATTTACAGCAAAAGAAACAGAGCCGAAAGATTGTTGAAAAGGGGGTTCATTTAGAAAATTTTCGGATTTTGAATTTTTAACACCAATGCTTTTCTTCTCAAAAATTCAAATGTTATTTAAGGTATGTTCTACGCATTTACAAATTTATTAATATACTGTTTCGTTTGTTACTAAATCATTTAACAAATACCTTTATATAGGTAACTAAAGAAAGATTTTAGTTAGAGTACTAGATTAAATTTCGTTATAAATTTAACAAAAGAAAACTGACCATAAAAGGAATTAGTGTCAATTATTTCAAAAGCCCAAAAGTTTTATTAAACGAAAATCCAAAGTACCCCCGGATCCCAAGAAAAAAGATTAGAAAAAAAATTGAGGAATTTTTTTTTATTTGTGGGGTGATGTTTTTGTTTAAAATTTGCAAATTAAAAAGTGGGCCCTATTAAATTTTTTCACCCTTGGGTTTTGTTTACAAAATAAAAATTTTAAATTTTGGTTTTATAAAAAAACCCGTTGAAAAATTCATAAATTAGAATTTTAAATCCCGCCGAAGGTGTTTTTGTAAGGCGGGATAGGCGGTTTGCGAATATTTAGTTGGGATGCCACCAAGGCCGGCCTATATTTAAAGCCAGATGTTGTTTGTGAATTATGTTATATACAGATTTCCACATCCTTGATTAATTCGAAGAGGGGAAAATTTAAAATAGATAATTTGGATTTCTTTTGACTTAATGCCGAAGGCATTGTCTCTCAATCAAGTTTTGGATGGTTGAGAAAACATAAGTTGGGCGTACACTTTTGCAAACTAGACATTTGGTTTATAAGTAGGGCTGACAACTACTTTAGTTCCCCAGTGGGAAATATCAAACATACCGGTCTCACCTGACACATCTGGTCTCTGTTTCAAAGATGGAGTCGCAAAGGATGAGAGATGGCGTTATTGTATACATCTCTATCTCAATATATATTTCCGTGACTCGTTGGCGACCTATCACAAAAACAGCTGAAAGGACACAAGGACCAAAGATGTAAGTATTTTTAGGTAGGAGGCTTTTGGTTCATGCACTGTACCTCGATGTCAATTAAAATACATATTTTCTCTTTGCAAAACCGAAAACACTTTTTGAAAATAGCAATTGACTTGGGCAAGGAAAAGATATTAAAGTAATAATGCAAATAATTTTACTAAAACTATCAAATGTCTTTTTAGTAAAATAAATGAAAAATTATTGTATAACCAATTAACGAAACGTTTTAATAGTTACTGCCTTTTTAAAAACAAACAGTATGCTTTTGCTAGGGGCTGCTCAACAATTGATGTTGGCGTTGGGCTCGTTAAGATCATCTTAGAGGCTTAGGAAGAATCGCAGGATGCCTCAGGCAGCATTTGCGACCTCAAAAAGTCTTTTGACTGCATACAGCATGAAACTCTGGTCAGAAAAATACGATTTGGATTGTTGTAGGAAATGATGCACTCAATTTTCTGTATTTTTCACTTGTTATTCTTGCTGTTAGAGTCAACGAACTGAGAAGGTAGAGGTGAATGGTAAAAGATCTCCCGGGGCCCCGGAAAATATGGATGTACAAGGGCCCGTTCTTGGCCTTTTCTTTTTCTCATATACGTTTTCCCATATATTATTAATAAAAAAGAAGAGATAGTAATTTTCGCTGATGTTACTTCCTTAATTTTTAAAATTAAACAACAAATATTCATAAATAACGATGTAAATAATACTCTTTCTAGAGTATTATTCGCTAGTATTATTACTATAGCGCTCTGGTTTAGTGTTGATAATTTGCTACTAAGCTAAAAGAAGACAAAATGCCTTAAATTTACGACTTAAAATGTAAAACAAAGTAAATAATAATAATAATAATATCTTTTTATTTCTCTTTAACAAAGGTTTATACAAAGTATCTTAAAACTATTACAAAGGTGCAATTTCTTTGGTAAAGACTAGCCCTTGAAATAGGTTCACATAAGAACCTGTGCTACAAGTAGCTAGGCCTCTCCCCCGAATATTAGTTTCGTATAAGTTTTAATATTTGACCTTATATCTATTGGTTTTTTATTTTTTTTTTCGCTATGTTATGTGAAGGAAGTCAAAGTGTAGAGTTATGTTATGTTGAATGAGTTTGAGTAGTGATTTTGTGTTTACATGTATGTGGTGTCGTTGTCGTGGTAAGGGGTGTATTTAAAAAGTTTATAAGGGCAGTATGTCGAGAAATAGTGACACATGTTAGACAAGGTTGACGAGGATACTAAAATGAAGAGTGCTATTTGATATATACAAGTAGTTTTTCGGTGTTGGTATAGTCGAGGCTTTTTAGATAGCGTGTGACTTTATTTTTACAAGTAAATTTTGGATGAGAATAAAAATTAAGTTTTTGTTCAATTTATTATACAGATATGGACCGAGGTAGCAAAAGAAATTTTCGATGTTGCAGTTTTCAGTTGGGAAATAGGCAAATTTTTCCTTTCTTCGTCGTTCATTAATCATATATGGTTTAAATTTTAGCTGGAGTGTTTCTTTAGGATTGTATAAAGATAAAAGATTGCCTGACTGTTAGCACGTCCCAGTGTTTGTACAGTTTCGACGTTGGAAAGCGGAAAGAAGGCCTGCGCAACCTTGAGAACTCTCGTTGCGCTCTTTCTACTTGTATTAGGGTTGTTTTGCTATTCCTCCCAGGATGTTATGCAGTAAATAATTAGCGATCTGCAAAGAACAGTTATAGACCATCTTTATAGTTCTTTGAGTCTAACACATGTGGCCCGGTTATGTGCTTTACTTTTCACAGTGTAACATTGGCATTCTATTGGGGAGGCGTTGATCTAAACGATCTTTGTCCTCCAAAACGAGCAATTTGACGGTCTATAACCGGGTCCTAAAATACCTGAAAAACCTTTACAGAAGAATAAAATACTCTTTACAATACATATAAAAACCAAATTTTTTGAAAAATGTAAAGTTTTCAAATTTGAAACATTACATAAATACTAAAAACAAACTTTTATATTCAATAAAAAATACTTGAATTTAAGAAAAAAGTATTTTTTCACTGATTGGTCAGCAAATTAGCAGGCGTTTTAATTTAAGAGTTAAGAAATCTAATAAATTCAAATAGTAAAACTGTTCTATATTATAGCATATTTTTAAACTTTCAATGCCGTATTAATACTATTTAATAGATATCCCCAGAAAGAGATAACAACCCAATTAAATTGGCAAACCTGGGAATTAATTTTTTCGGAACGCTAAACGGCCAAACACTAAAAGGAGCAAACATTACAAAACTTCAAACAAACCTAAAAAAGGTTTCGCAAACAGAAAATCAACATGAACTTGTCTGAAATCTCAACAAAAGGAAACATGGCAATTGTTAGAAGTGGTTCAATTTGAAAATTTTCGTTGATTTTAGAATTTTACCCAAATCTTTCTCTACAAATACACAATGCAATGTTATTTAAAGGTATTTTACATTTAAAATTTATTAATATACTTTTCGTTTGTTACAAACTTGAACAAAACCTCATTAACTAAAGAAAGATTTTAGTTATGCTAGTACTGTTACTATTTCTGTTAATTTTGCATTATCTTTATTTAAAACATTTTGTATTATCAAGAAAATTAGGTAAGTAATAAAATATTTTTATATGCTAAAATTATTAAATTCAAAATAACATGTTATCGCGGCCGCCGCCGAAACCTAAAGTTGAGGAAAACCTAAATTGGTGAGTTTTCTCATTTTTGTTGTCGATCCGGGTGACCCGTCAAATTACTTCATTAAACCAACTTGCCAAATTCCTGGAATACATTTTGTAGAACACGAATCACGAATATTATTTGCATTTTTTTTACTTGCTTGGGATGATGTTTGTTTATAGTTTAAGTCATTATTAAATCATTGGTTCCAAAAAAAATTTGTCGATATCAAACCATGAATTAAATTAAATTTTAAATCAAAGCGCCGCTCCGAGGTGTTTTGTGTGGCCAAGCCGGGGGCAAACCGCTGTTATGCGAATATTTATGTTGGGTGATGCCATCAAGGCCAACCTTATTTACACCAAGATTTGTTTTATTATTATTGTATAAAATTTCCACTCATCTCTAGACTGTAACCTTTTAATGAGGACGAATTAAAATAATAACTTGGTTTTTTGTAACAAGAATAATAAAATAAAGTGTTACAAAAAGGTGACAAAATACACAGAAGAACAATTATTTTTGTTAAAGTGGATATTTTAATGACTTTTAAGTCTTAAAGTAAAATACATTTGTTTTAATTTAACCAGTATGGAGCCTAATTTATCATGCTTAAAATATAATAACTATCATTGCTATTATTGAAACTTATAATGAGGAATAATAAAAGTTTTGACGGCCCAACGTGAGTTAGTCGACTTCATAAATAGTAAAGTTATTGTATTAAATTGAATTTTTACAATCATCCCCGTCACCATTCGAAGTGCAATTATTTAAGAAAGAAAAAATTAGATATGTATAGAATTATCTCATTTCTGATATTTTCTTTAAATAATTAAAATAAATAATCGCAATGTACTTGTGTTAGCACTAGGGCATTTTAGTATAATATTAAGTTATAACATAACAATTAACACGGGAACCCGAACACTGAGATAAACATCTGACTGTTAGTTTTTCTTTTTATATTTCACTTAATATATGACAAAGTAGGATATAAACTTTCGAAAGGAATATCTGTACTATATACACAATCCAAAATTACAATTTATTATTATCATGTTTAAATATAACAAGAAATCACATTCCCGAAATAAATTCGTTTATGTTTATTATTATTGACCGAATCTTTGTTTTGTAACGTAATTGGGTGTTCGCAAATGGGCAAATACGAAAAGAGCTTACCGCTTTATATAGAAACATAAATATACCAATATTCAAGAATTAATTTTTTTTAAATATACACTAAAAAGACAATTTTATATTGTTAAAATATAATATTTTTAGTAAAATTGCTATGTAGGCTATTTTTCAACTTTCTGCTGACGGCATTAAAGGTGCCCTATGCATACATCGTAGTAAGTTTGGTCAAGTACCTTATATTTAAATTGTAAAAAAAGTTTAAAACCTTTTTTTAATAGCTTCTAATCAAATAATATATTTAGTAATATCATAGCGTTAATCCCAAAACTGTTATGAATACTAGAGGATGGTGGACACAAAGGAGCGACAGAGAACTTTCTTTCGACATTATCGTCCAGAAATTATAGCTTGACTTTATTATAAATCCCAAACCTCTGTTTCCCTTATTAATAATGTCAGTCTTGAACAATTTCTAAATCATTAACTTTCTGCTTCGAAGTGAAGGTCTGCTTTTTTAATTGGTAAATATTCAAATTGCTTTTATATTTTTTTTAATGAAAGGAGGTTTTAATATTCATTTAAAAATATTATGATTGTATATTTAGAGTCGCCAGTTATTTTTCTTGCATTTATATATTTATTTCTTTAAAAAATACATATAATATATAGTACAATTTAATCTAATACTATGCTTAATTCTGTGAAAATATAGTATTAAACTTTTCTTAATTTATTGATACTGCACGGCATTCTAACATAACTAACATTTTGCTACACCAAATATGCTATATAAGGAGAGTATCAATAGGAAAAATAAATTTTATTTCAAGATATTTTCCTGTCACGTACATGAGATCAGTCGTAAACTTTCTCGTGATGTTGCTGCGGCAGTACTGTCGCTTGCAGGACATGTTTGTTGATTTGAAAACAAATAAGCTTTTTCTTATCAAATCCACTAATTTAGGATTTTCGAGTTCTTAAATATATTCCTCACGACGTTTCGGATTCTTTCCAGTATCCATGATCACGGGCAGACTAAGTTGGTATATTTCTGTATCTTTATATTTTGGAATAACCGTCGGAGTTTTAATTTAAAATTGTACTATCTTTTGTTTTCTTAGTTTCGAATATTGGTTTGACAAAAAGTACTTATTTTGTCGTTCGGTTTTGTAATTTTTATACTGTAGCGTTTAATTTTTAAATTATTAGATCCCAGGAAGGTGCCAAAGACTGACCATCCTCTCTATTAAAATTTGGATATTTTTTAATTTCTATTGCTTCCCGAATCATCCTTGTATAAATCGATGTTCATTAGCCAGTATTTTTGGTTCATCAAATCTAATATAATGATTGGCATTGTCTAGAACATGTGCAAATTTCAGATTTCTTATAGCGTCGGTGCTTAACATAGCTATATGTTCTTTTACTCAGATTCTTACTGGACTTTTTGTTTGTCCAATATAAGTGAGACCATAATCATAGTCTAGTTTGTCACACCCGGTACCTGTAGAGAATTTTACATTTGAGGGATGACATTTGACGGATGGTAATAATTGGCCAATCTTCTTCGGCGGGTTAAATATGATCTAATAGAAGCTCATCATCATCATCATCATCATCAGCCTATAAAGTTCACTGCTGGACATAGGCCTCCTAATACACCCTATCCTTTAGGGGTTTAATGCAGGTTAGGTGGGTGGACCGCCTTTACATGCCCATCCGACGCGTGGATCATCTTACTTTTCAGACAATTGGGTTGATCGGCCCAAATTGTCCTAACCAACAAAACAACAATGAAAATTTGTTGGGTCCCGCAGATTCGAACCTCGACCTCGGTTTCTAAAGCACACGCCTATACCACTGGCTCGGAGGCAGTAATAGAAAATCGCTTTAAAATATAACGATTTTGTCGGTGACTCTCTGATGTAAGATAGACAGCGGCACTTTTTCGACTGTGGCTGAGCTTCACGTGCCTGTAACGTCGACGTGGAACTTGGAGTTTGTTGTCACTAGCACCTGCTTGACATTCTCCAGTTCAGCCATCAAATGTTCCTAGTCGCAGATCCGCTGTGCTCTCTGGAGCAAACATTTACCGACAGTAGCTAACTGCGAGAGATGGTGGTGAGAATCACCATTTAAATGTTTATTCGTGTGAGTTGCTTTTCTAAAAACTGTATGAGCTCAAGCTATTGTTAGAGTTTATTATATTTATCCGATCTGTTCGCTATCGGCTAATCTATAGAAAATTTGTTTAGAGTCTTACAATCAATTCTAACCGATATTGATTACAAAATTGTTTAGAAATGCAAGATAAGCGAGAAGCATGCAAATGTAATGAATGCAAACTAAAACATTTTAATAAATACGAATAATTATATAATAAATCAATTGTCAAAAGATCAGACGCCAAACAACAAATCGTTACTGGGCAACGTGCCGTCCATAATATGTCGTCACAAATTCTTGATGAACATACAACAGAAGAATTATTTAAAGGTTTAAAATTTGCAATAACATCGCGAAAAATCCCAGTACGAAATTATTTGTAACGTTGAGAATTGTTTATTCGAAAACAACATCCAAGGAAGATTCGAGGCCATACGTCAAGATGTATCGTCGAGTACTGTGCCAAACCAAATGTCACTAAAGATGAGCAAAAAGCGTTAAATATCTTACGCTCTAACACATACTGACGATTCTCCGTGCAGGTAAAGGAAATGCTACGGTTGTTATGGACACGTCAGATTACAATTCAAATTAATAATACTATTTGTTATCGGATGAAATGACTTATATAAAAGTCAAAACAGACCCCACACAGAAAACGCTTAAAACAACAAGGATCTTTAAAGAACTATGGGACAAATTGAATCTAGACGTAAAGGTAATGATACCTCCATGTGCCACACCTCCAAAGCCTTATGGATTACCTAAGATTCATAAACCTAATGCTCCATTACGCCCAATTGTCAGCCAGATAGATAGACACCAACATACAAACTGGCACAATATCTTGTAGAATTTCTGTCATCACTACGAGGGAACACCGAGGCGTACACAAGAGATTCTTACCATTTTGTTAATGAAATTAAACCTCTACATCTCAGGAACAATGAAACTATGGTCAGTTTTGATGTTCAGTCTTTATTTACATGCTTACATATTGAAGACTGCATCTCAATTGTAACTAAGAAGCTTGAGGACAATAAAATGCCGAATGAATATGCATCTCGCCTTACACTTTGTTTACATCTGGCTACTTGTTGTCGAACGACCAATTCTACATGCAGATAGATGGCGTAGCGATGGGCTGCCCAGTGTCTCCTATTATCGCTGATATCTTCATGGAGAATTTTGAAGAGACAGCCCTCAATACAGCTCCCATCAGGCCAAGATTCTATAAGAGGTACGTAGATGACACATTCACCATTTTACCAACAAACTAAATCAATGCATTTCTGGATCATCTTAATTCTTTGAATCCTAAATAAAGTTCACAATGGAAATAGAGGCAAACAACTCCTTAGCCTTCTTAGATATTTTAATCATTAAAACTCTAACAACACTTGAGCCATACAGTTTTTAGAAAAGCAACCCACACGAATAAATATTTAAATGGTCATTCTCACCATCATCCCTCGCAGTTAGCTACTGTCGGTAAATGTTTGCTTCAGAGAACTTTGCGTTCGAACGTTTGTTGAGAATGTCAAGCGGGTGCTGCGTGACCAAACTCCAAGTTCCACGTCGAGGCACAGTCACCGTGTGAGCCAGCCACAGTCGAAAAGTGCCAGCCGTCTTACCTACATCAGAGGTCACCGACAAAATTGGTTATAGTTTAAAGGATTTAAAAAATGGTGCGTGCTTATGTACGCGCGAGAAGTTATCTTCTGGATCATTAAAAATAGTTTTAATTGCATGCAAAAAAAATAAATATCTTTTAACAAATGTTGAATTCCTAAGGATGTTGACTACTTGACAGCTACCATAAATCAGAAGCTTTGATTATGTTAACTAGATGGCGCTTATCTATAACGTATTACATAGATAAATCACAATGTTGATATATTAAATGAATAAAAATATTACCATTATATCAAAGTTGAAAAACATTACAAAAATTAATATATTTGTATAATAATTTATTTAATATAAATTTAAATAATATAAAATATATTATTAATAATAATAATATATACCAAAACGAACCTTAATCCTAATCATAGAGCAATTATCAACAACTATCGCAAATAAAAACGAAACTCCATTATCACTCACAAAATCAACCTTTATCACTATGTAATATGGACTTTTTTACTTTCACGTTTTCATTATAAACTGTTAATTTTGTGTGACAAATCGTAATTTCACTCTCATCATTTTTTCATAACGCGCCTAAAGAAGTAAAACATATTATAAACCCCAAAGAAGATTGGCCAATTATTACCATCCGTGAAATGTAAAATTCTCTACAGGTACCGGTTGTACAAACTAGACTGTGATTGTGGTCTCACTTACATTGGACAAAACAAAAGACTTGAAGAACCAGAGTAAAAAGAACATATAGCTGATGTTGAGCACCGACGCTATAAGAAATCTAAAATTGCGACCATGTTCTAGACAAGCCCAATCATTATATTAGATTTGATGAACCAAAACCTGGCTAATGAACATCGATTTATACCAAGGATGATTCGGGAAGCAATAGAAATTAAAAATATCCAAATTTTAATAGAGGATGGTTGGTTTTGCCACCTTCCTGGGATCCAATACTAAAATTAAACGCAGAGTATAAAACTACAAAAACCGAAGACAACAAGTACTTTTTGTCACAATATTCTAAATTAGAAAAACGAAAGATATGTTATTTTTAAATAAAACCTCTGACGTTATTCCAAACATGGGATGAAATATACCAACTGTCTGCCGTGATCATGGATGCTGGAAAGAATCCGAAAGTCGGGGAAAATATTTAAGTAACTCGAAAATCCGTTAATTGTGATTTGATATGTATAATAATCGCAATAAAAAAATAATTAAGCTTTTTCTTCTTAAACACGATTATTTCCAATCGTAAAATGCTTCTAAGGATTAAGATGTATTTATATTTTGATAAACATCCTTTGTTCGGAAGATTCTTGATATTGCCACATTTTTCTCAACTAGAATTTAAGAAACATACAATCAAGTGTAAACTTATTAATTAAATTATTAGCATTTAAAAAATTTTAGTTTAGGTACCGCAATGGCAAGATCAAAATTAATATTAGATATTATTTTAAGTACAATTCATTGACTTCTAAACAACATAGCTTAAACGGAGGCTTTAACAAAATAGTATGAAGAACTTACTTATTGACGTTTTGTTAGATGACAAACCACCGCAGCCTCACCCTTTTAAAGTCAAAATATATTCTTAGTTAACTCCTCGTATTTATATATATTGAGTTAATAAATTACAAGAAGAGACTCATTTAAAAGAGCTTAAACTGTTTAGATATAAAACCTATAGATAACAATTGAATAACATATAAGTAAGGTTTTCAATGGTAAGCGTAAAAATCATGACAAGCATAAATAATAACCTACGATATTTTTACACTCATTAGGATAAATAAATAATGAAGAATTTTTAATGTATACATTTTATTTCATTAATTATGTTATGGAGGCCACATTTTAACTGGTTTCGTGGCGGGTAAAATATTTTGGACTTAACAATGTAAAGATATAGTCAAACAAGACCTTCTTTCATGTTATAGTTTCCAAGTTTTTACTTAAAATTAGAAACTTTTAAAGTACGAGTATAAAAACTAATTTTAGGAAATTAAATTCGGAAAAATGTAAACAAGTAGACTATATTACATATCCATCGTATTTACTGATGATTACCTGTGGTTTAACGGTGGCCTGCTTTCAAACCGGAGGTCGAAGGTTCGAATCCTGGGGAAAACAACTTTGTGTTTTCGTTGTTTTCTGGTTGGTTAGGAAAATTTAGGCTGATACCCAATTGTCTGAAAAGTAAGATGATCCTGAGTCGGATGGGCATGTAAAGTTGGTCTACCCACCAACATGCATTGGACCACGTGGTGGGATATGGTCCAAAACTCCCTAACGGAGGGTGCTTAGAGGAGGCCAATAAGGCTATGATGAAATGACGATGATGATTTATTGATGAATTGTCCTAAAACGTGACCGTCATAATTTAGTCTAGTTAACCAAAAAAGTGAAAATTAGTAGTTCCTGTAAACAACTTTTTCATAACTATTTTTATTTGAAGAAAAAGAATTACAACATTTTGTCGTTCGTTGAAGATTAACCACAGTTGTAGTCTGACGAACCGTCTCGTCCACTAATTCAAAGAAATATTAATGCGGTTCACGTGACAAGATCACAGTCATGGCACGTTGTGGGATTCCGCCATTGAAATCACTTTCGGCCCTGACGCCACTGACGGGACGTATTGTTGCTTCGTTTAACATTACCGTAATGGACTTGTTTCTTTCAAAGTTATAAATATCTCATCTTAATGATTATACCAGTTGTTTTGCCATCAAACTTTCGTTCGATTATCTCCAGAAATTACAGCATGACTTTATTATAAATCCCAAACCTCTGTTTCCCTTATTAATACAAGTCAGTCTTGAACAATTTCTAAATCATTAACTTTCTGCTTCGAAGTGAAGGTCTGCTTTTAATTGGTAAATATTCTAATTACTATTATATTTTTTTTAATAAAATGAGGTTTTAATTAGTTGTAAATAAAACTAGATTAATCTAAGTATCAATATAATTAATAATATTTTAAATTAATAATTATATTCATTTAAAAATATTATGATTGTATATTTAGAGTCGCCAGTTATTTTTCTTGCATTTATATATTTATTTCTTTAAAAAATACATATAATATATAGGACAATTTAATCTAATACTATGCTTAATTCTGTGAAAATATAAATATAGTATTAAACTTTTTTTAATTTATTGATACTGCACCTGCATTCTAACATTACTAACATTTTGCTACACCAAATATGCTTTATAAGGAGAGTATCAATAGGAAAAATAAATTTTATTTCTAAGATATTTTTCCTGTCACGTACATGAGATCGAGTCGTAGAACTTTCTCGTGATGTTGCTGCGGCAGTACTGTCGCTCGCAGGATATGTTTGTTGATTTGAAAACAAATAAGCTTTTTCTTATCAAATCCACTAATTTACGGATTTTTCGAGTTACTTAAATATATTCACTCACGACGTTTCGGATTCTTTCCAGCATCCATTATCACGGGCAGACTAAGTTGGTATATTTCTGTATCTTTATGTTTTGTAATAACCGTCGCAGTTTTAATTTAAAACTTGACATATCTTTTGTTTTCTTGGTTTCGAATATTGGTTTGACAAAAAGTACTTATTTTGTCGTTCGGTTTTGTAATTTTTATACTCTGCGTTTAATTTTTGAAATTTTTAGATCCCAGGAAGGTGCCAAAGACTGACCATCCTCTCTATTAAAATTTGGATATTTTTTAATTTCTATTGCTTCCCGAATCATCCTTGGTATAAATCGATGTTCATTAGCCAGTATTTTTGGTTCATCAAATCTAATATAATGATTGGGCTTGTCTAGAACATGGTCGCAAATTGCAGATTTCTTATAGCGTCAGTGCTTAACATTAGCTATATGTTCTTTTACTCAGGTTCTTACTAGACTTTTTGTTTGTCCAATGTAAGTGAGACCACAATCATAGTCTAGTTTGTACACACCGGTACCTGTAGAGGAATTTTACATTTGAGGAATGACATTTGACGGATGGTAATAATTGGCAATTTCTTCGGCGGGTTAAAATATGTTTTAACCCGCCGAAGGTAATGATACCTCCATGTGCCACACCTCCAAAGCCTTATGGATTACCTAAGATTCATAAACCTAATGCTCCATTACGCCCTATTGTCAGCCAGATAGATTCACCAACTACAAACTGGCACAATATTTTGTAGAATTTCTGTCACCACTACGAGGGCACACCTGAGGCGTACACAAGAGATTCTTACCATTTTGTTAATGAAATTAAACCTCTACATCTCACGAACAATGAAACGATGGTCAGTTTTGATGTTCTGTCTTTATTTACATGCTTACCTATTGAAGACTGCATCTCAATTGTAATCTAAGAAGCTTGAGGACAATAAAATGCCGAATGAATATGCATCTCTGCCTTACACTTTGTTTTACATCTGGCTACTTGTTGTCGAATGATCAATTCTACATGCAGATAGATGGCGTAGCGATGGGCTGCCCAGTGTCTCCTATTATCGCTGATATCTTCATGGAGAAATTTGAAGAGATCGCCCTCAATACAGCTCCCATCCGGCCAAGATTCTATAAGAGGTCAGTAGATGACACATTCACCATTTTACCACTAAACTAAATCAATGCATTTCTGGATCATCTTAATTCTTTGAATCCCTAAATAAAGTTCACAATGGAAATAGAGGCAAACAACTCCTTAGCCTTCTTAGATATTTTAATCATTAGAAACTCTAACAACAGCTTGAGCCATACAGTTTTAAAAAGCAACCCACACGAATAAACATTTAAATGGTGATTCTCACCACCATCTCTCATGTTAGCTACTCTCGGTAAATGTTTGCTTTAGAGAGCACAGTGGATCTGCAACTAGAACATTGATGGCTGAACTGAGAATGTCAAGCAGGTGCTGCGTGACAACAAACTCCAAGTTCCACGTCGAGGCACAGTCACCGTGTGAAGCCAGCCACAGTCGAAAAGTGCCAGCCGTCTTACCTTACATCGAGGTCACCGACAAAATGGTTATATGTTTAAAGCGAGCTTCTATAAAAAACATATTATAAACCGCGAAAGAAGATTGGCCAATTATTACCATCCATCAAATGTAAAACTCCTCTACAGGTACCGGGTGTGTACAAACTATACTGTGATTGTGGTCTCACTTACATTGGACAAACAAAAAGACTTGTAAGAACCAGAGTAAAAGAACATATAGCTGACGTTAAGCACCGACGCTATAAGAAATCTGAAATTTGCGACCATGTTCTGAGACAAGTCCAATCATTATATTAGATTTGATGAACCAAAATACTGGCTAATGAACATCGATTTATACCAAGGATTATTCGGAAGCAATAGAAATTAAAAATATCCAAATTTTAATAGAGAGGATGGTTGGTCTTTGCCACCTTCCTGGGATCCAATAATTTCAAAAATTAAACGCAGAGTATAAAAACTACAAAACCGAACGACAACATAAGTACTTTTTGTCAAACCAATATTCTAAATTAAGAAAACGAAAAATATGTCATTTTTTTAAATAAAACCTCTGACGGTTATTCCAAAACATAGAGATACAGAAATATACCAACTTAGTCTGCCCGTGATCATGGATGCTGGAAAGAATCCGAAACGTCGGGAATAAATATATTTAAGTAACTCAAAAAATTCGTAAATTTGTGGATTCGATATGTATAATAATCGCGTAAATAAAAGAAATAATTAAGCTTTTTCTTCTTAAAACACGATTATTTCCAATCTTTAATGCTTCTCAAGGATTAAGATGTATTTATCTTTTGATAAACATCCTTTGTTCGAGGTATTCTTAGATATATGCCTACATTTTTCTCAACTAGAATTTAGACAAAAAAAACAATCAAGTATAAACTTATTTATTAAATTATTAGCATTTATATTAAAATATTTTGTTTAGGTACCGCTATGGCAAGATTAAAATTAATATAAGATATTATTTTAGCTGACAATTCCCATTCGACTTCTAAACAAGATGGCTTAAACGAGGCTTTCACAAAATAGTATGAAAGAACTTACTTATTGACGTTTTGTTAGATTAACAAGCTCACCGCAGCCTCACCCTCTTTAAGGTCAAAATATATTCACTTAGCTAACTCCTCGTATTTATATATATTGAGTTAATAAATTACAAGAAGAGACTCATTTGAAAGAGCTTAAAAACTGTTTAGTCATAAAACTAGAGATAACAATTGAATAACATATAAGTAAGGTTTTTTCAATGGTAAGCGTAAAAAAAAATCATGATAAGCATTAATAATAATTACACGATATTTTTACACTCATTAGGATAAATAAATAATGAAGAATTTTTATTTTATGTATTAGTCTACATTTTATTTTATTAATTATGTTATGGAGCGTACCCATTTTAACTGGTTTCGTGGCCGGGTAAAATATTTTTGTGACTTAACAATGTAAAGATATAGTCAAACAAGACCTTCTTTCATGTTATAGTTTCCAAGTTTTTTACTTAAAATTAGAAACTTTTTGAAGTACCAGTAGTAAAAACTATATTTTAGCGAAACTAAATTCGGAATAAATGTAAAAAAAGTAGACTATATTACATTTCCATCGTATTTATTGATGATTACCTCCGTAGTTTAACGGTAAGGGCCCTTGCTTTTAAACCGGAGGTCGAAGGTTCGAATCCCGTGGGGAAAACAACTTTGTGTTTTCGTTGTTTTCTGGTTGGTTAGGACAATTTAGGCTGATCACCCAATTGTCTGAAAAGTAAAATGATCCCTGAGTCGGATGGGCATGTAAAACGTTGGTCTACAAACCAACATGCATTGGACCAGCGTGGTGGGATACGGTCCAAAAACTCCTAACGGAGAAGGCGTGCATTAGAGGAGGCCAATAAAGGCCGGTGATGACAATGACGATGATGATTTATTGATGAATTGTCTCTAAAACGTGACCGTCATAATTTAGTCTAGTTAACCAAAAAATAGCCTATAGAATTAGTAGCTCCAGTAAACAACTTTTTTCATAAATATTTTTATTTGAAGAAAAAGAATTACAACATTTTGTCGTTCGTTGAAGAATTAACCACAGATGTAGTCAGACAAACCGTCTCGTCCACTAATTCAAAGAAATATTAATGCGGTTCACGTGACAAGATCAGCAGTCATGGCACGTTGTGGGTATTCCGCCATTGAAATCACTTTCCGGGCCCACTCGACGCCACTGACAGTGACGTATTGTTGCTCTCCTTTAACATTACCGTAATGGACTTTGTTTCATGTTCGAAAAGTTATTGCATATTTCATACGGTACAATGTTTGTACCAATTGTTTGCCATCCAAAATTTAAACGTTTTAAAATATTAAAAGGAATTAGTTTTCCAGTAACGCTAGATAATTCAAATATGTTCTGTATTTAATTCAAGATTCCTTGCTTATTAATAATTAAAAACGGTCCTATCGGTTTGAAAAACCCCACAATTTTTATGGAAGCAAAAGAAGCTGCATGTTGTTGTTGCTGTGCATTAAATCCACATAAAACGTTACATTAAAATCTTGTTACTGTTATATGGATTTTAATACATTAAAATCAAAAAATCAACATAAAAACATATTTTCTTTTGAAAATAAAGGACAAAGCATATCAATGTGAATTCTGAAGTGCCTTTAGTGTGATATGAGTGCCTACTGTCATGAAAACGCTGGATTTACCGAAGAAAACTCGCTTTGGAAATATTATACATGGATTTATGAATAATAAAATTTGTGAAATATTTGAATAGTGAACGTCAAAAGAAACACAAAAGAAAGTCTACAGGGTATTCAAAATATAGTTTTTATCGGTTTGGTTTACTGAAATGCCAATATTAATGTTAAAAAATGTAAACAAGTAAAATGTATTGCTTTATTTCATTATTTGTTAAATTTTTGTTACATGTTTTGGCCGTGTGGCTGGGGCAAAGAATTCAGCTTCCCAACTTCCTCGTGTCGTATAGTTTCGTAAGTCGTGACTAAGGGAAAAGTCACTAACAATACCATACTATGGTGGCCGACAGATGGCGGGATAACCATCTCCAACTTCAGATTAAAATGCCGAAACCCTCAAGGCGCAGCAGTGTTTGAGGTGTAAAGGATCTGGAGGGTCTGCGGTTGCCAACCCGCACGTCAAGCGTGACAACAATCGCAAAACCCCATTATAGAGAATGACAATGACGTGCGGCTCCTAGTCCTCGGCAGTCCCACTATTCCTGGCTACGGTAGCGGCCTAGGTAACGGCTAGACAGGTGGTGCCTTGCTACCTTCAACGACTAATAGAACAACTTTCAACGCACGGATTTTTGAGGACCGATGAGAGGATGACGAAGCTGGAAGCATAGGTAAACAGACTGCGTTGGGATATCACAGGATTGTCTGAAGTCCGAAGTAAGGGGGAAGACGCAATAATCCTTGAATACGGCAACCTGCTTAACCACCGGAAGGGTGACCAGCATCTCAAGGAAGCGTCGGATTTAACGTCCGCAAGTCTCTCATTAACAACATTGTTTAAATCGAATTGTGTGTCATCAAGGGTCGCATACCTTATACTCAGAATATCCAAACGATATTCGTTAAGGGTCATACAGGTATATGCACCGACATTGACACACTGCGATGAGGAGGTTGAGGCAATATGAGGATTTCATGCCATAGTCAAATACATGGTGTTGATGGGAGACTTTAATGCAAAACTAGGAAAAAGAAAGACGATGAGCTGAGAATGGGCAATTTTGGAGTTGGGCAATGGAACCCGGGGGCAACAGCTGGCTAACTTCATTAAGAGGGAAGGACTATATAAGAAACTCCTGCTTCAAAAAGCAGCCCCACAGAATGTGTACCTGGATAAGCCCCGATCGTTCCGTTAATTGACTTTACCATGACGACCAAAAGCCAAATATTTAATGATGTCTCTGTGGTTGCAAGTTTAAAAACCGGCAGCGATCACCGACTGGTACGGGGCACATTGAATCTTAACGTTAGAATGGAAAGATCAAGTCTGATAAAGTCCATGCTTCGTCAGGCTCGTGCCCAAATCCAAAATGCCGAAGACTTTCACCTCGAACTTAGCTATCGCTTCAAAACTAACTAGACATGTGCAGCACTGCGGACGATATTAACACTGAGCTCATAGAAACTGTCCATCGTGTGGGTCCTAGGTTTTATAAAACACACCGCAAAACTAGAACCTAAAAACTCTCCGATGTCACTGTTAACCTTCTAGATACAAGATGGAAGATGCGGCTACAGCCTTCTTCTGAGAAGTCAGATTACAGGCAGCTTGATAGACAGATCTCAAAATATATGCGCGGGACTTGCGTAACTTTAATACATCTCGTATTAAAGAAGCAATAGAACGGAACCAAGGTTCTAAAGTCCTCGCCAGAGATCTGTCTATCGGGCAAAGTCAGTTGACTAAGTTGAATATCGATAATGAGGCCGTCATCTCCAGTAGGCCGGAGGTTTGAGTGAGATTGAGAGGTTCTATGGACAGTTGTACACATCGTCGTCGGAGCCGCTTACTGAAGGGAGTGACGACCAAAGAGCAAAGCTTACCCGGCACAACTCCGAAGAGATCCCGGACGTCAGGTCTCTCGACCAACTTGAGAACGGCAAAACGCCTGGTGGGGACTGAGTTACAGCAGAGCTTCTGAAAGTAGGTGGAGAACCGATACTTAGAGTCCTTCAGAGGCTCTTTAATTTTATCTTACAGGTTTGTATTACGCCAGAACCGTGGAGCAGAAGCTTATTATTGCTGTTTTTCAAGAAAAGCTATAAGAGCCTCTTGAAAAACTATAGACTGATTTCCCTTCTGAACCGCGTTTATGTTCTGTTCTTGAAAGTCATGTTGAATGGCCTCGCTTCCAGACTAGACGACTTCCAGCCACCCGAATAAGCTGGATTCCGAAAGGCTTTAGTACTATAGATCATATATTTACGCTGCGGCAGATTCTACAGAAGTCTGAGGAGTATAATGTGCCTTTATTCTTGGCGTTTGTAGACTATAAGAAAGCCTTTGATTCTGTCTAAATTGGGCTGTGTTGCATGACCTTCAGCGCAACCAAGTTGACAATCGGTATATCGAGGAGTTGAGGTGTTTGTACAGCCTCGATGACCGTCCAAGTACAATCCAGTAGTACGAAGATAGGGTGATTTTATATCCCCGAAACTCTTTACCGCTGCTTTGGAAGACGCATTTAACTTTTGAATTGGAAAGGACGAGGTATAAACATCGATGGCGAGTCCAGACATGACGAAAGTCATGTCTAACGCTCATGTCATGCCCACGCCGGTGGTTGTTGGCGTGCTGTGCTTGAAGATGTTGACCAATATATTTACCTGGGATAAGTAGTCCGGTTAGGTTAATCCAACTTCGACGCAGAGGTCAATTAAAAACCCAACTCGGATGGGCAGCTTTTAGAAAGCTTAGACGTATCCTCTTGTCAACCAGTGCGTGTTGCCAGTGATGACCTATGGCACGTTTTCTTCATTGGCCGTATGAGGAAGCTCCAAGTCACTCAGGGAGCTATGAGGCGGGCTATGCTCGGACATTTCTGCGTGATAGAGTGCGTAATACAGATATCCGCAGCAGAATGGCACTACCGTTCTGCTGACATAGCTCGCAAAGTCAGCAAGCTAAAGGGGTAATGGGCCGGCCATTTAGCTCGTAGAGCTGATAGCCGATGGGGAAAAAAGGTTTTCGAGTGGCAGCCTCGCACTAGCCATCGCAGTGTGGGACGACCCCGCACGAGATGGAATGGCGACCTGTGCAAATGTGCGGAACGTCGGTGGATGCATTATTGTACTTATAATTAACTATACATTACTACAATGTATTACATTCATTCCACCTTTGACATTGTAAATTGTCTGAAACGTGCAGGAACGAAATGTAACCTTAATAAATAAAATTGGAGTGTCTTTTGTAACATTAAACTAACCATTTATAAATGACTACTTAGTGTTGTTTAACCGATACATACAATTTAACAGCATTTTTTTCAAATTCTGTTTGTTCTAGCTTGTCTGGTTTTGACAAAACATTTACTGGTAGATAACTGATGTAACTAAGAGTTTTTAGTATTTTTTTATTTTTACCACGTGAACGTAGTCGTGGGGTACTAGTATACAATAAAAATCTGTAAGAAGTGGATTATAATTCCTTTACTGCTCAAACGTAACACTGATGCTTACCAATAATAACTGTGATCAAAAAACTTTCAGAATCTCTCCTCAAACGTGTACAAATCGTGTGGAGACGGAATGAGAGGTAAATCCGTTTTAAACCGCACTAGACGGGAACAGGACGAATGGAGCCCTCGATCCGTCACGCGTAGCGCGATCTTAATCCCTCATCAAATCCAGATTAATTAAACTGGAGCCAACCACGATCCCATCCAATCCCCTGCACATATGTAAAGTAAGCCTAAGTCCATACAATGTTTGTTACCAAACATAAGAGTGACGAGTTAGGCCATTACAAAATGCGACATCCTTTAACAATCAGTTATAGTTGTAGGTTTTTATTAACGTTTATGTACTTTTCAAGTGAAATAATAGAAAAAGTTTATCTGAATTGATTTTCTTCTTTTGAGTTTAAATTTATTGAGTAGAATATCCTTGTATATTGTAGACATGTTTTATTACATAAAATATCTTTTTAGATTTTATTCAAAACTTCTGGCACTTTAATAAAATAACAAGATCAAAATAATTTTAATTACTGAATTAAATTATGAAAGATCAAATTAAAGATTAACAAGAAAGTACGAAGTGAACGTAATACAATCAAAAGTTTTGATGAATTCCCTTAAAACTGCCTTTGTTTCCCCCTTCTATTCCAACTTAATTACATAATCTGCAAAACACAATTATTTTCGATTTATACGTCCATTCCTTGCCTAGTTTATTTATTTATTTACAATAATTTGAATTTTAAATTGAATGTTCTGTATTGTTTATTTAACTTTTTATCATTATTTTTTGCAATTATTAAAACAAACACTGTTATGTGATTATTGTAAAAAAAACTGAAAAAATTACTACATTTCATCTATCTATAACGCAAAATCAAGTTAAATCTACATTCGAAACTTCTGTCAATCTGTCAATTTTAGTGTATAATATTTTTGTAATAAACGAAACGAGTGGTTTTAACTAATAATATTTCTTATTTAAGAACTAACAAACCCGTGACCACGTGGTGTATTTTTTTTAAAAGTAGCCTAAGTTACTTCTAGTTACATTAGCTATCTTCTAGTTAAAGTCGGTTTAGCCATTCCGGAGATTAGCGAGAACAAACAGACAGACAAAAATTTTGTAGCACAAATTATATATTTTATTTATACATTTAGAAATGGTTATTTCGATTTTACAAAAAGACACTCCAATTTTATTTTCTTGTATAGTTCTAGGGAAAACATTTCAAATCACAGTTAATAAGTTATATGAGACTTGGGAATTAAGTTATTTTGTACATTCCTTACACGTTCGGCCTTCATTCGCATGACTCTAACGGCGTAGATAATAGAGACTTACTACGCACTTTACTCCACCATACCTAAAGCAATAATTCTCCCGAAGTAGTTTTCACAAGGAAAAGTAAACGGCGGTATCGAATCCTTGGTTTTGTTGAGCTTAGTGAGATAAAACTTTTCTTCGGCGTCATTTATTACTGAAAAGGTTGAATGCTTGCAATTTGTCGAACGGAGATTACTAATTTTATTATATTAGAATAAATAGAAATCTTACAAAATTTAAGATTCTACGATTTTAAAAATCGGATTCATCTTACTAAACATTCTAAATATGAAATTTTATATGCGTTAAGTAAAGCGACCACTTAATGAATATCGAAACTATAGACCTTTTAAATGTCATAAGGATAATTTTAAATGTTGACGTATTTGAAACTGGGGTAAGAGACTGGCATAAACCTTAGTAAGAGTATCTACTTTCAAACTATCGCAATAACATAACCAAATTGTTATGAAATTTTATTATTTTACTATTTTAAAATTAATATAATAAACCCTTTTAAATATTTTTAATCGTAAAAATTATAAAAACCGATTCATTCTATAAAATGGTAAAAAGCCAATACTTCACTCCGTTTATTAAAAAAACTTCCCTTCATGTGTCACTGTCACAGAAATTGTTACGTAAATAAAGAGATATGGATGTTACCTATCCTTCGTAGCTTGGGATTAAGCCAAGTTGATTCCATTGACAAAGGCACGTTTACCGTTACGCAGCGCATTTCGGATTTACAAAGGTATAGAACTTTATTTGATAGTACACATGCATGAACTTTATTTATAACTATTTTATATTAGTGTCTTTAGTTATCTCTATAGGGACAGATTTTTAAAATTCGAAAAATTAAAGAAAGATACAAGTTAAGACTAATGGCTTGTCCTGTTTAACTTTTTTAAATTGTTATTAGCGACGGCGTAAGCTGGACGTTCACCTAATGGATCTACCATTAGGTGAACGTCCAGCTTACGCCGATACGGTCTGCCCATCAGAAAAGTTGGGTAAGACGCTACAAAACTGCTCACCGCTCGGAGACATGAGTTATGTCGTCTACGCTACCCATTAATTACGCTGTCTACGGTGTCCTTTAAACCCAAAAGACTGTTAATGCACTACTGATTTATCAATAAGGACCGCGGTGGTTCGAAACCAAACAGTCCTTTGTGAAGCAAAGACCTACTAACCACAAAACGTCAAAATTTAATTAAAATGAGAATTAAAAACATAGTTACACCTACTTTAATCAACCATGATCAAAAACCTTAAGAATGTCCCTTTCTATAATTAGTTTAAATATAGTTAGCGATTATAACTTCAAAATAACATACATTTACTTAATTTTACGGTGTAATAAATTGAGGCGTCCTGTACAAAGACAATGCTATAAAATTGGTATTGAATCACGGTGCTGAAAATTTATACGACATTACTTTCATACAGCATAAAAATGGCATAAAACGCCACAGAATAAATATTTTACTAAAAGCATTTAATCAATTTGCTTAATCAAAAACGATTAAATGTTTTATACTTCCTACTTTTCGTAAATTTAAGTAATTTTATCATATATATATATATCATCAGCCTTTGATAGTCCACTGCTGGACATACACCCCTATCCATTAGGGGGTTTTCGGACCGTATCCTACCACGCTGGTCCAATGCGGGTTAGTGGGTGGACCGACTTTTTACATGCCCATCCGACGCATGGATCATCTTACTTTTCAGACAATTGGGTGATCGGCCCAAATTGCCCTAACCAACTAGGAAACAACAATGAAAATTTGTTGAGTCCCCGCAGGATTCGAACCCACGACCTCCGGATTCTAAAGCACACGCCTACACCACTAGGCTACGGAGGCAGTTTTATAGTAGGTATTTATAGTAATTTTATAGTAGGTACTAATTCAAAATTGGAGAAAAATTTAAAACCCGCTACGTATCAGCTTAAAAGCTTTTTTTTTCTATATCTTTTTAAATTATTTCAAGAGATAAAAACCAATACATCACTATGTGGATTACCGCTGTTGTGTTAAAGTTAAGACGTGTTTTAATAACTCAAATCTGATAGTCGGGAACTATCACTTACAATTACATGAATTTCCCTTTTCTACCTCCTAGAACAAAGAGTAAGAGAAAGAGTATAAGTGCTGTAAAACTACGGTTTTAATTTTACATTTAAAATACTGACGAGTTCACAGCGGCTTATCATTTGATATATTATATATAAAGTCATATTATATTGTCAAATAATTTCATCACATAAATTACAATAAATAATTAAGTTGAATATTGTTTCCTACATTTTTTTTCCTTAAACTAAGATATAAATAAAAATAAATAAAATAAAGAATCGAATAAATAAACTTTAACAACAAAATTGACGGTCTTTCAAACTCCATCCGTCCATAGTTTTAACTTTGACAACTGATTTTCATTTGTTATGTCAATCGGTTGCCACTGACGTATGTAGTGACGCAAGAACTTTTATCTATGTAATACTGTGAATTGATATTTTATTTGTTCTTTTTAATTACGTTCGCCACCAATTTAACAGTTAAATTAAAAGCCAGATGCCGGGTAAAGACTTTTATTACATTGCAATTAAACAGAACAAGATTCACTCTATCTAGCACATGCATATTCTATATGGCTGCGTATTAGATCGTTGTATAATATTCAAAAAACCAAACATGTGGTCCGCCCTGGTGGTGACAAAAATTTTAGTTTATGAGTCCATCGCCATAGCGAGGTCGCACACTTTATAAACATCTTTTATCACTACGCTGCTGATCTTGTTTTTAGTGTAAATTTAATGTGATAAGATTTGCTAATATTGAGTGTTGTGTTATTTCTTTGGGATTATTTCACTAAAGCCGCCTTATCTTTGTAAAAAAATGCGTTTATAAGATAATCCTATATCTATAAAACGGTGTTTCGATTTGCTTAGTACCTTAACATATCAAAGATTTCAAATGTAGCGGCAGTTAACGTTGTTGTAATAGATCAATTATATCTTTTAAAGTGGAAAATTTTGAGTAGATCTATTTAAATATGCTAAAATAAGTGTACATCTATTATGAATAATTTACAAGTTTACAGTAATTCTAAAGTAAGAAAAAGATATATGCTCATAGATTTTTAGATTATTATCTCACTCTCTATTTTATGTGATATTAAACCGAAAGTAACAAAGAATAGCACTTTTTATTACAGCACACTGGTTTAATTTACAAGTGAAGCACATGTCAGTTTCAAAATATCCGTCTCTCCGGTTTTAAGCGTATTTTCTAACTAGTTAGTTGGCGCTGAGCCGAATGCTTCACTGCAATAAATAAAGGTACGTTCAAAACCAATTTTCGGCACAAATAAATATGGACAAAATTTAGCTTTGGATCTCAAAAAAAAATTAACTGACATATTATTGTTTATAGTCACCTGTTAACAACGTTTATCATAATTGTGACTTTGTAAATAGTGTACCAGGTTATTATTGATTACAGTTTTAATACTTTAAAAAGCTCTTAAAGTACGAATTTTACTTTTAATTAGCGTAAATGTTTAAAATAGTGTAAATAAATAAATAACTAAAACTAGTTTATCTTAAAGGAGCACATTTCAGAGTCAGTGTATCGTGTCCTTAACTTAAAGCTGAAATTTCAATTAAATAGACATTACGATGATTGTCAATGACATAGTCCTCTGCGTGTAATTTTTAAGGTGAATAAGACGTATTTGTATAATTAAGGATTTGAATTGTGACTCCTTATTTTTTGTTACTATAACAAAATTGAATAGGGCTTATAAATCAACCGCATATACCTAAAGTTAAACTAGATTATATTTTGCTAAAACACATCATTATTTCAATACTTTGATAGTTAAAAAAGAAACAATTTTTTTAATTTAAGTAGATCGTAAAGTTTGATTGGAATTTAACTTTACCAAATATACAAAATGCAACGGCTTTTTCTCCCACTTCAATAATCTATGGGAAAGTAAAAAATTTGGTTTTGCTTCAGAACTCAGCTAAATTGCATTCCATCATTGCAAGTTATAGTACTGCATAAATAAACTACTTAGCGAACGGACCCACAAAGCTCACTGGAAATGCCGTTCAGGGGCAATTAAAACTTTCTTACTGATCAAACTTTTAAAGGTACAACTTTTGCGAGATATCAAAGTAGCGTGAATTTATTTACGGGTACCTGATAAATGACGGAAAGTTATACGGAATGCCAACTTTCCTTTACGTATTTAATAATAAATTAAAAATACTGACACATACGAAAGGTACTAGTGTATTATAAATAACAAAATATTTAACTTTCCATTGCAGTTTAATACGATACACATTTAAAATGTCTAGTATCTCTCGTAAAAATGTTGCTTGTGATTTTTATAAAAATTGAACTAATCGTAAATTTTCCATTCATATAAATTTACCTGGAATTCTTTTTAACACAATGAACTTTACACATAAATGATATTTGAAAAGCGGCTTAAAACAGCCATCGCGTCATTCTGTTGTTATTCGCTTATACATTGTATTTATGTACATTTTGTTATGCGCTTATAAGTATTTGAAATGAAGAATTAAATTCAAGCAGAAAACTAAAAATCAAGGATAGCTAAAGACAAAACAGTCCACGAAAACGTCAGAGGGAGATGTATAGTCAGATTAATTGTTTAAATTAGTAAACGATTGTCGAATTAACAGATTCACTGCTAAAGCTCTCTTTGAGGAAATGTATTATATCGAATATAGCAAAACTGAAATCACAATTTTAATACTGACTATGGCTATAAGAATAAAGTGATTATTAGTTTGAATACAGCTGTAAAGCAAATTTCTTTTAAGAATTCTAATCAAATTAAACACTTTATTCATCACACTTTGTTGAAGATGCTATTAATATAAAAAATACAGTATTGTACATTTTTAAATTACAGTTTAGACATCTGAATTCTTGATGAATCTCCGTCTATATCAATCCATCCATGAAAAACTGGCTTCTGTACAACGTAAAGCAAAAAACAAAGAAAATTATGCAATTATTTTTGTTGTTTACATGAAGACTATAAATATTTGATTGTGATTTTATCACGTTTATTTACTTTACAATCATTCCAAATTATATGCATACTTTCATCATTTTATAACTAGAAATATATAAAACTATTTACTGACAAAAACACAACTAATAATACCGTGTATATATATAAAAATATTTACATCATAATAGTTTTTAAACATCTCTCATGCAATCAACATGTTATCTTATTTTTTGAATAAATAACTTAAAATTTCTAATCGACAATAAAATACATTTTCTACATACGGAAGTATCCATGCGCTATAATCAATGATCTAAAGCGTATTTACCTTGCTTGGATTTGGCACAACGCCGAATGCACGATTGCAATTAGTTGAAATTATGTTCAAAAACAAGCTTTGAGGCATTTCAATGCAGACTGAACTTTTAGTAAGCTGAACGAGCTTCAACCCTTTTGCCTAAGTCATTGCTGATACAACAAACAATATTTTTATGACAAAACGTACATAGATATTTTTATGATTGTAAATTGCATTTTTTTTGTATATAAAAATAAAATATTATAATAGTAATTGTTTTTCTAGGGATACTTCATAAGGCCTATTTTCAAGACTATGGAAGCGCCATTCGCTATGTAAAGGTGCGCTTTTTCAGGATGTACTTATTTGCCCCCACAATTTTGCCACTAAATTTTATATTTGTCATTTCATTAGCCTATCCAATGGTCAATAATAGTATAAAAAAATTGTTGTCTATAGTTTGTATTTTTTTTAAAGAAAAAAGTTTTAGCAAGAGGATTACTTGAGTAATAATTTATGTATTGTTCTTTATTGCCATAAATTTACTTTGTATTTTCTAAGTTATTTATTTTTAGTCCTTTTATATCTTATATATTCCTTATTCTTTCTTTCTTTCTTTCCATCTTTCAAATGTATATTAAATTTCAATTATAGGTGTTGTTTCTTTCCCCATGCCAATTATTTTTTGTGCTGAAAAGAGTCAATTTTTGAACTAACCAAATATTTTTCAAAACCACGCATATTTATATAACCTAATTTATTAAAAAATTAAAAAAATATGGCTCATAATGTTTTTATTTTATTTCGCTGTCATGTTAAAGTCAAAGACATCTTATTTCTAAAATACTTCTCTAACTGAAAAGTTTATTTTTCATACTTGTATTTGGCCAAGCGCCCAATGCATGACTGCAATTAGCCAAAATTATGTTCAAAAACAAGTTCCGGGGTAGTTAAATATGGCTTAAAGCTTAGTATTAACCAAAATTTGTTTTATTCCTTTTAAATAGGTCACTTACGTATTTCATTCCAACATTTCTTTATATCAATTCTCGTTATTATTTTAATTGAAAATTAAGTTATTCATGGAACAATTATTTAAAAATACTAAGATGCTTATACAAGCCAACGAAAATTATTTTCCACACTAAAAAATATTGATTACCGCTTATGAAACAAACAAAAATAAGTGAATTTTAGTATACTAAAATGTGTAAGGTTTTTTTTACATACCGTCATCTTAGAATGTGGAAATTCTTGGTACTGAGTCTATCGTTTCCGTTTAAACGGCCGCTGTGCGCAGTGGGAAGGATTAATTAAATACCAATAATCACATCAATAATTCCCACGTAAGTTGTTGTATCCCCGAAATCAAACTCACTCCCCCAAAAATTTGTGCAGATTGATAGCTAAAATAAAATTATAATGGTGGTAGGTCCCCTTTTAACAACCATGCGGTGGTACCAACACAGAAGGGGACCTTCTGGGTTGGTAACACCGCAGAGCCTATTACTGCCGCAAAGTAGTAGTGTGAAAACACTTCTGTGTTTCGTTTTAAAGGGCACCGTAACCAACGTATTTAGAGAAGGTCCTCTCTTGGGTTGGTACCACCGCAGAGCCTAGTACTGCCGCAAAGTACTAGTGTGAAAACACTTCTGTGTTCCATTTTAAAGGGCACTGTAACCAACGTATTTACTGGATAAACAAGACTACACCCTAGGTCACACGGTAGGCAGCGCATTGGTGATACCACTAGTATTGTGAATGTCTATGGGCGTCGGTGACCACTTCGCATCAGGTGGCCTGACTGCTCGTCTGCCTGAGTAAGCAATAAAAAAAATAAAAAATCTTTGTTACATATTTTCATTAGCAGGATCATATTTACGTTAGCAGGAATGGGAAACGTTGGGTAGCCTACAGCTACTTTAGCTTATTGTAGAACTTCTCCTTTACAAAACACAGACAATGGATACGTTGAAAATATTGAGATGACTGTTTTACCATGTTATTTTTTATGAACTGGCCTTTTACTTATATGCAACATATAAGGTTTCCAGGATGTATTTGATAGAACTATTACTCCGTTAATTATTTCGTGCCGAGCCGTAGCTAATAACGTAAAATTTCTTATCGATGTTTCAAACAATACAACGCCATCATAGTTACCCCGGTTGCTAGCTTTAATGTCCAATAAATGGTAAAGTCCATTCGCTCCAGCATGCCATTGCAATGGCTGCACTGACCAAGATGCATCGCTATTCATTAAGTCGCTTAATATTTTTGATCTTAACTTTAATAATGCGACGAACAAAGTCACTGCCACAGGTAGCGCGATGGCTAGTCTCAGTACTCTTGTTAAATACAAGAACTTAGTAAACGCCCTTAAGGCAAATGGGGTAGCGACATCCACGCAGTAGTCACACACAGGGTGTGTTTGACACTTAGTAGTGTAGGACAACACATACACTCATAACATCAGCCCCACCGGTTAGGTCGAACTTACACATCCTTTGCTAAATAACACCGAAGCTTAACATCATATAAAATAGGAGCGTTGCTGGAGTTTCTTGTGCCACTTCTTCTCCCAGCGCCATCGCCTTAACAAGTATTAAAATGCTTAGATAGAACTCTTCTAGCTATTAAAGTTATCCTTAAGTAAAGATTCAGCATGCTAACGGGAACCAGAAAGTAACGGCCCAAACCGAGGCTCCCCATCTTGGGGCCCTTGGTGCAGTTAAGTCCCTCTGTGGGGAGACGGACCTGTGGCAACGGGAGCTACAGATTACTCCACAGAGCACAAGATCCAGTCAAAAAATAATAAATTCGTTTAATTTAACGTTCCATTTTTAATAGTTTTGGGCAATTAAATTATTTCATTTTATAAAAATGTTCATTTCACGCGTTTAATATTTATTGTTTTAGTTTCTTATGCTAATTATTTTTTAGTATTGGTAATCTACGATTTAAAAAGAGTATAGTGCCTATGGTTGTATTATTTAATTTAAATGTTGCATATATATGTCAGCATTTAGTAGTTTAATTTTTGAATATATAAACATATTAAAAAAATAAAGTTCTAAACTATTTTTATCACCTTATTTTGCTTTGTCAGGGTCATTACAAAATAAGTACATTATAATAAAATACTTGTGGTATGTGACACTTCAGTAGAGTTATTTTTAGCATATATTTTTATCTTATTTTGCTTGTAAGGTCCACGATTACATAAACAGGATCCAGCCAAGACCTTTATGCGCCTAATAAAGTTTTACGAGGAACCCTTAGCAGGAACGTGGACGTTTAAAGGCGACGGTGCACTTATCTCTTCTTTTTATTGTATCCGTCTTCAGGAGTCAATCATGAAGAAATTATGATAGTTATTTTTATTTTCAACTCACATTACTGTAGTTAATCCTTAATATTAAAAAAACTTAATCAACTGTGACATGATCTCAATGGTCAATTAATCATTGTGTGATAATAAGTTGACATGAATACCAATAAAAAAGCATGGTAAGATGCCAGAAGTTCGCTAAAAAAAAAATAATAGATAAACTACTAAATCGATATAAAGAATTGACCAAACTTTAATTTATATTAAAGTAATGTGCTATAAAAATATAAAAAATTAATGAAAATTTTTAATCTCTTTTTTTTACACCTACCATTGAGTGCAACACTATAAAACAAAGAATTTGTTGGTTTAAATTCTTTAATTGAAGGTAACTATTTTTAGTTACGCTGGCAATATAAGTAAATGATTGTTTTTTCTAATAATTTCTCACTTTTGTTTAAAATGTATGTTTAATAAATAACTCACACTAAGCGTTTTAATTAAGACGTACTACAAAATATAATAAGGTTTTTTTAAATCTAATTTAAGACAACGTATTTTCCTGTTGCAATGTATTAAAAAAAATCCTACGTAACGGTTTAAAAAATACCTAAAACAAATTCGGGAGACAGATTTAAAAAAAAAATGTTGTTTAGCCTTTATGTAAATGGTATCTGATGTTCTGGGCGCGATCGATCTCGTCCTGGTTCAGCACTTAAAATTATTTCAACTTCTAAAAAAAAAATTACAAATTATATTTATTCAAATGAATCATTAAACAATATGTTGCTCGATACATACCTACGTAACAAATAAATATTCCGTATTGGAGGTGAAAATAATTAAACGTAGTACAATAACTATACTACGATCGAAACGAACAAAAAGTTCTAATAATTTATTGGTCAAGGTAAGTTTGATTATTCATTTCAACTTTTTCTACTGCATAAACATAATGCTGTGTGTGACCTATAAAGCTCGCTGAAAAAGCCGTTCAGAGGCAATTAAAACTTTCTTACTGATCAAACTTTAACAGTCACATTTTAACGGTACGGCTATTGCGACATTTCAACGTACCGCAAATTTATTTACGCATATCCGACAAATTATGCATATTATTGTATCGTTATTAAATATTAATTATGAAACTAAAAATCATAAATCCTCGTAAGTAAAGAATATAATTCAAAACAGGCATTAGTCAAAATTTAAAAATAAGGAAGATTTAACACCATTTCATTTGTGAATCTTTTTTTTTGTAACATGTATAACATGTAACTTTCTGTCCGTCGCACCGATGTCTGAATTTTTCATACATTTTATTAGATTTATACATATGTCAGTATTTAACGGAATCTTTAAACATGATTTTGACCCCGGATAAATGTCGAAATAACACGACATAAATCTGGCATACTTATTAGGGCCAATGACAATTCAATATTTTAAAAAATCCATCAAAAAAATAAATAATAATTATTGGTTCAACAAATATAAAAAAAAATGTTTTTTAATAAAATCTAAAAAAAATATAGAAAATACTTTCAATGAAAACGTTTAACTTTTCAATGAAAAATAATGTAAAAAAAAATACTTTATTTAAACAAGTGGAATTTTAACAAAAAAATATGACCGACTTTAAAGAGTGGATATATAACCATTTTGCGCAATATAAAACAGTGACAAAGTCCCTTTTGCAATAAAATACCGTATACCCGCCACTGCTTTCTCAGTCACTAAAATATTTTAAGGTATTTATCATAATCAAAATGTCATGTATTTATTACACATTTTATGCACATAGAATGAAGTTTTTTTTAAATGCATTAACTTTTTTGTAAACTTACGCTATATGACATTAAACGAGCTTTGAATCGTTTTGCATTTTTTAACAATGTTTCACATAAAATGGCTATGGTGGGTTATTCTTAAAACATAGATATGTGCGCTTGCGCACGTTATTAAAGACCGTTTAATAAAATATAATTATGTTTGCATAGTTTCAGTTCAAAAAAATAACCGTGAAAGATATTTTACGGTTTCGGCAGCGTTTGTAGTTTAACCGCACGGTGTTGTGATTTTAGTGTCGTATTTTTTTTATTTCACAAATATCTATTAAACTACTTAACATAAAATTATAAAAAAATGGGACCAAATTGCAGCTTATAACTATCATTTAAAACAAGAATGAGCAAAATCGGAGCATTAGGAGTAGAGCAACAAGGTAACATATAAAAAAACATACGCTTCAAATTTAGTACCTCCTTCTTAAAAAAAGTGTGGGATGATTTTCAGGATATTATCAAAATGGCATTTCAAATCATATCTGTTCATAAAATATTTATAATTATTGATAGCATGCACCCCACACCTTTTTAGCTATTTTAAAAGTATAAGTATATATTTAAGAACGTATATTCTTAAATATATACTACTACGTCAAGAATCAAAAACTTGTGCAATTAATTTAAAAACAATTGTTTGTAAGTAATTGTTTTTAAGAGGTTGCTTTCAAAAAGTCGCCTTAAATAATGTTTAGACCTGAAATAAAGCCCGTAGTTGCATAAATATCAAAAGGAAAGATTAATCAATAGTGTTTTTTTAGAGTAAGTGCAAATTACTTATTTATAAAAGTAATAAAAACAAAATAGTGTTAATACTTAAGCAAGTAAATAAATAGTCAAATTGAAGAAGAAGAGGTATTAAAATGTATTTTATTTGTGACGATGCTATAATCAAGTCGAATTGTAATTGTAACATATTATAAAGCTAGTATTCTGCTTGTTTGATAACCTGTACTTACTATAAGTCCGAAGAAAAAACACAAAAACCAAAGAGAAGCCAATTTGTTTACTATCGCTATTGAGAATACTATTGTATGTTGAATAATTTTCGGGAGTTAACTAAACAACTAACAGAATCCAAACCATTTCAATTTTGAGTGTTGTTTTAATAAATAGACTTTAATTTAGGGCGTCTTACAACTTTCATTTACAGCAAATATGCACAAACGTTTTGTTTGTTCATCTGGGGTTAATTTCGGATTACTGCCAAGCCTTGTGATAATTAAAAATATATTATCTATTTAACAGCCAGCAGTCTGTGTAGATTATTTTTTCGTGTGAGGTGTCGTTGAAATGCTTAAACTATTAGGTCCTTTCATATGGCATAGCCAATGCTTAATACTGGCAACATTAAAATTAAATAGCCTGCGTTTGATAAGGAACTCTAATTTAAGATTTATTTCGAAATATATAAAAAAATAACAATTATATTAAAATTCGTATTTTATTTGTTTTCACGTCTTTTATTTCCTCCCGCTTCAATTACTGGAGAACATGCAAAGCCTGACCAAAATTAATGATTTGAGCATAAAATTCTAGTTGATGAATGTTGAACCAGTGCATGCGTTATGCCGTTTCTTGAGATCAGGCCATATGATTGCTGCAGATAATTTTGCATAAATACGACTCTGCAAGCTGTATTTGATTTACGTGTCATTTATCGTACCTTAGACCACCTTACCTTGAACAGTTTTCTACTTACCAGAGGTTTTTCGTGACTTTGTTCAAAAAGTTATGATGCAAAAATTCTTAACATATTTAATTATTGGATTTTTAAATAAATGAAAATATTTATTCTTTCATGTAATAATTTATTCTACAGATTTAAATGTATAATAACAGATTTTTGTTTAGATATTATACTTTATATTAATTATCCTTGAGAGAACGAGTAGCAGAGCCGAAAATGGTCCATGTCCCTTAAGTGTTTTTTTTGTTTAGAGGGAATGCCTTAAATAATCCTTTTTCATTTTATTAAATATTTACTTAACCGGCAAAACTTATACCAAAGCTTACGCTGACCTTTTATCAGTTCATCTGCCAGTCAGACAGTATACATCATCAGACTGTATTAATCCACTGCTGTACATAGACCTTCCCTAATTCACCTATCCATTAGGAGGTTTTTAGACCGTATCCCACCACGCTGGTCCGATGCGGGTTGGTGGGTGGGCCGACTTTTTACATGCCCATCCGACGCATGGATCATCTTACTTTTCAGACAATTGGGTGATCGCCCAAATTGCCCTAACGATAGTGCGTACGTAACTTTACGGTGCAAATTTGTTAAGTCCCCGCGGGATTCGAACCCACAACCTCCGTTTTCTAAAGCACATGCCCATACCATTAGACTACGGAGACAGTATACTTGATGTCATAAACTGTAACAGAAAAACAAGTAAAACTTAGACAAAATGTGAAAAAATAGAAATATGTAAGCATTTAAACAAAATATGATAAAAATAGGAGAAAAACATGTTATAATGTGTTTAACAATATTTGCGCTCTTCAGCGCTTTGTTGAATTAATTATGATAATATAAAATAGCAATAGCTTTAGAGGCAATAAAATTTTTTAGGGTTACTTAATTTGACTTTTTTTACAGCCCCTTTGGCGTGACTTATTGATACACTGCATATTTATGGGAGAAATGGGACAGTGTATAAATCTAATTAAAAAGAAAGTAAGAATCTTTGTAAGAAATACCTTTAGAGAAAATAAATATAAAATGAAAACAAAAATATGTACATCTTTGATTAAAGGTATATTTTTTGCTCTAGTATTTGGCACCGCTTGCTAGATTGCAGTTAGCAGTGGATGTGATTTTAGTATAAAGAAAAAACACATTTTATGCCGGCTGTAACATGAAATCATGAAGCAATGGTAACGCTATACTTTACAATATAATAAATCTGTGTGAAAGGAAAAATTTTAAAAGCCAATATTTTTGCATTTTTTTAACTTCAAAGCATTTGATTTGTAATTTTTGTAAGTTTTTTGCATGTAACTATAACTAAATTTAATATAGGAGGTGGCAATAAATCGACACTTATTCAGATAAAAGAAACTAATCACTTCAGATAGGCATCTCAAGGAAGTATTATGCTTGCTCGGAGTCATTCCCTCCGGGGTTTATCCTGCAACTTGGGACTGACTATAAAATTGTATGAGACCGCTGCACGAGCATTATGGTTCTTATCGGTGTCACTTCACTTTGGCTTATGCTTAGTTTATTAGCAAGAAAAAAGTGTAAACGTAAAACAAGCAAGCGTAATGTCTTAAATACGTACATAAGTATTCGCACATATTACATGAAACAACACAAATAAGCAGACATGGAAGGCAGTTAAATGTCAGATATACATTTGTATATGGGCCATTTAACTGCCTTTTTAGCCTTGTGGTATGGGCTTGAGCTTTAAAAACCAGAGGTCTAGGGTTAGAAACCTACAACTACAGGCAATCTACAACTGCAATTCAGGCTGATTATTAAATTGCCTGTAAAGTAAGATGATACATGTTCGGATCAGCATCTAAAATGTCGGCACTACGCCTGATCTCTCTCCGGTCATGTCGGGTATCCGTCCCATCAAACTACGAGAGTAAAGGAAGTGGAAGCGGACCTACGTTTGCACTCCAAATAGATTTTAATAGTAATTGTTAATTGTATTTCGCCCTCATTACACCTATTAACCTAGCCTTAATAAATCTTAGTTTTACTTTTTCTCAAATGTAAACACTTACTATTGACTTTTAAAAATATTTTTTTTTATTCACTAATATCTTTGTTTTGAACACTAATTGTGACAAAACGATTATTGAGAAGTATAAAGTTACAAAGCTTTCGATGAAAATGACAATATGTTTTTTTTAAGTAAATTTTTCATTCAACTGTTTACTTTACCTGTTTAAAATCAAGAAAACAATTAACAACAAAAAACTTTTGAGTTTTATAATTTTATAACAAAGCATATGTTTTCTTATATTTTATATTATTTCCTAATTGTTTTATAGCAGTGTTCCAGAGACGTGTGTATTCAAATTATGAATAGGATCTTAAAAAGATTTAATATAAGAAGATGTAATAACGGTAGCTTGGACGCGTCATAGATAGAATAAATAAATCGCTGCTAGATAAATGTACTTCAAGGAAGTATAATACGTGTTTAGAATGTCGACCCCTGAGGGCTACTACCCGTAGGTCGGGGCTGGCTATAAAATTTTACGAACCCATCGCATGAGCATTATAGCTCTCGTCGTTGTCATATCACTATGTTTAAGTGAGGATAAAGTGCAGCTATAAAACAAGTTTTTTAACTAGTTTATAAAAATAAAGAACAGTATACAGTGTATAGACCTTTATCAAATAGTTTTTTTATATTTTTGTCACACAAAACCAAACAAGAATTAACTTATTCTATTTATTTGTTCATTTTGGGATACGGTCCAAACCCCCTAACGGATAGGGGTGTATTAGGGGAGGCCTATGTCCAGCAGTGGACTGACAAAGGCTGATGATGTATGATGTATTTATTTGTTTTTAGCAGAAATGTATACATTAAGCCACGTTTAATTACGCATTAACTCTGTATTGCCGCCAATTAGTTTTAAAAATGTCTTTTTTTCACTTATTGCTTGCGAAGGCACATGAACAGTGGGGCCACCTGATGGAAAGTGGTCGCCGACGCGCTGTCTACCGTGGGAGATACGATGCTACGTCTCGTTTACCCAGTGAATACGCTGGCTATGGTGCCCTTGAAACCGGAACATGATAGTGTTTTCACACAATCGCTTTGCTGCAGAAATGGGCAGGTAAATACGCGGTGGTACCGCCCCAGACTGTCCCCTGTAAAAAGGACCACCTTTGATTTCTCTTATTGCGTTGTTGTTATTTTTACCTTAATCACAATCATTATCTTAATCTTAAAGTTTTTAGGGACTGTATACATATCTTTAATAAGCATTATTATCAATTTTGTAAATCGTTTTTTTTGTAATGAAATTGATAACTGTAATTGTTTCTCACAAAATTACTTTCTACTGTCAAAATGTTTTAATATACTTTTTCACGACATATTTTATTCACGATATTGCCTCATGATTTTCGCTTCAGCATTTTTCCTCATGTTTCACATCTTTTAGGGTATTTATTAGAAATACGTTTTTATTATTTTTACACTGTATTTGCAAAGTTATCTTATCCTTGTTGTTATTATTACGCTAAATGATTAAAAAACGTACGTACAAAATATACACGCCTAATAAACGATTTACGTGACTTTAACTTTTTTATAATTTGTTATGTAATAAAAAAATAAAATTATTGTAAAAAGTCTCACAAAAGTTTTGATTGTTTAACCATTTTTTAAAGTCGTTTATATTTTTTTGGTTAAAAATTAGTTAACAAGTTTCTACTCGTGTCCTAAAGTCATCGTTGCTTGTATTTTGTTTATGTGCTGTTATAAAATAACAAAATTTATTTAAAAGTAATACGTAAATATAAGTAAATTATAAGAAAGTAAACAGCAAATCATAGAGCTTAACTGCCAGAAGTACATTTTTTTATTAGCAAAATGAACGGTGAGAATAGCAGATTCAAAATATAGTCATATGCTACAAGTTCGTTCACCGCCCTGATAATAGTAATATGTCCTGATTATTCAGCAAATTTTACTGGATGCTATGCCATACCGCAACACATATAGTGTATTCATGCTACTGCTTGCGACGGAACAGGTAACTGCGGTGGTACTTCCTGTAAAAAGGGAGCCTACTAGGGCACAGAGGCAGTTATTTACATTATAATTCATCACAATAATAATAAACATGTCCACTGAACTACGTTGATTGAGCCTCATTTTAATCAGAAACGGTTAACATTTCAGAAATAAGCCCGCAATACTGGTATGTTTATAACTAATCACGTTATGAACGCAACTTAACATCGTTATATCACGTTTATCGAGAGACACGTTTATAACCTAAAAGCTTTGGTCGATGTTTGAAGAAGTAACGCTTAGTTACCCGATTTGCCAGCCGTTACCCCTATCCTATCCAATATGTGAAATTAGATTGAAACAACTACAAACCCGTTGTAACATTTATTTGCCTACATCGCAAATAAACGTTACTTTAACTAACTAACTAATAATATGATATGTGTGTGGATTTATTTATATCAGCTTCTGGATTATAACAATTTATTACCATCTTATACGAAAAGCTACTTCATAAACAGAAGCTGTCTTGTTTTTAGATGAGCCTTACGAATTAGACACATTTTTTCTAAGCGTAATATATTATTTTTTCTACTGCAAACAACAAAGGACTAACTCTAACTCTTTAATTTTTTGATAATATGTAGGAAAAATCCGTTTGCTATTATGGATTTAACTGTAGGGCTATAGTAATCGGTTTTTTCTATATCGGTATAAATAGCAAAGAATTTTATACACGACGAGTCGTTCAATATTTATAGAGCAAAAACTCGAAACAGCGAAAATAAGTACCCAGTTTCACGACTTTGACTATCAAAAGTTTTCAACAATGCAACGGTGTTCTATTTTGTCGTTCTTTTTTATACATTATAGATTTTTTATATGTAAAGTAGCTCAACAAAATACAACATTGTATATAAAATATATAGGCATATACGTAGTTTTTGAAACACGGTCAGATTAATGATTATCTCAAATTTATATCTGTTTTTCTTAAGTCTTGACAAGTGTAAAAAGTTGAATCCTTTTTACGCTTTTCATGACTGTGACCTTAATAACTCTAATAAAGCTTTACGATTTTTGTTGAAACTTCAACTTTTGACCAATGGTTTTATACTTTGGTAAATTGATGTAAAAAAGCGTGTTAAAGGTCAATATAATTTAAGTGAAAGAGCATGAATATCTCGTAGCATGGTTTTTAGATATTAATGCAGGTTAAAATATAATTTGGATTCATAAAAAAACACGGTTTGAACACGTTCTGTTTAAAAGATACAAATTTTTATCAACGATACGTTAACATTATTCTTTAAATATTACTCACAGAAGTCTTGACTTTCACGAAACCGTAAGTTTAGGTACAAACTGTTTTATATTTTTACCTGGATAGTTACATCATACTTATTTTAATCGCAAATTTGAGTTTATACAAAATCGTAAAATAATACAAAAAATCGTTATAGTTTCTGTATTCGTTGTATAATTTTAAAAATGCCTCGGTGTCAGCGGTAGTCACCCTTGCTTTATAAACCGGAGTGGGTTTGAATCCTGCGCGGAAACAACTTGTGTGTTATCGATGTTTTCTGGTTGGTTGGGACAATTTAGGCCGATCACCCAATTGTCTGAAAAGTAAGATGAATCAAGCGTCGGATGGGCATGTAAAAAGTCGGTCCACCAACCAACATGCATTGGAATAGCCTGGTAGGATACGGTTCTAAAACCCCCCAATGGTAAAGGCGTGCATTGGGGAAGGCCTATGTCCAGCAGTGGATGAGTGGAGTGCATACTAACACGTGCATATGATGATGTGTTTTTTTCATTGGATTTTATATATGTAAAGCTCAAAAAACATGTAAATACTAAAGGCAGTAAGCGTCCTGTAGTAAAAATATTTTTTTTACATCATCATAAGCCTGTGATAGTCTACTGCTGGACATAGGCCTACCCTAATACACCTCCATCCATTAGGGGATTTTGGACCGTATCCCGCCACGCTGGTCCAATGCGGGTTGGTGGGTGGACCGACTTTTTACATGCCCATCCGACGCATGGGTCATCTTACTTTTCAGACAATTGGTGATCGGCCCAAATTGCCCTAACCAACTAGGAAACAACAATGAAAATTTGTTGAGTCCCGCAGGATTCGAACTCACGACCTCCAGTTTTTAAGGCACACGCCTATATCACAACGCTACGGAGGCAGTTATTTATTGGCAGGGCAATATTTTTTTACATATAAGTATTAAAAACTAATACTGTAAAAAGAAATGTAAACTTTGCGTTAAGTTTATTTAATAATAACACATTGCGCCTTTGATTCTATTGTCTCTGCTGTAATGTCTATTTAATGTAGTACGTTCCAAATAATACTTCTTTTTTTTAAGTGAATACTTTACAAGAAAAATATTACAGATTACGGATTGTATTCCGTTAATTTACTATATTTGTTTCTATCCGCGTAGTAATATGTATAAATTTATTTGTAAACACTAAGAAGTATTACATTCTACTTACATAATTAACAGTAAATTGTTAACAGGGGTGCAATGAGTAACATTTGTAATAAAATACATAACCATAATGGTTTGAAATCGTGGAATTAACGCGATAAATCTACGTCAGAACATGTTTACGAGCTAACATAGTTAATTCCTTTGTGACATGACGGGTATACTCATGAATAATCGTTGATTGTTTATTATCTCTACAACCGAAATAAGCATCTAAATATAAAAATATGTATATATTATATGGTATTAACATCTATTTGATTATTCGAGGTTAATTAAATTAAACTTTGATCAACTATTTTGGGTCATTTATACATGCATCGTCAGCTTACATTTGTAACCCACTGTTTTCTTTATTATGATTCATATGGCTACTGGGGATAATTATAGATTATGCGTATGGTTTTACCTTCTTCGAACCTTTATGAGTATAGTTCCATAGGATATATTATTTTTCCTATTCTTAAAGTTAAGCTAGCGCTAAATTATTCTTCACATGTTATCTTCCCTACTTTCATATTCATAAACATAAGAATATATACCATTAAAATTTTGTCCTTCTTTCAATGTTGAAAAAGTATATAGTTTGAAAAATGTTTCATAATTTTTTTATATAATAATTATAAACGTATTTATATAAAATTTATAGCTGTTTATGTTTATGATGTTAACGGCTTGAATAAGTTAATTTTTAGAGGAAATAAAGCAAAGTTTAATTTAGGTAACACAAATATTTAGTTAAAATTACAAATATATTTATATAATATACAAGTTCATAACTCTCTATTATATTTATCAATAAAACGTACCACTTTGAAATAGACTGAAAACTTCGATGGCGCTGTATACGAACATTTTCGCAATCTCAGTTTCGAACAAAATCAGTTTATTTTCCATCTGACAAATTGCACTGAACTAACAAAATACAATTTTCTTCTTTGAATAAAACAGAAGTTTTGTAATAAAAAATTGAGTATGTATTGTAATAATTTGAAATTATATTACCAAGCAAACAAGTGAACAATACATGATCTGCGAAAACTGTACTGGTTTTCATCGTATTTATAATTAACTTTTTTTTTTAAATTAGATATTAAGCAATATTATTGCTAAATTGGACACCAAACTTTCATTGTCGTTTGCTTTAAACTTAACCTAAGCAATAAAATAAACAAAATTTTAATGTCAAAAATTGCTTAGAGATAAATTACATTTTGAATCTGCAACTTTAATAGGAGGTCGCTTACCTCTTTTATAATATGCTTACATGTACATAGATTTCACTCATTAGAGACCGCAGCAGATAAATACTTATAATGATGCGCAAAACAAAGAGCCACAATGAGCGCCCACATACGCTTTTGTTATCATCTTTTATTGAAATTGTTGCTGCTCGTTAAAAGAGAATTTCCTATCTGTAAACTTTTATCCCAAACCGTAGTTTATAAAACTGATGAAGGGTTCAAAAGTACTGAATTGTATTTTTTTCGCATCACATATTTGAAACATAGCCAAAATAATTTTTCAAAATAAAAATTTGTACTTTAATTGTTTGTCTTTAAGTTTAATTTACAATTTTTTTACAGATTCTAATTGTAAACTGTGCTTCCTTATTATTTCTAATGAAGCGACAAACTGTAATAGATCCTAACTGTAACTTTAAAAATCTTTTTTTGCCACAAGGACTATTCATAATCCTACCCGTAAACTGAAACTATTAACCGTAACAAGTTTTACAATAATACCTGCATCTGCCATTAGTACATGTTTGAATTCGAATTATCTTAACGATCACGTAAAAGATGCGACGGCAATGGCTACAAAATGACACTTCTTTTCGTATATTTTACGTGCACAGAAATGTTAGCATTATAAATAGTAGAAACGATGTTTCCCGTAAAAATAATTTATTTCGGAAATAGTCGGCCTCTTCTGTTACAAGAACAACTGGAAAACACTCGTGGGTCCAATTTCATCCACAAACCGGTGTGGTAAGAAATGTTCTTGCGTTCCGGTTTGAATGATACAGTATCCAATGTTATTACTAAGTAAATTAGATAAAACATCAATAAACTTATGGTGGTCAGCCAAATTATGGTGACTTACGCTTCATTTTCTATGGGCAGGGCAGGTAAAGGGTACGTCCTATAGTTTTATTCATTACAAAAAGTTTCTTAATTTATATTTTGTTATTATGATATCACCTGCAATCAAAAAATGTTATAGAAATATATTATATTCGTAATTATAATTACATTTAAAATATGTTGTATTTGCTTTGCTACTTACTTTAATAATAAATAACAAGCTTAAGGTTTGTATTGACTTATTGCGGTCAAGCAGCAACACTGGAGTAATACTGTGGTACTATAAAGCATTTTAATTGTACTTGCAAAACCTTACTCAAAACTCGTTTGGCTTTTTAATTAATGGTGTTTTTGTAATTAGTGGCGAGACCCAATTTTTTTTATCTTGTCCGTTGTTCAAATTTGTATCAAGTGAATTCATTACTTACATGGAAGTCCATCAAAACTCAAAGTGAGTGGCTCTTGTTTTAATATTAATTTATTTCTTTCCGCTAAGCTTAAACTTAATATTCATTTAAATTTTTTACCTCTATAGAAGAGAATATTTTAAAGAAATAAATAAACCTCCATACTGTTAAAACAAATACACGAGCTCTGCTTTAAAACATATTTGAATATGGGACCCACAGACAACTTAATAATTAAAGTAAAAGCAAATTTGTGAAAGGAAAAAGTATAAGTAAGCTAACCTTAACGAGGTGGTAGGTCCCCTTTTTACTCGGGGCCGTCTAGGGTGGTGCCACCACGGTGCCTATTCCTCCCGCAAAGTGGTAGTGTGGAAACACCACCGTGTTCCGGGTTAAAGGGTACCGGAGCCCGCGTATTTACTGGGTAATCGAGACATAACATCATACTTCGCACGGTAGGCAGCTCGTTGGTAATACCGATGTCAGTGGGCATTGGTGACCACTTTCCATCGTGTGGCCAAACTGCTCGTGGGCCTGCGTTTACTAATAAAAAAAACTTGCCAAAGTAGTGTTTACATAATATAAATACAATTTAAAATACATTACAATGAAATACTTGAATAAATGGTTTATCATCATCATACATAGCTTTCAAGAACGCTAAGACTGGTCCCTTACCTGCGCAATTAAACGCTACTGCACGAATCGAGCATTCAGCGTTCGGTCAACTAACGCTTTTAACGTTCATGCTCCACTCTGCAATCTTAAAAGACGACATGTCTGTTCTTCGATGATCGGCCATCCATTAGTGAAGACTATGTCGACTTAGGTTTTCCGAATTAATTCATTCAAAATTTAATATACAACAGAAATCTGACATAGGTTTAACATGTTGCTTCGGCAATTTGCAGACCAGTCCACTTGTTAGATTGTCGTGACTTCTGTCTTGGTCATCTGGAATTATCATTGATAGAACTTTCTATACAGAAATCCGAGTATCCGCTTTGAGAAAGTGGTTAGCCTCCTCAATGCTGGCAGTCCCATACTGAGATCCTTCCTGCCTTAGGCCTCCATCAGAAGCAGTGTTCCAACTCAAATTCACGACAACTGGTTAACTCTTATTACTCTAATATCACTGTTATAAATTTTAAATTTGTTATTTTTAATAATACCTCTTATCCAAATATCTAATAAAGCATAGTCATGTTTTTTTAAATAAAACTATTTAGTCCTTAATTCCTTATATTTCTTATATGAAATTATACTATTATAAAACAAATTCTTAATACTAAAATACATTTTCTAATTTGTTCACAATAGGTACTGTTTTATATTTGGTAAAATGACAAAATCAGAGCGTAGCTTTAGTAAAATGCCTGGGAAATTGCACTACGCCTAGATTATCTCTTTCATCTTTGTTGCTTTTCTTTACCCTAAATGAAATCCAGTCAAAGGAAAGAAAGAATTTAATTTAAGACGAATCAGAAAATATTCAGCTGCCGCTTGCTAGTTATAAATCATTTGAATGCTAATAAATTCGACTAGCCCCCGGCTTCAGGTGGATACAAAATTTCTTTTGCGCTTCATCTTTGTTTTCAGAGAAAATTGTATAATTTTCTTACCTATTATTAAATTCTTTCTTCAGTCCAATGTTGACTTTGAGGCCCTTTATTCTTTTTCTATTGTATTAGAATATCGTCAGTAAAGGGCGAAATAAACGATATTGAATTTTAAAAGGATAATTAACTCTTTTGTGTGATGATAAACAAATTTATCAAATTTACATTATTCGCGTTTTTTTCATTTTACTAAACTGAAATAAAAAAAATCGGATTTATAAAAGGCATAATTAACTACTTAACAAAGAGATGGAGCATTTTAATATAATAAGACAAACTTATGTTTGTAAATAAAAGTCAATACTCTTACCAATACCCTTTTCAATCTTTTTAACATACTAATAAGATAAATTAAATTATGACCAAGATCAACAAGCATTGCGCAACGAAATAATCCAAGTATAAAAAAAATATACGGACAATTACAAGGTAATAAAAACTCTATCCTATCATCATTCCTCATATTAAATTCATAAGTAATTAAGCACGGGACAGTGTAAAGAATTAGAAAGGATATCGGGGAGGAAACTTGCATCCGAGCTGCGCGCTTGACTGATGCAGCGCTAGCTCAGTTGGCTGCGTGATTTCGCGTCGTATGGCTGTGTGAAACGTTGCGATTAACGTATACCACCTAATAAAACGTACTACGGGTGAAGTAGCTTTGTGAGATTTATTATAAAAGTAATCTAGTTTCGTGCAGTGAAATATAGTATTTATTACGATAACAATGAAGCACTCGGATGGATTGTATTTTTAAGGTGAGCAATACGGTGATAATTTTTAATTTGTTATAATTGTTAATTACATCAAGCAAAACGTATATTGAGTTTGAAAACAAGTGTAAGCTGTTCTTTGTTGAACATATTTTATAGGAATATAGGAAATTTATTAAATGTCTTTGGATCAAATCTTTTTATGTTTTTCTTTGGTTCAGAGTATTATAAAGATATACAGAGTGTGTTGAATAAATGAACTGCAATTTGTAACAGCTCAATTAAGAATGATTAATACAAAAGATGATGTATCTATTTATTGTATGGTGTTGTTTTGTGCGTTACAAACAGTTTCAAACTAAGTGTTCTTAATTTATTGTTGGAGTTTTTTCTTTGGCAAATGAAAAACTTAAGATATTTTAAGTCAGTAATTAGAAGTCTATTTAGCAACATATTAAAATATACAAAGCTAAGTTACTCAATACACTTATGCTATTAAGACTAATGTATAGTTCAGGGCAATGGAAAACCGATAGTGACACAATGCAGGTGGTTTAGTCAAGCGATTAATCTAACATTCATAAGGCCAACAAGCTGTCCATTGATGCGAATTAATCAATACCGTCTTTAAGATAAATTTATAGTTCATATGTATATTAAAGAATATGATTAATGTAATTAAACAATTAACTTAATTTTATAATTTGGTTATATTTCGGCCCGTTTCATTAAAAATATTTAAACATTATAATTTAAGCATAAGAGTTGAATCTGTGTTTATAAAATACCATCTTGATAAAAGTTCGAATTAAACGTTAAGCCATCTACGCTGGGTATTAAACAAGAATAAAATAATGGTAATCATATAAATTACGTTATATTTTTACCTTTATGTTATAATTTTTTCTTTCAACTTAACTTTAAACATTTTATAAATATACTATTCGACTTAATTACACTAGATAATTATTTTGCAAATATTTAATATTTTGAAAGCCCTTCAAGCATTTAAACACTTAACCACTATTTTTGTTACCACTTTACATGTACAACATTAACAGTAATATGCATTAAATTTAAATAAAATGTAAGTGGAAAAATTATTACTTCACGAACGGTATCTAAATACCTATTTAAATAACAGTAATAACAATTCTTAACCTTTAATAATCAAATTGAAATTGACGAATGTTAATCTATTAGCGTACTAATCGTAAATCAGAGATATCGTATTGGATAGAGGCAATTAGAGAGCAGCGCACAAATGATTAAATCGACTTGTGTTTAACAAAAAATGGTGTAGACAGTGTAGTGGAATAATATTTTAATACAACAAGTATATACATTTTGTATTAAGTTAACACATTTAAATTTACCTATTATGTATTTAATATGGAAAAAAATGTGTGTGTATTTATGTACACGCGTTAGAAGTTATGCTTCTTTGGCGTAACCTTATTAAAATCTTTTCAAAAAATTTTATCCTACGGCGTATCACGTATATCTTCGTATTTTATCCGGCGTATACGTACATTGGTAAAGAAAACGACACTAACGATAGAGAAAGGGATTAGATACATTGGAATTTTTTTTATAATGCATAATCTCCTTAATAAAGGTTTATTTAAATATTCCAAAAAAGAACTAAAATGTTGATTGTAGCTTCAGGGTGTCGGTTTTTCGTGACGGTGTGTGCATCAAAAAAAACACTTTAACAATTTTCGCTTAACGCGCCAAAGGTATAAAAATATAACTTCAAAAAATAAGGTGGTTAATATGATGGCTGTTAAATGTGTATATAACAATAAATATAATTCATGAGAAAATGAGGGTACCTTACTAAGCTAATATTTAAGACTATAGACGATAATTAAAGCAATGTTACATTCAGTGAGAGATTCATGGAAACGGTAAAATGAGTAAATTTATGGAAAAACGATTTCTTAGGAGAACCGAAGTTAGTCCAACATGGCTTTTAGATTAATGTAATAGATAAAGTTGACGCGACAATGGTGTATCTATTTAGAACGGACTGAACTGAGTGCCGTGGGTTTATTATAACTTCTCGTAAAATTCTGTTCTAATACACAAGATAAAGAAGTTAAATTTAGATGGAACCGTAATAAATATTATGTTTAAAAATAGTCAGTATCAATTGAGTTACAGTTTATGTTAGAAATTTAATTTGATTCAGATCATATTTTCTTTACTTTAAAATTCAATATTCATTTCATCGTCATCATCATCAGCCTGTGATAGTCCACCTGGTGGCCTCCCTAATACCCCCTATCCATTAGGAGGTTTTGGCCGTATCCCACCACCTGGTCCAATGAGGGTTTTGGGGGTGGACCGACTTTACATCCCATCCGACCTTGGATCATTTTCTTTTTAAAATTGGGTGATGAAATTGCCTAACCAACTTTGAAACAACAATGAAAATTTTTGAGACCCTCGGATTCGAACCCATGACCTTGGTTTTAAAAGCGGACGCATCAAATTTTCATTTTTCTGTTTTTGTTAACATGAAAAAACTCTTTTTTAAATTTGTCTTAAATTTCCCAAACCTTTTTCTCAAAAATTTACATAATTTATTTTGTGTCTCTTTGTCGATTGCGTCTTTTTTCTAAATCGAATAAAGTTGTAACGGTCTATTGACTTTTGGGGTGTTGCCCTCGGATTGGGCCTAATTGGGTACCAAAGGTGTTCTTGACTTTGGGAAAATTTATTACTGGGTTCGATAACATATTACCTAGAAACTACACCCAAAGTTAGCTATCGAAATTCGATACCACGATGACCAGCTGATAAATTGAGCATATCCATTACACACCCTAAAGTAGTTGCGTTTATAGTTGGTAAAAATTTGGATGTGGGTTCTTGAGGGAGATGGTTTGGGGAAAGCGGTTTAAATATTACGCTTTGAGTTCTTTTCTAGTGGGCGGTACATCCCCTTTGTCCAGGGCAGTTAGGGGTTTTAGTATCTGTTTATCTTTTGGGCTATCATATTTATTATTACTATCAGGTATTATCCTTTTTCGCCTTTAATAAAAAAAAAAATGTAACAAAAAAAATTAAAATGTAACTAATTAGTGTGTATATATTTTTTTTATAGTATTATTTTTTTAATCGTGTAAAAACCAAAAGACAAAAAACTGTGTTCGGATGACAGGCGTATTCCAACCGTCTATTTATTGTAAGCTGTAGCAGCCTGCAAAGCCATTAGTCCTCTCGCGTGTCTGAAAAAGGAAATGAAAATTTGCGCTGGCCATATTAATTGGCGATGTATTTTTTGGTGCCAATCGTCTCAACAACAAAACGCACGCCCGAGTAGAGTATCTCGAGGGACGATAAATCACCGATGTCTTCGATATTAATGAAAAGACCCTTCTTCTATACGTATAAATATATTTTTTGAGTTAAGAATATATTTTCGTCACTAAACACAGTAAAAATTTCTTTGAGTTTCAATAACTTAGAGCCTATCAAGTGGGCTAATTGGAATGCTGTCAGAATGTGTGTATTTCGATATAATTTTGGGTAGTTTCCTGTAAAATATACCTCAATAAAGGTCTAAATTAACCATTTAACATCAGAGTAGTTTGCAAAATTGCATACTGCACGGGTAATTCTTTCAGATAGCCCTTTCACAAGTTTTTATAGAGTCAAAGAATATTTTTTTTACGTGGAGCGTATATCTAATTTCTGACCTACACAACCCAAAGGGGAAACTGCATTTAAAGAATTGCCCTAGATAAGCCAAAAAAAGCAACAATACAGCTTTGTTCCTTTTTTCACTCAGTTCAAATCCATGAACTCGGGCTTATAAAGCAATGGCCACTACTAAGGTGGTAATAAATTTACGGTATCCTAGTTTAAGATATTAACACTCACAATTTATTCAGTCTTAATTTTACCATTAATTTGTAATAGATTATTATATCATATGTTACAGAGTGATATTCCTGAATTCGGATCCAAGAAAATGAAGGAGGACATAAGGAAAGCGCGTGGCAGTCGTTATAAGGCGCTTGTGACATGACTTGTGGGCGCCGCCCGCCCCGTTACTCACACAGCATGGCATCGCAACTTATCGCCCTAATATTGTGGTTATGTGGAAGTAAGTGTATTCTTATTAACCACTTACTTTACTTCAGTAGCGACAAACTTTAAAATCATATCATTTTAAAATCCTCATGAAAAACTATAGAGAACCTAGATTCTCCCTGCGGTTACGCCCACGTTATGATTGTAATTTGTGATAATAATCATTTAACATGATTTATTTATAAGTCCATAGATTTTTGCGGTTGGTGCTGCATTGTTGCTACATACGTCACACTTTTGAATACTCATAAATTTTTGAATAAAATGCACTATATAATTACTAATATGATATAATCTATAAGTTATTCTGATATAAAGGCTGTGTTAATGCAAGGTTTTATTAAAATTCATCAAGTAGCTTTTTATTGAAGAGTAATAAACATCCATATTTAAATAAATTTTATTCGTGATATTAATAGAATTTAATATAAGGAATTAGTAATAAAATGTTACTTGTAGTAGTTAATAGAAAAGGCAAAAAAGATTCATTGTGAAAGATAATTATCTGCAATTGTGGTAAAACATCAAATATTCTATTTCATACTGCGTCAAAATGAAACAGAAACTTTGCGATAGTTATATAGAAAAATATTTTTAACGTAAAAACAGTTTTTTTTGTTCTCATAAAGCTTATTGTTACACAATACAATTTGCTTGTAAGTCAGAAACCGAACTTTTTTCTAGGTTATAATAATTCAACACTATAATGTTTAACAACGTTATAATTTAACTCTATTCGCTCTTAACAGTTATCAAAGGGTACTTTTAAATAATTATTAAAGTAAATTCTGGCAGAAATTAGAAAAAAATTATATTTAATCACACACACTGCCTCCGTAGCTCCGTAGCATTTTATTGTTCCATAATAAAAGAATTTACAAAATTTTAATCAATACATAATTATTGCCGTTTTGGTACAAAGGGAAAGGAATACAAAAGAAAAAATAAATAAACTATTTCGAAATAGTAAGCATATAATCAGTGTTCTCTTGACTACTTTACGAAAGCTGGTATAATTCACGTGTATTTGCCAATTACTCAGCCTAGCAATCGTCTAAGATTGAAATTTCTGTACTATACAATTATTACACATACTATTTCTTTAGACACGGATATATCATAAACATATTTTTGAGAGCTTGACCAAAATTGTCGAATTCTTAGGCAGCCAGTCAAGTTTCGTTAGATACCAGTAGTGAAGCTGGGTGTTACATTAAAAGTTTTATTGTACTACGAAAGTATTTATTTAACAAATATGGACAAGGCTTTCAAGTTCATGTGAGCATTATATCTTTAAGTTCATATTATCTTCAACAAAGGATATTTCTAATTTTAATAAATGTTATCAAAAGAAAAGCTTATTAAAAATTCCCTCTTTATGTTTTCAAGTATTGTTGACAAAACAAGACGTGATACCTATTTTGAATAAATAATATAGAGAAAATTCTTAAGTTATTAAATACATGATATTCATTTACTATTTCATGTTACTTAATTGTTTTTCAGTGTATCATTAAAATTAATATTAAAGAATTATAAAAGATATTTAACAATGTTTTTTTTAATAAAAAAACACAAGTATTTGCCGAGAATATTTTTACATTATATAATGAAATAATTACAATATAAAGACCATAAATGATCTACGAAAACTCAAGGAAAACATTTCTAAAATTAGCATTCTAATGTAAAAACTAAAGTTACTCCACCTTATATAAAAGCAGTTTGTGCCAGTAACTATTATGGCTAATGTTATACAATTAATATCAATGCAACATATTGTGACCAAGGTTTGTCAACATTTTTTTCCAACATCTTTTTGTCCACATATTAATAATACCTTACTATTTGTCTTGCAAAGAAAATAAATTTTACCAAAATAATACTTTGTAAAATGTACAAATGTTATGAATTATTAAAATCACTCAGGATAAAATCGAGTTTCAAATCCAATTTCTTAAGTAAAGCTGATTATTGAAATATTCCGAGTGCCGCGAAGTCTTCAAAATTTCTTGAAAAGACCAATCCCTTTCGGTATCTCCGCCTGAATTATTCGCGAGAAGTACACACACTGGTAATGTTCGCGAATTAGTGATGAGTCATATAATGTGTCATAAATAGTGATGTTAAAGTTTAAAATTGAAAAATTGTAAACTTCTTTGGAAATGCATTAATAAATAAAATTCCGATAGGTATTAATAACGGACAAAAGTTTCTAAATTAAAAAAAAACAATAGTTCTGGTTTTAAGTTTCGGCACAAAATAAAAATCTTTCTTATAACATAAACTATATTCAATATTTAAAAAAACATTAAAAATAATATATTTTTGAATATTAAATTGTCATCGACACTAATAATCTATGCTAAATTTCAATAATCCCAAAATCTGAAGGGTTTTAAAATCATGTTAAAGATTAATGAATGCGTACAAAATAATAAATAACAGATAACATGCTGAAGAGTGTATATTATTTACGATAACAATATTTGTATTATCATGTATTAGTAATAATACTTTCCAGCACGTATTTAAAAATACATTAAGCCCCCAGAGTAATGACATACACAAATATTACATTAAGAGGTCTTCTTATCAGAGGTGAATTTTATGTTATTATACGGAAATCAAATCGAATTCGATACGAAATATTATGATGAAGCTGGCTGGAATCGTAAATTCAATTTGGTTACAACGTAATGAGTTCTTGCCAATGTGGATTTTATGCCTGTGTACTGACTTGATCTTGAACGTGATCACGTACTCTTCAATTGAGTTATATATCGAATAATTTGGATGTAGCTGATTACTGAGTCCGAGCCCAAATTCTGTTAATAGAACCTTGAAAAGGTTGTAAAGGGAACTTTGGTTTTTTTATGCATTGTATCTACAAACGTTCAAGAACGTGTCTATTTTTGATTAGTTTTTTATAAACATAAATGTTATATAATTTCTGTTGTACAAATGATTTGCTTAAAGTGCAAACGATTATTGTACTTAATGTTATAAAGGCTACATTTTGTTCAAATGGATGTAAACTCATTAAAATTAAATATTACAATGGCTTTCATATTCTTGAACAGCAATAACTATAAACAACCGTGTATACGATTTTGTAATTCCCTTTTAAAAGAGAATATTTGGACTGTTTGAATGATTATTTCTCAATGATTTCTAAATATGTGGAACGATAAACAACAGAAAACTTTATAAAAATATCAAAGATGTGAGTAAATGAATACATTTCGATACTTTCTACCATATTTTCTCTATATTCTCAGAAATGTTCCCTGCTACGTAGGTAAACAGACGCGTAGCGTAACTAGCAATTTCATATAAATAAAACTAGATGTTATTTATTTAGAGTCGTTTGAACTTGCGTAGAAAGCATTTTAAAAAAATGACAGAGTTTTGTCCGACGATTATTTCAACAAAATTTGTTATGTTTTAGCCCTTATCGGGAAATGTGTAGCTCATAATAATAAATTAATAGTCTCGTATACTATTGAATTATTTAATGTATTATTTATTTACTGTATTAAGTATTAATATTTAAACAGTTTACTGATAAACGCAAAAGAAACTCTGTGGTTAATAGTAAGCAAGTGTCATGAGAGAGCTTTTTCTAGACAAAGCAATCTTTTAATAATGACCTAGTAGTACGGTGAGTTATTAACTTATTTAAGCAGGTAATGTAATAATAATAAATCTAGTTCTGTTTAATATCTACAAAATATAATTATTTAATTATATTTACAAAATATATTTAATTATATTTTGTATATATATATATATTGATTTATATATTTTAATTATAATTATTTATATACGAAATATAAATAAATTTTACACTGTAAAATGGTCAACAAAAGTTCTCGCAAATATCGGATACCTGACGTTAACCATTTTTATACCATACATTAAACGGAAAATTCATTCATTCTTATCCAATCAAGCAATTCAAATGGATATTTTTGAAGATATTACAGATGCAACGGTACGGATAGCTTGATCGTTAGCAGTCTTAATACTTCCAAATAAAAGGCACTTTATTTCTAATTTTTGGGTTTTTTGTAGTTTATTTTTATTTTGAATCAGGCTTCTCTATTTTGCAATTTTAAGAATTTAATTTAATAAGTTATTGCTATTTTCTTCCATTTACAAAATAAAATACGGGGTTATAAAAGAACTAAGTATTAAAGGGGAATTGCTTTTATACTTAGTTCTTTTATAACTTATTTCTTTTTTTCAAGGCCCATTTACCCGACTCATTAACATTAACATTTCATAACTCGTTTAAAGGAAAATTATTAACTTAAAATACATATCAAATTTGACAATATTTTAACGTAGCTAAAAGGTTTAATATTTACAACTTATTGACCCTTTCTTTATAAACCGGAGATCGTGGGTTCTAATCCCGTGGGGAAAAAAACTTTCTGTTATCGTTGTTTACTGGTTGGTTAGGACAATTTGGGCCGATCACCCGATGCCTGAAGAGTAAAGTCATCCATGCGTCGAATGGACATGTAAAAAATCGGTCCACCCACCAACTGGCATAGGACCAGCGTGGTCCCTTCGAACAGGTTCTCGCTTTGTCGTAGCGGTGGGGCTCAGTACCTGCGGCTTGGACCAGCCGCAGGAAAGCTAAAAGGAACCTGGCCGGCCTGAGGAGGAAGGCCGGCCGTGGAGGTGGCTGCTCCAAGCCGGCTGAACAAGCCCGCTTTGGATGCGTCTTTAGAGGGTGCGAGGGACGGGTTGCAAGAGGTAGGTGTGCCGCCCTTCCTGTCCCTCGCAACCAAGATGGAGTCGCGGGGGAAGACGAGTGTCGGTATTCGTAGCTGCTGCCTATCCTCCGCGAATCGGCGGCGACGATGCGGAGAGAAGGCGTAGGAGGACATTCGGCTAGTGTCGTCGATGCTCTCCTGCGGCCGAAAGCTGGATGAGGGCGGAGTGAGCATTCTGGACCGCCCCAAGGTTAGGAAGAACAGTCACGTTGTGTCGTATCGGCAACTGCTGTCTTGCCCCTGGGAGACAGGACTCGGAGAGTCTGTTACCTCGACAAGGGAACGAAAGCGGTACGCTAGTTCCGAAAGCGCCCAGAGGAACGTTTGAGATGGCCGTAGGGCAGATGAGCAAGCTGCGTGATGCGCATGGATGGTCATAGACAGGATAGAGTTGAAGTCACGTTCCTGTGACCCCACCAAAGGCTAGAAAAATTCGATGGTTACAGTCGATGAAACAGTCTACATTACATACTCTTTTTCTCTTGCATGAGAAGTCATCAGGAACATTCTCGTAAAAAACTGACCAGCCTGGTACAGATCGGTCCAAAACCCTTAATGGAGAAACTGTTTTATTAGAAGCTTAAATGTCCAGCAGTGGACTAACACAAGCTGATGATGATGACCAATGAATGATCAATAAAGAACGGTATAAGATTTAATTCATTTTTTATGACAACAAGTGGGCTAAAAATTCATTAACTTAATAGAAACTATTACATTACATTTACATTACTTCTTCATTATTATTTCTTCATAATAAATCACAGGAATCATGTTAACAGAAGAAAATACTATTTCATTTAAAAATAATGCAAATGATTTTTTTCTGTAAGCTTTTAAAAATGGAAAAGATACTTGACCTGTTTGTTCAATGCACTAAAGAAGAGATCTTTAGTAAAAAAAAAAAAAATAGGATCAATCAAGGAAAGAATAAAACTCCTATACATTTAAAACTTCCGTAAGACATTGCACTTAAAATATGTACTACAGACGGCTAAATTGAGTGAAGTCAGTATTGGTTCCAAATAATTTGGGACCTATTGAAGGTCATTCATCGGGACGAGTGGAATAACGTCAAGGTCGTTTCCCGTCTTGCAATAGCGATAGGTCCGATACTAGTGGGCACCAATACCGACCACACGTGAGTTTAGCCATCTATAGAACATATTTTAAATGAAACTCTTCAAAAGTTCTCTAAAACGTTTCATAATTTTAAACAAAAAATAATCTCACACTATGTAACCAGTTTAATAATTTGTATTTTGTTTTTGTTTTCATGAACTCTGTATTAGATATTTCGAATTATCACGTATGTTATATATATTACACATATATGATAATAAATTAATTCGAAATATGTAGGATACATGTGCCGTTGCCTTCTCATATTGGATACAATGAGTGTGTATTGGATATTCGAAAATATACGTCTCATTTAATAAGCAGTATAATTATATTATAAAATTTGTATATGAAATGTTTTAAGTTTTGTATACAGCGCCGTTTCTAGTTATTTTGCTGTTTCTGCTTGTAACGAAAACAAAATTTACAAATATTGTAATATACTTTTGACTTTGTGGTGTTAAAAGAACGTAAAATACTTTTGATATTTAATAATAATATGTTCTATTTAGGTGTGCTTGGACTGCGTGAAATTCATATCACGGTGCCAGAAGCGGTCGGGGTTGGAACCAATGCAGTTTTAGCTTGCCGTTGGTCCTTGGACACGGGGGAGGCGCTGTATACTGTCAAGTGGTATCACGGTGCCCAAGAGTTCTTTCGTTTTGTGCCAAAGGAGCTGCCAAACACACGAGTTTTTTCACAAACCGGCATCAATGTAGATGTAAGCCGTAACATGCTTTCTGTTTGATGTGCCTATCTTTCTGTCTGTATGATACACGTATGAGAACGTTTTTATTTTTATATTTTGTATATTGCACATAAATACCTTAACTCTGCTCACAAAATGTGGATTTGGTATTTAATTCTTAACCCATTTTTATTATTATATTTATTGGTAATAGCTGTCAAGCGGTCCTATATTATAATTTATTTCGTAAAACGTCTGTTAATAAATAATAATAAAATAAAAATATATGTAGTCAATAATCACAACGCATTATTATTGACGTATTACGAAAGCAACTTACTTATAGTATAGATCCAGTTTACAGATTTTGTCTTAAGTTTAGTCAGGAAAATTGCTACATCAGGACGTTAGGAACTGTCTTAGGCATTTTAATAAATACATTTTTTTATCACATTTAAATCTTGCAACACTAACTATTTTCGCTAAACTTAAAATATTTTGTTAATATGTGTTTGAACGAGGTGGTGAAAATAAACTCTCCTAAGGGCCTAAAATGGGTCCTGCTTGCTAACTTAACATTGTCTAGATGTTGTTATCTGCTTATATTCTAAATGCTGGCTTTAATTAAAATATCTTGTTTGATATAGTTTAACCAAATTAGACTTATAAAAAAATAAATAAACAAAGCATGGTAAATATCAATAATAAGGCATAGAAGCGCGTCGTTCGTGTTTTTATTTATCGACTGTCACACAGAGATGATAGTTCACATCTATTTAAAGTATAATTTGTCTAAACTATAGATGAAAATCATTTTACACAGAGTAGTAAGTAAATGTACCAAAGTTTGCCATCTGAATATCTTTACCCAATAAAAATGGCTGCAGGGATTGTAGATATCAAAATTACAATGAGTAGATTAAAAAGCTAATAAAAAAATACGTTATCAATCTACATAAAATTCAAAGCTGCTTTTTGTATCCTCCCATTAATGTTAAATGCCTGTATATATGTATATTTATTTAAAAGATTTTAAATAAACAATATCATAGCATTATAATATTTGACATATCAAATCCACTAATTTACGGATTTTTCGCGTTACTTAAATATATTTATTCCCGACGTTTCGGATTCTTTTCAGCATCCATGATCACGGGCAGACTAAGTTGGTATATATCTGTATCTCTATGTTTTCGAATAACCGTCATTTTTTATTTAAAAATTGACATATATTTCGATTTCTTAATTTTTAATGTTGGTTTGACAAAAAATATTTATGTTGTCCTTCGGTTTTGTAGTTTTTTTGTACTCTGCTTTTAATTTTTGAAATTATTGGATCTCATCCAATTCCAACCATCTTTTGCATTTATGTGCAGTTTTTTTAGTATAAAACAATTGGCTTAGAACAATTTCAAGTCATTTAATTTGCAAAGCCAATCTTTCGATTTCATTTCAAAGGTGTAGTTTTACACGTGCATTTTATGGTCACTTACAAACTACTTCGGGCAGAATTTTATGACATTAACAAGAGTAATAAGTTATTACGGTGTGCTCTTAAATTTTATAGCCAGTCCCGGCCTATGTAACTCTCGGAGGACGACACTTTGACCCCGCTTTATACTTCCTTCGAGCACACTTTTCATAAACCGTGATTAACATTTTTTATCTACCAAGCTTAGGAGTACGACGATTTGTTACCTCCTCGCACATAAATATAGACACGGTCTTATGGAGAAATGAAATTAATAATTATTTTTCACGATTTAATTAAACCTCGCTTAAGCACTTAGTATGAAGTAACGAAAATAGCGTTTAATTCGTTTGATCATAAGCGATACAAATATAAATAGTTGGATGTCACTTGTCTGATGTTGCTGACAACCCTAGGGTGCAAAACATTTCATTTCGTTTACCCAGTAATGAAACGATAATGGCATAGCAGCTATTATGCCCTTCAAACTGAAAGACATAGTAAGTTACCACACTATTGCGTTTCGGCAGAAATAGGTCTCGCGTCAGTCTTTTCTTAGTTGATTCTTAATAATAGAAATAAGAATAGCCACAACTTATATAATACATAACAATATTGTTGGAAGGTATCAAGGTCAGGAGCTCACCAAGTCGTGCTTCGTGAGGCAAGCAGAGGACTTAGTGGTCGCTACAGATGCGAGGTGTCTGCCGACGCGCCATTTTTTCACACAATTTACAAAAGCGCGTTTATGCGTGTTATAGGTATGTTTTTCATGTTCACTTTTTATTGATTTAAAACATATACATGTATTTGTATTTTTGTCGTTCTTGTTTAGTAAATAATGCTGAACGCATTGAGTGCTGAACTGAAAAACCATCACCTTTGACCTGTTGTATCGCGGGTCTTATTTTTAAAATAGATAGTCTGAAAATTTCTGCTACTTATACTTAACGATTTAAAATAGTAGACTTTTTTCAATTATGTCTTGTTATGTATATAAATGTCTATATGAGTGTGTAACATTTATAATAAGGAATAAAGTTTATCACTTCATTTACTAAATATTTAATCAAGAGCTTTTAAGTTTTGTTATACTATTTTTTTGTTTCATTATAAATATACTTTAACATGAATAATTTCGTATTTCATAAGCAAAACGAAAATTATAACAAATAACATTATTTGTTTTAATTTACGATTAAAATTAATAAAGTCCCAGAAAACTTCTGACGAATTCGTTAACTAAAATTGGCGAAAAGCGAGAGAACATGAATGTAAACACTTAAAAGTTGGCAGTACCGAGTTATAGCGTTTTCCCCGTAAAGGGAGTGCTGCTGACACAAACAAAGCGTGTCGAGTTAGTTTTCTGACTTAAAGTTCTGCACAATAGTTAATCAAGGATTATAAACTGTATAAAACTAATAAACTCCAAGGTAGAGAAACACGGCATCAATGCGTACAAAAGTATTTATGGTATAACATTTAAGAAATAAAAATGAATCAAGCTGTCTAATATAAAGAGTATCGGTTATCAATGAATTGAACAGAAGTTATAATTAATAAGAAAAAAAATTACGTAAACCCTTTCATTTAATTGAATTAATTAAATGAAATGTTTTGAAGGCGTAATCTTATTATATGTATAATTTCAAATAGAATTTATTTTACAGTGTACCTGTAATTTAATCAGCAAGCAAATTTTTAAAGCACTACGATTGCACTCATTGTAATATCATCAATTAAAGTACATTACAATTTCCTATAATCCTATGCATAAAAGTAAATTAAAATAAAAAAAATATTCGATGTTCCATGCACAAAAAACTGTTAGTAAACGCCTAAAATAAATCTGCCAAGATATCTAAATTTATTTCCTTTTGTTGTAGATTTACCCATATCAAAACCACAATTACGTGCACAAAAGAGCTGGTATTCTGTGGGAGATATGCTACGTGCTAATTGCACTTCGCCGCCTGCAGACCCTCCTGCTAATCTCACGTGGCTTGTCAATGGCTACGAGGTACGAACATTTTAAGTCGAACGTGTCTGATTTTTAGCTTGGAAAGTTGGTAATTTTATTTTGGTTTGAAAATTGGGGATAGTACGCTAATTTGAAGCAGTCCATTTAAGAACATTAACCCTTGAATCTGATCATTCTAGATAGGTTTTTTGTTGACAAGGCATTATTCCATCACCGAATTGCCTTTTATTTTATATCTTTACCTGGTGCAAGTATGTAATGGTTTAAAGTAAAACGCGTTACCGAGACCTAACGTTCTAATACTTAGAGCGATAAACTTGGTTCCCTATCAATAAAAAGTGTTACTTTTTAACAGTTTTAAAATATTTCAACTATTGTAAATTAAATTGAAAATGGGAATTAAATTAAACTAACACAGCAACCGCTTTTCTAAGGTAAAGGGACTGGACATTCCTGTTCTTGAGTCTAATGAAAGGAAACCTGCTCTGAGCGACACATCTCTTGAAGATGCCAACAGAATTATATTTAGTCCTTGGGAAGCAATATCAGGTTATGAGGAGGCAGTGACCGACAATGTAATCGACATTCCGGGGAATATCGATGGCATGCAAGGCGTTTCCAATGTAGATAATATTAATAAAAATAAGAGCCAAAACACAGTAGAACCCATCTCCAGATATGAGGAAATAGCTAACAAATATAATGAGAGCGGCGATGAAGATAAATGTAACAAAACGTCTTCCTTTAGTCAGCTGGTTCTTCGTGTTCAACCTTCCCACTTTAATAAGGTAAGCAGGTTGACAGAAAAATGTTAATATGTACTTAATAATTCATGAGATAAGCCTTGCCTATAATATAAATTTTTTATAGAACTTTATCTCGGGCATGAAATAATGAACTCATATTACTGAAAATGCCTACTTTTTTTGATTATATTTTAAAGCATAATCTCCTTTACTGTAGATATATATTTTTTGAAATAAAGAGCTCGTTCTCAGCAAAATAGCTATCAAAAATCTAAGCTGTTATTGCATAGCTTTTTAAGAATATAGGTATAAAAAAAAATCATTAAAAAACTGTAGGCAAAATGATGTAAGCAAAAATGGAAACATGACTATATGATAATGCTATAAACTGCCTCCGTAGCCTAGTGGTATGGGCGTGTGCTTTAGAAACCGGAGGTCGTAGGTTTCAATTCTGCGGGAACTCAACAAATTTTCATTCTTGTTTTCTAGTTGGTTATGGCAATTTGGGCTGATCACCCAAGTGTCTGAAAAGTAAGATGATCCCTGCGTCGGATGGGCATGTAAAAAGTCGGTCCACCCACCAATCCGCATTGGAGCAGCGTGGTGGGATACGGTCCAAAAACCCCCTAATAGATCGGAGTGTGTTAGGGGAGGCCTATGTACAGCAGTGGACTATCGCAGGCTGATGATGATGTCGGCTATAAACTATTATTTCCCATAAGTTCCTCCAAATTATATGAAGCGATTATTTAATGAAACTTAACTCATAGAGGATTTATTTATTATTTTAGAGATTTTATTTATTTTAGGGTCGCTTGAATGTCACCTGTGTTGCCCGAATATTATCAGTGTGGTCTGATAGTGAGGTATTAATTTTGGATGAGGAAAGGCCTCAAATAGCCCCTGTAATGGGAAGTCGTGATTCAACTTCCGGAGGTATAGTCATCTGTTATACTTTGTTTAGACAAGAAATTTAATTTTCATATGAACATTTGTAACGTTAAAAATTTTAAATGTAATTTGGTTTATGGATATATCACTGCAATTAAATCTCTATTTGGTAAGCTTTCGAATGTTAAAAATTCTGAAACTATAATATCTATCCTTACCTAATTTTTAACTGTCACTAACACATAACCAGATTTCGGCCCATTTAGTTTGTTTATTGCGAAACAATCGATAATACCTTTTAAGTTTAAATGTATCAATAACGAACTAACGCTGCCTCCATTAATTGCTGTGGTTTATTAGGTATAATTCGTAACCATAAAATCTTGCATGATCATATATTTTTACTCTTGTACCATGAAAGATGAATCATGCTTAAAGATTAAAGAAATTTTTATATGTGCTCTATAACACTTTATTTTTTCAGGGGTTCAACAGATATTAGTAAGGAACGTAGAAGTGTTACCTTTTTTCAACTGTTTGCTTTACAAAATATGGTAAGAATCTTTTACATTTTAATACGTGTTTCGTTAATTTACCTAAATTTTTTTATAACATTAACATAAATATAAGTGTTTAATATAAATCTTATTCGTTCACAGGGTCATGCGATGATTTCATGTGATGCAAGAAATGTTTTATTTGGTATAATAAAAATAAATGTAAGTCAAACTAATGATGATATTTTACTAAAAGTCGGAAAAAACAATGTTATCGGCCAAAATGATGCATTTTATCTACTATCATTTGTTACAATGAAAAATATTCTAAAGAACCCTATATAAAACTGACCGTAGTTAATTTTTTTACATGTACATAAATATTTAATAAAATATAGATTTCTCTAAAATAGTGTTTTGCTTCAGATTTTATCGTAATATAATGTGAAAACTACAACTAGGAGACATAAAAGTGGTAAATAAAAAACATGTCTTCTTAATTTCGATGCTTCTTATTTTATAAACCATTTAGTGTTTAAGTCTTATGATCCCTAAATCCTTTATAACTTCTTCATACTTAGATAAATACACGTAAAAGGATAATCCCAATCGCACGACATGATTTTGTGTCGTTAAATTTAGCCAACTTTCCTTACATTGTATATAATCAATGCAGCGCGCCTGTTTATTCAGTTTTTCCAATGTAATAAATTCAGACCTAAACTTTTTTTTAACTGCCTCCGTAGTGTAGCCTCCGACGTAGTGGTTAGGGCGTGTGCTTTAGAAACCGGAGGTCGTGGGTTCAAATCCTGCGGGAACTCAACAAAGTTTCATTGTGGTTTCCTAGTTAGTTAAGGCAATTTAGGCCGAACACCAAATTGTCTAAAAAGTAAAATGATCGATACGTCAGATGGGCATGTAAAAGTCGGTCCACCCCCTAGCCCGCATTGGAGCAGCGTGTCTATTAGGGAGTTTTCGGACCGTATCCCACATACGGTCCAAAAACCCCCTAATGAAAATGGCGTGCAGTGGGGAGGCCTTTGTCCAGGAGTGAACTACTACAGGCTGATGATAATTAGTGTTTTACAAAACACTTTTCTTTTTCATTTAACTTCTACAAACAGCAAATATCTTAAAGGATATCACCCATAACTCTCCTGTCTTTCATAGTACGTTGATTGCATGAAGTAGCGAAAATATTGTCAGATCCTTTTAAAACCATACAGCATTGTGTTGCTATGTTGATCAAATATCACGATTTATAAATAGATGTTGATATTTTTTATAAATAATAAAAATCATTCTTGAAAAATTGATACGTCATTTGAAAATATTGACTTTGAGGGTGGTGGGTCTCCTTATTACAACGGACCGCCTGGGATACCACCACAAGTACCACCATGCTGCCTATTTCTACCGCAAATTCAGTAGCCTATTACCACTAAGGTTTTTTTTTTCTGTAACAAGAGTTCATAAATTTACAAAACGTAGGAAGTTTTTTTTTTTTTATTAGAACAATTATTTCTTAAATAATGCAAAAACATTATAATTTAAACTAGCTGCAGTCATGGACTTTATCAGCATGGTAGTTACTTTCAGTTATCTTCCAGTGGCAATCCCGCCAAAATTAGACCCGCCATTCTAGAGTTTACCCAGAATAAAAAAACATACTCACGAAAAATTAAGAAAAAAGCCGTATTGTTCGTATTCTTGTTTACCCATTCAAACCAGTGCCCGTCAAACCGGAACACGTTAGTGTTTTAACACTGTCAGTCTGCAACAGTGGTATCGCCCCCAGACAGCCTCCTGTAACAACGGACCTACCACCTCCTCTTTAAATTATTCTGCAAAGCTGTTTTTATTTACTAATAGAATTTCATTACAATGTTTCTAGAAAAAAGTCGATGTCTCCAATGGGCTACATTAACTATTTCAATTTAAGACGGTAAGTTTTAGAAAAAAACACAAAAAATCATTCCAAAATAAAAGCAATTTCTGAGAGATATATCGTACACCACACATCAGTTAAAACCGATGGCACGACCGCAGTGTTGCGACTGACAAGATAAATTGCTAGTTAGTAATTTGGAGCCAACTGTCACCGAATGAAAGAATACTAAATTACTTTTTCTGTTACTGACAGATTTAACGAATGCACCTTGGCTTTCACTAAGATAAAGTAGATTCAATTCTACATAGTTATATGCAATACATAGGTTTTGTACATCTAACAAAACAATTTACTTGTTTATATTTTAAATATTTACATTGTTATCAAAAAAAGTTAATTTAATTATTATTTTACAGAAGTAGCACAATTATGACTAATGTTTATTGTGTTTTCTCTTGTTTTATGTGCATTTCAAAAAAATATGTTGTAATTTTTTTGGAAAATCAAATATATCAAAATTATTTTATTTATTAAAAAAAATTACTCAATAAGGTTATTGCATAAAACTACTTTACGGAGTTTTTGTATTTAACCACCCAGAATATATGTCGGTCTCCTTTGGTGAGGGTTTATGGTTAACTGAATCTATAATAATAGTTAACGTGATTAAATGTAAGCTACAATAGTTTATTTGGTCCCATACTGATGATCTTTGCTTATCGTTGTTATACGTGAATTATTTGTTGATTTATTAGCCCTTGCTAGTTATTTTGTTAATCGGCAGCTAAGTGTTCCTTGCCCTTTTTTTCTGAAAAAAAAAATGAATCAACTGTATGCAGCACTTCCACAAAATAAAAAGTTTAATTGGTCTGCGTTCTGACAGTCATAAAATTTTATTAACTGCAAAGGTACCTTTTGATACTTTATTCCAAAAATTATTTATAATGCAATGAAAATATGAAATGTTTATCGTTTTCGTTTTGTTGAATGGGTTGGTGGGAACCATTACAACCGGCGGTGTCGAGGGGCTTCAACTTTAAGCGTGGGCCCCCCTCTTTTTGTTGGCACTCCGAGGGTCCCCAGAGGACCTCGGCTCATCCACTATTTTAACCTACGATCTAATCAGGGTGGGAGGGGCCAATCCGGCCGGTTGTCCGTCCCTCAACCCGTTAGCAACATGTCGAGGGCCCGGTGGACCTCAGCTCGATCAGTTACTTTAGGAAATTTAATTTTGCTAAAACCGCTCTTCTGGTTGGTGAGGGCCTGGTCTGCCGAAATCTTTCCCGGGGGCTTTGCCCTCGGCCGAGGGCGGTTTCGATATCGTTTAACCTCGCACGTCGTTTTCGTCGTCGGATCTGTAAGTATGGCGGGTCGCCCTGTTCGCTTTTTCCCTATGTTTGGGGATGAACTAATTTTGCGTGGTACGTAATCGGCGGGTTACGTACCGCTCTTCGGATTTGGGCCAGTCGAAAAATTTGATTGATTTTTTTTAAAAAGTTATAATGGAGGGCCTCGGGTCCACATCAGGTCAGGTTGCGCCCCTACCCCGTCCCCGTATGAACCTTTTTGAACGGGTTTTGGGATTTGGATTGGGATGCGGCGAACACCGGGCAAGTCATGATTGGACAATCTGTTTTGTATGCCCCTTGTTTGCCTGAGACAACTGCTTTGGGATTGATTAAAAGAATGGGCGACCTAGGACCAAAGCCCTCTGTTTTACCTCTTGATGGCGGGCCGGCGGGGGTTTCGAAATTAAGGTTTTGTTTGTTTACCCTGGAATTGGGTGGTCTGATCGGATAATGGATGGGATCGTCGGCATTCTTTAAAAACAAGACTCCGCGCTTTTGGATGGGTTTTTTTCGATCCTCCAACGTCGAAACCAGTCCCGGCGCCGGCTCACGGGCTCGCTGGATGGAATGGGACAATGCCGGATGTAAAATGCTGTGTCGTCTGCGAACAAAAGGGGTGCTAACTTTATAGTTGCGAGGGATTCGTTGGTGGAAAATTGAATAGGACGCCTTAACTGAGCCTTTGGCCTCGCTTAGGGGTGGGTTGGATTTTGTTCCCTCGACGCGGTATCGGAACGTTCCTTCAGAAAGTCTCTATGATGGTCGGACGGTCGGGCACCCGAGCTTTTAAGTATAAAATCTGATCTTCAACCCTTCAACGTCGAGAAAAAGCGCTCCTGTGTTGGCCCCGTGTCATGCGGTTTGATGGTTTTGATGGGGTGCACCATGTGTCAGGAATTTTGGCCCAAAGCCGCTGGACTGGTTGGGTAGCCTTAGCCTGCATAAAGTCTTGTGGCGGGTAAAAATCTTTCGTTTTCCCAAGTTAAGCGGCTAATGGGGCGTGGGAGGTTGGTTGTTGGGAGTTTCCCGGTTTGAAAGCCTTCCTTCACATCCTTCAAGTGTTTGGAAAAATACTGGGAAAGACTGGTTATAGATTAGGACTAGGGGTTATGAGTGATCGGAAGTCTTTATGACGTGGGGTTTGATATCCATCGGTGCCCGGGCTTTCCTGGTTTCGATTAAATTCGACTTCGCTTTCCCGGGGTGGAATTGTCCGTGGGGGAGATGTGTCAACCGGTCACCTCCTCTCTCCTTGCGGAGATGAGCGGCGCTCCCCGGTTTGACTGGGCACAGTGACCTCGACTTCCCGGGATTCAGCTTTCTCATCGGGCGCTTGGGCTTGGGTTGGATGAGTGGCGGCAGTTGGATGGCCCCCCCCGAAACTTTAAAATGCGCCAGAAGGCCAGTGAGGGATGAAGGTTGCCAGATCGCTATCCACCGATCGTTCCTGAATTCACTTGCTCGGACTGATGTTCAGGGCGGCTTCCTTCCGTTCGCTCGGTTGGATCCGTCGTGGGCGCAAATCGCGGCTCTCGCGCCAAGGGGTCCTTGATTCGTTTGGAAGGCCGCGGTTTTCCTCCACCGGATTTGCCTCGAGGAACCTCGACACACTGGACTGACTTGTGAACGCGGGGCGGCGGGACACGTCGTGAGCTTTTGGGTTTGGGTTTGTTCTGGGTGGTGGTAAGTCTGCGTGACTTGCTTAGCCCGTCGCTTTGTTCAAGAACTGTGTTTTGTTGTTTGGGTTCCTGGCTTTGACGGACGTGGTCTGATTGGTCATCGTACCTCATGCTCCTAAAACGAGATTGACGTTTTTTGATAGCAATTCAAGCCATCCGGTCGTTGTCCCCACACGTGTGGGAAGTGTTTTCATCCGGCCCAAACACGAATGACTTTCTGACAATTCGTCAATGCTGACCCCGCGGTTTGTAGTTTGGGTTCCATCGGTCGCTATTAAAATCGCCGGCAGGATGACGGCGCTCCGGATAATTTAAAAATCGGTTGGGTGATGCGGGGTTCTCCCAGTAAATTCCCGAAATTGTAATCGGCGCGTATACGCCTAACCCCGATCAGGCTTCTCGTTCGCGGCGTGTCATTTCCCCAGTGCGTGACTTTAAATAAAAAAGGATGCCGCCATTACGCCCGGTCCCACATGATATTAAAATTAGCAATCTTGGATCTTCTTCCGGGCTTTAGGATTCTCCACCAGTAGAATGTCGTCTTTCGAAGGAATTCTTTGACTTCGGTCGTTTTTTCCGGAGTTTCGTTGAAAAGACGGGTTGAATGGCTCTTTACGGCCCGGGCGTTTTACAAAGGTTGTGGGTGTTTCCATTTAGTTCCCAATAAGTTCGTTAAGTTTCTGTACTTGCGGATCAGCAAGGGGTTTGCCAACGGTGGTCTAATCGGCGGTGGCCTATCGACTTCTGCGAAGTCTACCTATTAACTAAACATCGGTTGGTCCCAGGCTACCTTCTTGGCTGGCTTGCGGGGGCGCTTGGGGGCGGGGGCGCGCGGTCGGCGCTACGCGGGCCTCGGCGCAGGTTCAGGGGCCTGTTGGCCCCCGCTGGCATGGGGCGCACGCGGGCCCCTGGGCCCACCCGCCGGGCAGGCCGGAGGGCAGGAAAGGTGAGGATGACCGGTGGGCGCCGGGATGGTGGATGGTGGGTGGCTCCCCTTGGGCCCTTGGGCCTAAGGTTTGCCTTCCCGGACTTTTTGGGGCATGCCGCGGTTCGTATGTTCTAGTCTTCGCGGTCCCGGGTCAGGTCTGGGGTAGGTCTCCGGGCACTTTCCCAAGGTCGTGCGTGACATGCGGCCCGTGTGTCCGAAAATGGGTTTTGGCCTGCCTGGGAGCCGTTTGAATGCGGCGCGTTAAAGAGTGGAAATGTAAAAGTGAAGATCGGATTTTTGCCCTCTGGGCGTTCGAGCGTCAGAAGGACGACTTTGGGCCTTTTGTCCGGATGGAACATCTTTGAGCGGTTTAGGATATTCTCCGACTTGACGGGGTTGCTCTCGGCCTCGGGCCGATAATTCAGCCCGACATTTCGGCGCCTTAACGGGTGGGTCGGGGTCGGCGACGACCCGGGACGATCTATTCTTGCGCTTCTTTTTGCCGGTTGTTGGCGAAACCTCCCGTCTAGTCCTCGTTCCCCTGGTCCGAGTCTGCCTCGACCTCGTCCCGGGGTCGGATGGGATCTTTGGAATCGTGATGAGTTTCCGACTTTTCCCAGCTGGCCCGGCGCGGGTTTTGCCCCGGGCTTCGGACGTTATGTTGTTTGCGTTGAGTCAGATGTTTCTTAGAATTTTCCACGGATGGCCTCTTAAGCTTTGGGGTCTTGTCTTCTAATTCCTCAATTTGAGGGCCCTTCCCTCGGGGCTTCCCTCAAATCAACATCGTTGGGCGATGTTGCCAATCCCTATGGTTACGTTGTAACCGCGTAAAACACCCCCGGTGAGCCGGGGTTTGTGCCCCCCCCGCCCCGTGGCGGGGGGTGTAAATAACGTTAAAAAGGGAAAACTGGCCTTTGGGGCTGGGTGTACCGGTGCCTGTGCAGCAATTGGATAATTATAAAAATAATACCACGTGGGTGGTGTGCGTGTTGATTTTAAATTAACTTACGTTCGCGGTGAAACGTGGCAAAATTAATTGGCAATGTAAGCTAATATAAAAGGGTCCTACATCCCAACAGAAGGTGTCCGAACGCTGGAAGGGAAAATTAAATTGATAGGCAAAATCGGAACGACTCACCCGACCGGACGGCTACAGCTATCTGCGCGCAGGCGCTACGCCCAACGCGTCGACACTGTCACTTCCGGCACCAGTCACTCCACTGTACTGCACAGCACTGATGACGATGACACGACGACTCGACGTCTTCTCTCTTCTCCGCCACTTGTAGGCGTCGGGGAGGGCGTGGCCATCGGCGTGGCCAAGCGGATGGCGCGGTGGCGAGCGGATCGAGCAGGCTGGTCCGGTCGACCGAGAACTAAACACACTGATTTTCTTGATTTGTTGATTTGTTTTGTTGTTTTGTTTCTATGAAAGTTAGAATTGTCCAAACATTTGGAAGCGTTTATGCGTTTTCAATTTTGCAGTGAAATAAGCAGGAAAGTGCCACCCACCATGGTGGTTCGAATCTTGCGGGGCTCAACAAATTTTCATTGTTGTTTCCTAGTTGGAATATCTAAATTTATTAAACATTTAAAATACTAAAGGCAGTAATATAAGTAAGTCCTGTAGCATAAAGTATTTTAACATATAAATAGTTAAAAATCAATACTTTAAAAAGAAACGTAAACTTTGCGTATAATTAGCTAAATAATAACACATTGCGCGTTTGAATCTATTGCCTCGCAGAGACAGCATATCTTTTAGAGAGAGTATTCAACTTACTTAATAAAATCTCTGCTAAAGTGCTAGTGTTTAAATAACTAACCATTGAGTGGAGCCAGAGCACTAAAGAACTAATACGATTTATTACGACTGGCTTCAAAATCAAGCAAATGTTATAACCGGGTTAACGTCCTCAGCGACGCAAACTAATTATAAAATCTTATGTAAATTACATTATTGTCATTATGTGTCTATAACTGCTATTTTAATTTTATTCTATATAAAACGGGCAATGTGATAATAGTAACAGATACGGTAAGGACTAATACTTATTTAGCTAAATTTATTAGCAAAATCGTTAATAAAATATTTACTAGATAGAAGTTTGCTTGAATACAATTTTTATCTACCTACGACATTTTTTTATGCTAAGTTATTTTAATATCCTTTATAATATATATAAATAAGCGGATAACACGCTTTTTACACAAAACTGTGTTTTCACCGCCATTTAAAATGGTAAAACGTAATCAAATGTGTCTAGGTTTTTACGTCGAAAATAAATAATGATAAACATAAAGTAGAAAATTTATAAACGACTTTATAAAATATATATAATTAAAATTTTATACCTTTAAACTATCTTTGAAATGTTTCATTGTAATTTTTGATGTTTATTTATATTACAATGATTTTATTGTCGTCAGGGACTTTATTGTAGAATACTTATAGACTTATTAATATTTAAGACATTATTTCATAAATACCGATATTTACTAACTTTTCAGCTAAAGACAACGTTTGCAATCTAAAAACTCAGGGTTGTGATTTTTGACGTTGTACTTTTTATATATTTCAAAAACATAACAATGCGCTGTACGTAAAATTATTTAAAATAAATAGGACCACAAGACCACTTTTATCTAACAAATAAAAAAATATTGGTTGAAATCGGAGCGTTAGGAGCGGAGCAACGAGGTAACTCGTGTATATAAAAAATTCCTTACTCTTCGAACTGTGTCGTTTCGTCTTTTTAGATGTCGGCCAAAAACTACGAAATCTTAAAACCCGCAATGGCATCCACACCCGCAAATGTTAACCTCTGAATATCTGCAATTTATTCACAGATGTCCCATTTTTTTTATGCTCGACAAAATTTCTAACGTGATGCAACGAAAGGACGTACGGGAAAGTGATATTATAATGTTTACTATGTGCGAAGTAAGGTATCTTAAAATTAATTAATCAAAATGATGCAGTAATAATAAGGTGGCTCCAAAACTTTACGTAAATTTCCTTGGAATGGTTTCTAGTTGAACTCGGGCAACTCGCTTTCATTGAACATTTTGGCAAGTCATAGCTATAAATCTCGGCATACGATGCGGGTTTCAATGATATACCATGTCTAATTGTGTTAACAATGAAAAGTTGTCGAGTCCCCGCAGGTTTGAATCCATGACCTCCGTGTCCGTGTTTCTAAAGCACACGCCTATACCATTAGACTATTGAGGCAGTTTAATATGTTATAATGTGTATTTATCCATATTTTATCACCAGTTGCGATCAAAATATTTTTAAACAAAAAAAAAAAGTTTTTCTCGGACTTTAATATAATTTAATATAATAACTTAACTTGAGAACTTAGTGTTATTCTATAAATGTTTTAAAAGGTGAGGTCAGCCTGACTGAAATCTCTCAGTTTGTTTCAATGTTTCTGGTGAATCAGCAGCCCAAATACAATTGAACATGCTGCGATGTTGACTTACGCATCAAAAATAGCTTATAATTACATTAAAAAAACAACGCAAAACTAAGACCCATTCTAAAACGAAAACGGTATCGAAAATTTTAATAATCCCCCGTTCTTCATTTATTCAATATTAACAAATTTGTGTATTAAGAATATTTTTTGTCATTTAGGTGTGCCAGCCGCTGTCGTTCACTGCGACAAATTATATGACAACCATTTTAAATATTCTAAAATTCGCGGAAACAAATTGCATTAAAAATGAATAGCATAGCAATTAAGCTTTTCAGTATGCATAAGGATTGATTCTGTAAGTATGCTATTTTAAAATTTTTGCGGTGTTTAAAATATGCTCGATACTTATTTTTTTTTTTATAAATATTTTTCATTAATCCTTTTCCAGGTTTTAATTAATTTTATCTATTTCGTCCATTTAAAAACGGTTCTCTACAATCGGATGATACTATTTTTTCAGGGAGGAGGCATATATTTATATTGCTCAGATGCTTAAAAATATATTTTGTCTAATTAAAATGGCCAATATTTTAGTAACTTTAAAACAAACACTCTAAATGACATTTTACTTGTTATTATCTGGATTACATATCAATGATAATAATAAGATATTTAAATGTGTTTATTTGTCGAAATTATCTTCGCGTTTACTACTGTAAGTCTAAAAATATTGACCATTTATTTTGAAGAAATATAAATAGTTGATGCGTTTCTATAATTTTAAAACTTCTTTAACACTATTTACACAGGTACTGATATTTACTGACTTTTCAGCTAAAGACAACGTTTGCAATCTAAAAACTCAAGGTTGTGATTTTGCAATGAAAGGACGTACAGGAAAGTGATATTATAATGTTTACTATGTGCGAAGTAAGGTATCTTAAAATTAATTAATCAAAATGATGCAGTAATAATAAGGTGGCTGCAAAACTTTACGTAAATTTCCTTGGAATGGTTTCTAGTTGAACTCGGGCAACTCGCTTTCATTGAACATTTTGGCAAGTCATAGCTATAAATCTCGGCATACGATGCGGGTTTCAAAGTAAAACTTGAAACGTAACGGAGAACAACTAATGGCTGCATAATTCTTTTAATACTCTTTTGACCTCTTAGTAATCAAAATTTGCAGCAATTTTGTAGTTATTTTGTAAAAAACAAATAAAAAAATGTATAAAACACAAATATTTTATAGAAAATAATAAGAAATATATTTATATGCCTAATTTATCTTGCGCATGTTTAGGCATGGTGATGAGAAAAGTTTGTGTGAATATATATATAATGTCTTATTTATTATGTGGGCAAATGCCTATGTTCCTGATGTTTTTTTTTATTTTGCGTCAACTTGTTTTTTGCATTTACTTACTCACTTTTCATATAATCTACGCATTCCATATATTAATATATGGAATGTGTAGATTATAATGATAAAGTAGGTTTATAGCTATTGTCTACTGCATGGGACTATTCTAGGATTTTTACGGTCGAATCTCATGGTATACTTAGCTTACAGTGTAAGCTTTTTATGTAATCCATTTTTAAGTAAATTAGTATTACGATTATACGTGATAAAACTATACATACTTATAATTTGACAGTGTTTTACACCTTCAATTTTGTTTCATGGTGGTACCAAGCTGAAAGACTTTCTAACGCCGTTTAAATAAATAAGTTCAGATCCCAATTTAGATTTTGAGTGTGGAAACGTACAACATAGCCCAGGACTTAGGGAGGATAGCCTTTTTACCACACAAAAAGAGGCCGCTGTTCTGAAGTTTTTGGCACGGCCGACTTATATGTTCTATATAATCTTTTGACTTCAGATGATTTTGTCACTAATTTCCAGGCATCGCCGCGTGTAAAACGATCAGCTAGATGCTCACTTTGCTCATTTTCCAAGTATTCTCCGGGTTCATGAACCTCAGATTTTTTCCGATTTTAAAGCCTGCTTTCATATAGTTTAAACCTTAAAACAGATGTTATTAATTTCACTATTAAAATTAGTTTATTATCTTATGAACTGCAGGGTTCGAATCCTGCGGGGACTTAACGAATTTTCATTGTTGTTTCCTCACCCAATTGTCTGAAAAGTAAGATGATCCATGCGTCGGATAGACATATAAAAAGGTGGTCCACCCACCAACTCGCATTGGACCAGCGTGGTGGGATACGGTCCAAAGACCCCCCAATGGATAGGGGTGTATTCGGAGAGGCCTATATCTAGCAGTGTATTATTACAGTTGATGATAATGATGATGATTTTATGAAAAGTGCAAGACTTAGCTTAAATAATGATTATGATAAATATTTAAGGATAATGAATGTCTACGCCATTTTAAGTAGGATTGTTGTGACATTAGTTACTGAATATTCTTATTCGGCTTAAATCTGTAAAATGATATACCATGTCTAATTGTGTTAACAATGAAAATTTGTTGAGTCCCCGCAGGTTTGAACCCATGACCTCCGTGTCCGTGTTTCTAAAGCGCACGCCTATACCATTAGACTATTGAGGCAGTTTAATATGTAATAATGTGTATTTATCCATATTTTATCACCAGTTGCGATGAAAATATTTTTAAAGAAAAAAAAGGTTTTCTCGGACTTTAATATTATTTAATATACAAGTTAACTTTAGAACTTAGTGTTATTCAATCATCATTATTATCATCATCATCATCAGCCTGTGATAGTCCACTGCTGGACATAGGCCTCCCTAATACACCCTATCCATTAGAAGGTTTTGGACCGTATCCCACCACGCTGGTCCAATGCGAGTTGGTGGGTGGACCGACTTTTACATGCCCATCCGACGCATGGATCATCTTACTTTTCAGACAATTGGGTGATCGGCCCAGAATTGCCTAACTCAACTAGAAAACAACAAAGAAAATTTGTTGAGTCCTGCAGGATTCGAACCACGACCTCCGGTTTCTAAGCCACACGCTTATACCACTAGGCTACGAGGTAGTTATTCAATAAATGTTATAAAAGGTGAGGTCAGCCTGACTGAAATCTCTCAGAGTGTATCTGGTGAATCAGCAGCCCAAATACAATTGAACATGCTGCGATGTTGACTTACGGATTAAATTAAAATATCTTATATATATATATATATGTATATAAATATATATATATATATATATATATATATATATATATATATATATATATATATATATATGTATATATTAATAGCTTATATAAAAATAGCTTATACTTACATTAAAAAAAACAACGCAAAACTAAGACCCATTCTAAATCGTATCAAAAAAAGGTATCAAAAATTTAATAATCCCCCGTTCTCTTGCCTACAGTTAACAGGCTGTTATTTATTCGTTATTAACAAATTTGTATATTAAGAATATTTTTGTTATTTAGGTAAGCTGCAGCCCTAGTCAGTTCACTGCGACAAATTATATGACAAATCCATTTTAAATATTCTAAAATACGCGAAACAAATTGCATTAAAATTAATTGCATAGTCATAAAGCTTTTCAGTATGCATAAGATTGATTCATAACTATGCTTATTTTAAAATTTTGCAGGTGATTAAAATATGCTCGATACTTATTTTTTTTATAAATATTTTCATTAATCATTTTCCAGGTTTTAATTAATTTTATCTATTTCGTTCGTTTAAAAACAGGTTCTCTACAATCGGATGATACCATTTTTTTCAGGGAGGAGGCATATATTTACATTGCTCAAATGCTTAAAAATATATTTTGTCTAATTAAAATGGCCAACATCTTAGTAACTTAAAACAAACACTCTTAATTATATTTTACTTGTTAGTTATCTGGATTACATATCAATGATAATAATAAGATATTTAAATGTGTTTATTTGTCGAAATTATCTTCGCGTTTACTACCGTAAGTCTAAAAATATTCTAATATAAAAAAAGTCCTTAAAACTGGCACGAAAACAATAGTACATATTTCAACAACAGTACGGTGGCCAATCAATCAAAATTTCCATAAGTCATTTCAGATACTAGTGCAAGCCGCAGGGGGCTCGAGCGATATTGTAAAGTGCTTAATAACGAATTTCACTGGCGGGTTGAAAGCGGTCGAAGTGGGATTTAGAGTGTTTGCGTTGATTACCTCCCTTACCCAATGCTCCCGTCCGTTGTATTTTCGTAGAATGTAGATAATATGCTAAATGTTGGCAATGTTTAAATAATTGTGTTGGTTTTCTAATGATTTAAGTAGCAAAAACTAATATCACTCTACCGAGATCAGATTATATTTATATAAATATAACAAATGCTTTCGTACCGTAAAAAAAATGATGGATTAATGTTGCACAAATGACCATTTATTTTGAAGAAATATAAATAGTTGATGCGTTTCATATAATTTTAAAACTTCTTTAACACTATTTACACGGTAATATTGACCTCTTAATTCGACCAAACTAATAATAATGTAACATTTGTAAAATATTTGGTACTCTTTAAAATACAACTTTATTAACGGATGTACTGTACTCTGATAAAACTGTACTTAATTATTTGCAAAACAATAACAAATACCTACTGATTTTACCAGGCGTAAAAAGCCGCAATCAATTGAAAATATATTAATAATACCATATTTTTTTTTTTACTATTTAATACTTAACTAATATATTTGTTTTTTTTTTAGACACAATATAATAAAGGAAAATATAAGACGCAATAAGGAAATACGAAATAAACTTTAATCTGTTAATACTATTTTGCAATTTTTTCTACTAATTATACATTATTAAAACGTTTTTAAGGGTATAATATTATTAAATAATTGGATTTCAATAAAAGTTTATAATTACATAGCTCACTTGTTAGAATATTTTCCAAGCTATAGATAGCATAAGCATAAAGTTAAAAATATAGCAAAAAGTAATGATGTCAGTTAGATAAACTTGTAACCCTTGAGAAGTGTATTGACGGTTTCCAAAAAAAAAGCCCAAAATACAAACTTAAAATAATATTCATTTGAAATAGTCCTCCAAAACAGCATAAGAATGCATATATTTAATTCAAAAATAGTAAACTATTTATTCAAAAAAAATCTAACGGACTTTGATTAATATGTTTGATGTTACTAAGGTTGATAAAATTAGAATTTTTATATCATCTGATATTTAAAGTAGCCAATTTTTTTCATATATTTGAGTTTAAATGACTATAAACGACTGGCTAATAGGAGCATTATAGATTCTGACCGATTACCATAGCTCTATTTATTTACCTTTTATGAAAAATTCAAAAAAATTAACAAAATGGAAATTGGTTATTTTTCTTTATATAATTATATTAAATATATTTTTTTCCTGGAACAAAACCTTTTGCTTTTATTAAACAAAATTATTAAAGAGAGACAGAGAGGTAGAGTTTGCATAAAATTAAGAAAGTTAATGATACATAATATTTAATTACACAGTACACAGTATTAATTACACAGTACTTTTATTTGATATTAAATTTCATTATGTATCTATTCTGGGCATTTTTCTTGCCTTAAAATATTAATTATATAAATTTAATTAATTGTAATTTCATTTTTACTTATGTAAAATATAAAATTAAAATTAAGTTTACTTATGTCAAATATGAAATTAAAATCAATTAATTTATATACATAATATGAAAGTTATTAAAATTGAAATTAATTAAATTTATTGAAACCAAAAATAAAAATAATAATATCTGATCTACACAGCAGGCAGTGATAACGCTGTTTAAGTTGCTTTATACTGAGTCAAATATTTTATGCGGGGTAGCTCCGGTAGACATTTCTAACTTTATTTCTATAAATAAATTTATTCATGATTGAGCCTACACCTTTACCAATGCTATCAGTAAAGACAAGTGTGTTTTGTTTATTACATAGACTCGACACTTATTCACTGTCAGAACAACGTTTCGTTTCGCGTTCACTATTTATTGAGACACTTCAAGGGAGTGGTCTGCAGTACAAATACAATTTTTAAACGGTTATTCAAAAGTGAGAGAATTTTTTCTGCATTGAATTTATTAAATCTTAATGCATTATTATAATGAAATGCTTTTTATCTTTAAATTTAAGTATTTTGTATTAGTTTTGATTTGGAGACCCCCATTTCAAAATTATGTGTTTTGAGTCTATTAATTTTGCCAAAACCACACAACCAGCACAAATATTAGAGAATCCGATAGACTATCATTTTAATGGGATTTTTTTAAGGACAATGTAAGTCGTAAAAAAATCGTTTTGTTAATCTTATTATTAATTGATAAAGGTTTTAAAACATTTAATATAATATGTTTTTATTTTATTTTAGACGTTATTTAATTACGAAAATTGGTTAATGTTAGAAATACTCTTAAAACACCCATACAAATTAGGATTTTTATCAAAAGCGTAGATAACTGTAGAATATCATCGTTAAAAAATCGTTGGGGGTTATTGTCTTTCAAATCTAACCAACGGACTGGTTTCCTATCAACATTCCAGCCACAAGCGTTTGGAGCACGTTCCTTTGTGGGTCCATTCCTTGGCAAAATCGCTTAATAGGTAGCAATACATACATTTTTTTCTCTCTTAAATACAATATGTCAGATATTATTATTATAAAATTAAGACATCAGCTTTAGCGATACAATATCTTTAATTTAATGAAATTGTATCATAAATTATTTACTGCAATGCCGTCATTTTGTTGGTTACGTAAAATAGGTAATAAAAGCCTACAAGTAATTCTTATTTTAGGAGCGTCGTAACTCATGTTTGTTGGGTATGTAGTGAATAACGGGCTTGAAAAGCCATTCAACCACCTCTTTGGTTCAAAAAGTGACACATCATAATAACCAGTATTTTTGGAATTCTGCTTGAGCGTCCTCAGGGGAAGCAGCCGTTTTAATTATTTAGTGCACGTACATATTTCATGTTTGAGATAAAATGCATAAAATTACGTACAATATAGGCGTTTAAATTTTTGTAAAAAAATAGATAAGATTTGAAAAGTAAAAAAGTAGATGATATTTCCTGGTCACACATCATTGATCTGCTAACATTATTGTGCCTTTTATAAAATACAAATTGTTGCCATGCGTAATTGTAACATAAGCAGTACGTTTGTCTAATGAATTGGAATGATACGTCCTACCCATAAGAGCCGCAGAATTGCAAAGCGAGATACTCTGGCACATAAGAAGTTATCTGTCACTTATCCAGTAATATTGGCTACCATCCAATTTAAACCGGAAGGCAACAGTTAAAATACCCATTGGTTTTATTTTAAAAATGGGCACAACCAAGTTTTAAAAAATTTCTTTTTTTTTATTAATAAACTTTGTTTCAAAAAAATAAATTACTTTGGTTTATCAACATCATTCATCAACAGGAAGTCCAACCGCCGTTACGGGCCTCCCTCCGCCTTCCATTAAAGGGTTTTGAAACGATCCCCTTGACCCCCAACATATTTTTTTTTAACCCAAAACCTTTTGCAACACTTAAGCTCTATTCGCCGAGAATAAAGAATTTTATACGTAACCCGGGCCCTTGTAAGAAATTTTTAACCCTTTTTACTTATGTTAAGGATTAGTTATTTAATAAAACAAATTTTACGAACTTATTTGATCCCGTTTATTTAACTTTTAACTGCCCTAGCTTCGAACCTTTTACAAACATATTTTACTGAAATATCTAAATCCATTTATTATTTTTTTTTGAAAATTTTTTATTTTTCCATTCCCCGGAAATTGGGTTTATTTCATGATGGACCTAGTTAATAGACAATTTATTAAATAATGCTTACGGCTGCGTAACTAGACGGTACGACCAGTTAAAGACGAGTTGTATTTTAAAATTATTCGTGGAATATAATTGATTCTCTTATATACAAGATTACTATTCATGTTAAATCCCCTTTCAAACTTAGTCTGCTCGTGATTTTTGACACTGGATGAATCCGTCTGAAACGTCAGTAATGAAATAAAGAATAAAACGGGTGTTCGAAAAAATTTGTATTTTTATTTTAAATTAGAATTTTTAATAGCCATGGATTCAATTCGATGTAAAAATCGTATATGGTCCCTCTTTTTTTAATAGCCAACAAACATTTTATTCTGATAAAACTGATTCTAGACATTTTTTTTAAATGATTCCCTTTCTCCGAAGAGAAAGAAGTTGCGATGGTTTATTGGAAATCACTACATAGTATAACAAACCAATTTTTCTTTTTACATTTTAGGAAAAAAGTTTCTTTTAAGAATTAATTGACAATACGGCACTAATCCTTATCCAATTTAAAAATTTTCTTAATTATACAATTTATTGCTTTTTCGATTGAATTTAAATGAATATTCACAAAGGTTTTAAAGTTTTTCAACAACAAGAATTTTTTCAATCATTTTAACCCTTTTTTGCGTGGGAAAAAATAAATTATAGCTTAATTCCAATCTTTCTTGGCAAAAAAATTAAGTAAAGAAAAATTTAAGGAATAAGCAAAGCACAATACAATTTATTCTAATCTATCGACATAGTCGTTACATGCAACTTTACGTTGCATAAAAGCTTTCTTGAATCCTAGATACTGCACAAGATTGTTAGTAAGCAAATCTTTTGTCTGTTCAACGTATCGCTTTTGCATGTAAATTGTCTTACCGTTACAAGGAAATAGCAATAATTTTACTTCCTAATGCGCTTTAATTCACACGTAACATACTTTTAGCTAAATGACTAATAATAAAATGAAAATAAATATAATAATATAAATGAATTTTGTTGCTACTACAAAAAATTGATATAAATTAAAAAAAAAACTAATATTTAACTATAAATAAATCTTTCTACCTTATGAAAAAATATAATATATTACAAACAGATTGGAAAGATTTCAGTTAGAAAAATCTGAAATCAAACAAGAGATTGTCTTAAAATGAAATATTTTTTTGACCGGCATACAAAAGACTTGTATCGGTATTTACAGTTGATCTGGTAATTCCAATTCGCTTTCTATTGTTAGAACCTAGCCCAATTTAATTTTAATTATTTTCCAATGGGTATCAAGGTTTCAAAGAAAATTTGGGAATTAAAATTATGATCTTACTCGAGCTAAAACCCTTTATTTCTTGTTATGTCTTGACGAACCAAATAAAAGAACATCTTTCTTAATTTTTTTTTATCACGCCATTTATGTTTTGACGACCCTTTGAATACATAACCCAATACATAAATCTAACCAGGAGGCAGTGAAAGCACGTGGAGAGTAAATGACGAGTAGGTTACCCTTCAAGTGCTGCCATGTCAATTTCTGATAGATAGTTGTTAACATTAAAAAGCACAATCATCTTAAAACATAACCATAATTGTCTTGAACTAAACCAATTAATTTCATAATTTTATGAATCCAGAACTAAAAAAGTGATCATTTAATAACGGAGACCTAAAATAATATGCCTTTTACAACCTTTACCGGTTTGGATTCTTTGTCAGATTTTTATTCTGGGTTGTCAAAATAAGGCGGGAAGCCAGTAAATAAGAACTGGAAATTTCTTTAATAACGATGCCAAATGTTTTAGTAGTTGGCCATAAATCTTAACAATTACTTTCCCAAGCTACAAAAAATAATATTCCTCCTTTTCTTATTTAAAACTATTAAAAAAGGCCTATGAAATAAAAGGCAATTTTATATTTTAACGTCATTTCAACAAGAAATTATTCACAAGTTTTTCGGCACGTTATATTCTTAAATGTCAATATTTGTTCAAATTAGTTATGTTCAATTTTTTCTTTTGAGACTAACCAAACCAGGTTCAACCAAAAAAATTCTTTTATTTTTTTTTTAATTGTTTTGGAGAATATATTAAAAACTATCTTGGTTTTTTATTTATATTTTTAAAAATTTTATAATTTACTCAAACCAATTACCATTGACCTTTTAAATTTATTATTTAAAACCGTTACTTTCTTATTATAGAAGACATCTGTGATATTGTTATGATAACATATAACACGGATACATTAATTAAAAACAACGTGAGAACCTTCGTTTTTGAGATTCCTTCTTTACTGTCTGTTATAAAATAAAATTGTTTGGAACGAAAAAAGAGAAAAATGGAAATCAAATTTGGGTTGAAAATTAATTGTAAATTTATTAGAATCAATCCATTATAAATGGTTAATAATGGGGTATACCAATAAAGTACAGGATACAATTATCTCTCCTTTTCGATGCCAACGGTTTTAAATCTATTGAAACCAATTATAATTTACCCGCCTAAAAAATAAAGTTGTTATTTCCTTTTTAATATTGATTAATAAATGTATAATTAAAGGAAACGGCTTTTGTTAAAAAACGTCCTGGATTTGAACCCTGGGGGAAAGAATTTTATTTGTTTCATCGTGGGTTAAACTATTGAAAGCTGATCACCCAAATGCCTGTAAAGTAAGATAATCCATTCGTTATATGAGCATGTAAAATGACGGTACCTACTGCTGATACTGGCTTTGACCGCTAACTGTGATTTCTTATCGATCACGTCAGTTATTCATCCTAGCGAACTGTTAAGGAAGAGACAGTGGCATTGGTTGGTAACGACAAGGGAAAATCAATACGTTTAAACAAGCTTATTATTTTGCTAGCCCGTGGTATAAGATATAACCATACATGGTTTAGAGTTGATTTAAATAACTTGGGAAACCGTAAAAGTTAGCAAAAAATCATTAGGTTGGATATGTAAATGTTGTGTGAAGACATAATATACAAAATATACATTACAAATGTACAGCAATGCGTGCGTGTTCCTTTAATTAATTTTGTGTCCTCCAATTTAAATTTGTTTTATGGAATTGCGTCAGGGTTTGGTGAAATATTTCAAGATAGGGACTTTAAAACAATGCAGAAAGTCTTTGAATTAAACACCATTGGGTCTTGCTTAAATGACTTAAAGTCTTATTAACCGACTTCCCAAAAAAGGCGGTACTCAATTCAGTGCGCGTTTTTTTAAAATATATTACCTTTTTACCGATTTTATTTTAGATATTAAGACAAGATATTAATTAGCTTTTTGTGAAGTAGTTGAATAGAAATTTGAGAAATAAAAAACCGGCACCAAAACAACCCCGTGGTTTAAATTACAAAACGCTGCCAAAATCTAAATGACAGACATTTAAAATATTCTAATTGAATTTCTTTAAATGGTCTATATTAGCCATCTGATTCGGAGCGGGATACCCATGTTTTAAAATAACGCACAAAATTTTGATTTTTCTATAAATTACAATTAGACACGTTTAAAGCTTATTTAAGGTAATATACTGTAAGTTCACACAAAAGTTAACAGATTTAAAAAGTCTACATTCTTTGGAATAAAACCTTGTCATTCCCATTTTGGATCAAAAGAATATCTTAAAAGATATGAGAGATTTGAAATTGGACAGTAAAAGAAACAAATTTTTTTTTTACCCGCTTGTATAGCGTAAAATGCGTAATTACAAAACATAAGGTAGTAAAAAATATTAACCATTACTTTTCAATACTTTTGTTGAAATACATGATAATAGGATATATACAATTATTTCTAGTATTTATGCGATTTTTATATATGTCAATTCCACTTTTTAGGATTTTACCCGTTAATCCTTTATATTTATACTCTACGTTTCATACACTTCAGACTGTCTGCCCTGAAATAATTGGGGATTAAAGGGACAATAAACTTTTTAAGATTAATATAAAATAAACTCATACCGGAAATTAATTTACTTAATTTTTACGTTTTAATTACTTTATATTTACAGGCAGGACTTTATATAATGGATACCGCATTTTTTTTAAGTGAGGGGCAAACTTAATTTTTTTAAAGAATTTTTAAGATTTTTACGTAGTCTCAGGCCCAAATAAAGGATTTTAGAATGTAATCCCAATAGTGGTTGCCGCAATACTCTTGTACGGACTAAATAACAAGCTCCTGGATTACAATGTACACAGCTTCTAGATTGCACAGTTGTACTTGCATGATTCAGTACAATTTTCATAATTATTAAATTTTAAATTTTGACCAATTGGGCCTGGTAAAGTTTTAACCTTTTTCTGATATCCGGCGGGGGAATTTTTTTTCGGATAACGTTAGAAATATATGAATAACTAAAACAACCTATCAAACATTCACCTTTGGGATCTTTAAAAAGTATTTTTAATTACATCAAAAAAAAAATAGATTTTGAAACATATTAAGTGGAATTTTCCGGGTCCAATTGGATAAGGATTAAGTTGTTATTCTTAAACAATTTGGCAAAAAAAAATTTTTCCACAAAGGAAAAAATTTTTTGTGGGTTATATTTATTTGATAAACATATACCATCCCAAACTTTTTGTCGTCCTCTTTGAGGTAAATAAAAATGTGGTACATTATTTTGATTTTTCTAGAAGGGTTCAACCCGGTTTCGCATTGTGAGTGAGACATAGGTTTATCGTCACATTAGAAACTTCTTAATTTAAAAGAGTTTTTATTATATGCATATATTATACATATACACCTTTTCCTCGAATCATTTCTACTATTGAAAAAAAACTCTTTAAAATTTTGTAGCAATTTTAAGGGTTTAGATATACATGGGGCGGACAGACGACGAAAGCGACTTTGGTTTATACTTTGTACTAATTTTTTACTATCATACATATTTGTAATAGTATTTGGACCGATATATATCTTTTTTTATTGGCTACGCAGGCACACGGGCAGTCTGGCTACGTCGTGGGAAGTGGTCACCGATGCCCATAGACATTGTCAATATCGGTGGTATCAGCAACGCAACGCCTACCATGAGATATAGGATGTTATCACTCGTTAAATCAGTAAATACGGAGGCTACTGTGTTTTCAAAAGGAACAAGGTTTTCACACCTTTCTTTGCGGCAAAATAGGAACCATGGGGCCCACATTGGTTTAACGATTATTTAATTAGTTAATTAAATCAAAGTTAATTTTAAACCAATTTACGAAGGGCAACCCAAATAAAGTTTAGTCAAAGGGCTTAAGAAATATTTTATGTACTCGATCAACAATAAAATATTTGGATGCTTGATGATGCTTTATGGGGCAAAGATATGTCCCATTTAAAAATAATGCATAGATAGGTGTATGTTTGTTACAATAATAAATAATAAATTTACCTAAATATTATTATAATCACTTATCCTAATAACGCTTATAAATTATAAAGATATAGTTTGGATTATCCAAAATATGTAAGTCAGTCAATGTCAAGTATATAATAAAAACCAGATCTCTGCCAGATACTTAGGCGTTCGTCGTAAAATCTGGAACTGGCTGAGAAACAATATTTAAGAAAAAACGGTTGAGAATCCTAAAGAGGTCCGGACGATTATTCAAAACTAATCACCGATTGAACATTTCATATGGTTAAAATAAAAAAGCGAAAATGTAAATGTTTCTATTTTTATTTAAAAAACTAATTTAAAAAATTTACAAATTGACCTTTCAAATGTGCAGGAAGTCCAGGAATCCCAGGCGGCGCAGGGTCAGTTTCTTTGGGGTTTTGGACTCCCTTTCCTTTTGAGTGAGATTGAGATTTCATGGACAAAGTACACATCGTCGGGAGCCTTATTGAAGAGGGGACGACCAAGAGTTCAAAACTTATCCGAAAACCTGAAGATATTCCGGACCTTGGTCGGTTATACGAATACAGATCAACCAAAGAACGTTAACAAATTTTAATGGAAGCTTCAAAGTGGATAGATAATCGGCACTTGAAGTCCCTTAGAAATTTTAACCTTCATAGGATGGCCACCATCCCCGCCAAAGCGGTGGGCAGAAGCTTGGGGTTTGTTAATAGTTTTTTAGCCTTTTAAAAATTATGGACGACTTTCCAGCTGCGTTTATGTATTGTTCTCGAGAGTCATCTTGAATCGTCTCGTTTCCCGACTAGACGACATCCAGCCTCCCAAACAAACCGCATTCCGAAAAGGCTCTAGTCAATAACCAAAATTCACCTGCAGCCGGATTACAAAAGCCAAGGAATATAATCCCTTTTGGCTTTGAGCCTATACCAAAGTTCTTGTGATTAAGGAAATTTCCGTATTCCAGGCCCTTCCAGGGTTGCTCAAGTTGATAGTCGGATATCAGGTACTGAGGGTTTTGGGAAGTTTAAACATCTTTCTTGATCCCTTAATGCCTGAGATTGGTCTTTAGGCCGTTGTGTTTACACCTTAAGACGTGCTTCACATTTAGCCGTAGAGGGCTCCAAGTCACTGGAGTTATGAAGCAGGCTATGCTCCAAAATTTATCTTTTCGTGATAAATGTTAAATGCAGACATCCGGCAAGAACGCTTTGATGGACAAAACTCCCCAGAGTTAGGTTGAAGTGGCAATAGGTCCATTAGTCGAACCTGTGAGACCTTAAATGGTGGCTTCCTGCTGGAAATGTTTACCGGTGGGATCGAATGGCCAGGATCGTGGCTCATTGGGGAGGCCTCTGTCCAGCAGTGGACTTTGTTGGTGATAATGATGACCAACGTCGTTAATAAAAAAAAGTTCACATAAAATGCAATTGGGAAAAAAAAATTTATAATTTATCTAAACATAAAATTAATTTGAATAAAATTTTAACTGCCACTAATATATTAAAAGTCGAATGTTATTTCCTAAAAATTTAGTCTGAATGCATTATAATTTGAGTAATATTATTTAAAGATCGCACAATTGTCGGTAACTTGGTAACGCCTGTTCAATTACGATAAGGAAGTTGTGTAAAATTTCCGCACATTAAACGTGAGAAAGTCGAATTATGCTTTGTATAAGAAGAATAAAAAAATATATGGTATATTGTACGATTTATTTAATTTTGTTGTTTAAATTTATAATTAGTATTTACGATATAGACATATGAACTATTTCCTATGTCCTAGAGATATTAGCCTTTATAATACAAATCGTCATGTGTTCGAATCCTGTAGGTATTAAACTTTGCTTGATTACTGTTAAATTGTCGAGTAAAATAAATAATAAAAAAGTCAGTTCACCCACAAACCCGCATTAGACCAGCGTGGTGGGATACGGTTCAAAAACCTCTAATGGATATGGTGTCCAGGAGTGGACTATCACAGGCTGATGTTGAAGCGACAATTAGGCAAACAAAAAGCCGGTCCTAGTTTCCAAGACCTTCTTTGGCAGTCTATATGAGCTTCAAATTATCTTACAACTAATCCATCACCAAATGCAGTTTACCTTTGGGTTGTGTAAAAACTGCTTGTCGAGTTTGACTGAATACCTTAGAAACCGACTCTAATGCATATGGGAAACAATTATATTTATTATTCCGGACAGGTCAAATTAAATTTGGAACAGTAAACCTAAAAGTAAAAAAACTTTTTGGTCCGAAAAATCTCAATTTTGGAATATGCAGGCACCAAGAAATAAAATAAATCAATATCAGTTGAACGGAAATTTGGTTTTTTATCTTTTAAATATAAGGTTCTTAATAATTAAGTCTAATGAAGCCATCTAACTACAATAATACGGGTGTAGTACACACAAGTGGCAGTAGACCGAAAGTGATTTTTTAACTAACATGTTTGAGAAACATAAAATTTTGTATACATATAATACATAATAATAACTTTTTATTTAATATAGCTCCTAATTTATACATGCTTAATCGATTTAACGGTGTCTCGGGCGATTCCAATCACTAACGGGCTTATCACACGGGAGTGCTTATCTTCGGCACAAAGAGCTCGCATATACGAGCCAACAAATCTATTAATACAAGCCCATGCTGGGTCTGATTAATAAATTTCAAGGAATCGAACCTTTAGATATGGTGTCAAGGAAAAATGATCCTAACCTAATCCGTTTCGAGTTAGTCTCCAAACACCATTCAATGGTTTCTCACTTTGTCGCAGTGTTAGTGTTTAGTATCTGTTGACAAGCCGAGTAGCGTAAAACCTAAAAACACACTAGCCATTTTAGATCGGGGTCTTCATCCCCGGATTTAACATTCCAAAATTGATTTTATAATTCCAATTGTATCCATTAAAATCAAGGAGTCCTTTGTACGGATTGGTAGAAAATAATCTTAATTATTGAAGCTTTTCTGGGATTGGTTTATCATAAAGTTTAAAGAAGAAAGGCGGTTTGGGCCCAATTTTTGTGCCAACATCTATCATGGTGACAGTCGACCAGATTGCAGTAGTACATCTCACATGTCATCAATTTTCTGTGATATCCTTTTTTTGCAATTTTTTTTGAAATTGCTGATTCACAAGCGGAATCTTTGGCGGTTATCGTTGATTATTGGCGCAGCAAAACACAAACATGACAATATTCGTGGCACAAAAATAAAAAGATCCATAAAAGGCTATCATCAACATCATCATTATCCTTTTGTCCACTGCCGGAACATTGGCCCCTGTTAAAGCACGCCTTTCCATTAAGGGGGTGGACCGTATCCCACTACAAAGTCCAATGCATTGATGGGTGGACCACCTTTTAGATGCCCATTCCGACGCATGGGTAGTTTTAAGAAAACTTTGTGATCGGCCCAAATTGCCCAACCAACCGAAAACAAGAAACATAAAGTTGTTTCCCGCAGGATTCGGAACCCGACAAAGTTTAAAGTAACCTAAACCACCTTATTTCATATTTGGGACACTTTACGATAAATTTGGAAGTTCAAAAAAAATTTAATTAATAGAAGAAGTGAATAAAGCATTTCATGAAATAACATGGATAGTAACTCATATACATCAGCTTAACATTATGTCCCTTTTTGACTATTTACAAAATTTTAACTTTATAATTAAAAATTTTTTCACGAACTTTGAAACAAAGAAGAACTTTAATTTTCTCTCCTCGTTATTTTCTTTTATTCATGGGTAACGGCTATCATTTTGTATTTATATTTTTTTGTGTACCATTTGTTTTCAGTAAGATTTAACAACAAAAATTTGCAACATCAATTATCAAACCTCTGTACAATTAAATTAAAAAAGAATTTTCCAGAAATGGAAAAACAATGTTCCCGGGTCATTTCCCTTATAAAATTAATAGTGGTTTTCCAAAAAGATTTTCCTTTTATCAGGACTAATTATCCAAATTTGTAAATTTAAAAAAAATATCTTGCCAGACAGAGTTTAGCTTGTTTCGTAAGCTTCGTGCAATTGTTGACTCTTTTTAAAATTCAACAGCTAACTTGAATTTTCTCCGTTTAAAACATAAAATTTAAGAAACATCTACTTTTTTCCTGTATACGTCATTTGACGAGCGAGGAAGCTTAATATAAAAAAATGTGAACATAAGGCATACATAAAACTGACTTTGACTACATGGATTAACTATGTAATTTCTAAAACATAGTCTCAACGAATTAAGCAATATAAATATTATAATGTCGTGCGCATTGAATTCCTATTCTTTATCTTATATTTTTGGAATATCCAACGTTCGACGTTGTAGCCGCGTCGGATTGGGCTTGGGTGGAAAATAATGCAAGAATTTTCAACCCTTGTCGCCTGGACCGTTATTTATAACACGTATACTAAAAAAGTATCTGTTTTGGCCGGAAAAAATATGTTACAATCCTTTTAAAGACCAATGGAGGACGATGTAATCAAACAATAAAAATAACCGTTGTTATATAAAAGTATGAATAAAGTCTTTACTTCCGATAAACTGCTTTTATGTGGAGGGTTTGTACAATTGTGAATAGTATAGAAATTAATTTATTTGAACTATTAAATCTTAATAAGGTAGCAATACTTTTGAAATTTTGAATGGAATAAAAACATATTTAATAACTGTCTTTTGTATGATATTTTTAACTAAAGTATCATTTTAACTGTAGAAATGATATTAATATTTTAAGCCTTAAGGGTTGTAATATATTGTTTAGGTACATAATAGTGGATGAAACTTAAGGGAACTCACAAACGATAGCGATTTTAAAAATGTTGGTATGTAAATTTAGGCAGTTGATTTGCATGCGAAAGCATTGGACGGTATTTCCATTTTGTAACTTTTATTCTACATAGAATATGAAAAATATTAGTTTTTATATTTTTTGCTTTTGAAGAACAAATTCTATAAGATTGTTAAATTAAAAAATGTTAGTTAATTTTTATCATTTCCACGTAGTCAGTGTTTATCTTGGAATATAATTAAAAAATATTCCACCAATAACTGGCTTCCCAAGATTTATCGAATATCTTTTATTTTTGTTGCAAACTTTGTAGACGGTCATTGCCTAACGTCTCGGTTGAATTTCATCTGTGTTTTTTTGACTAGATTAACACAATTTATTGAATTTTATCACCCAAATTGTTGATAATTAAGCTTTTAAAGAATGAAATAAGTATTTTTTATTTTTAAATTGGAAAATTTTTGTTATAATTGCTTTGGTGATTGTCACCTTAACCAAACAAAAATTTTTTAATTAAACTTAGACTTACTCATAACGCTTCTAACTTCTAATACATATTTGAAAATTACCTTAAATGAAAATGTTATTTTTAGTTTATGGAAAATGATTGGATTAATCCTTTAGTCACCAATTATTTTTCGGAATTTAGGTTGATCCATTTACGGATTACTTTTTGATAAAATATTTTTTGGTGTTTTTCTATAAACAGAATAACTTAATTTTTGGGAATTATCCCTTTAATTTTCTCCGACGCCTTCAAATCACTGTTTTTTAGATAAATTTTTTCAGTATTTCCGTTGGGTTTAAGTCTTTAGATTCAACAACCTATTCCTGGGATCTCCAATCACCAACGATATTTTCGGGGAAAAGCCCGGGGTATAGCAACTCTTTGTCGTTGTCGGCGATGCCAGCCATCTGTTTTACGTTAAAAATGCTCTCTATGGATATACTAACTTTGTTTGACATTTCTTTTTATTATTTAATGACCTTATTGTTTTTTGACAACAGCTTTGACGAAAGAAACAAGCAAATAGTATAGTGATAATTTTCCAGAAGGTCTACTATGAAAAAGAGATCACACACCATCAACGTAAGGATGACCCAGATAAATAATTTTTAATAAATTTCATTAAAAATGGTTACGGATAGTATAATAAATAGGTATGAAAAATATATATTTATTATGGACTTATTTAACAATATGTGAAAATTTTGTATATATATTTTTATATTAATAATCTTAAAAATATTTTTTCTTATCAGACATTTAAGAATTTATTTTCGATACATATTAAGCAATTTTACTAAAAGCATCATCACAAAGAAATATTTTATGGGGTGGGTTAAGATGTTATTAAAGATGTCTTTAAAAAAGAATGAGGGTGGCTAAAAATTTAATTGGAATGGTTTCTTAAAGCCTTTCCCTCTCAAACACCTCCTTTCACCGTTTAGGTTATTATCAAATTCTGAACTAAAATTTAAACATAATTAGGGGTTTACCAGGCCTTGAGGATACAAAAAAAAATCGAATATGTGGTAATTTATATCAAAAATTGATATTCACTTTATTAATAACATACCTTTTTATTTTTAATATCGTATTAAGGTAAAACAGCTATTAATGCTTATTTCATTTTATTTGGCCCATTTGATATAATGGGTGACCCGCCACAGTTGTTGTTTAAAATTTTAATTAATTCACCTTTTAAAAAATTTTAAGGGAAACGATAAAAACACTTAAACAGAAAAAAATAAATGAATAAGAAACTTAACGCTTTTATAAATTCACTGAATTGGGATTTGAATGGAAAAACATTTTTTAAACCCAAAAGCTTTTATTAGAAATCATTGAAAGCTTTTGGGGATTTTAAGAGATAATAATTTCACCCTTTCTAACAATTGGGCAAACCCTCACGTGCAGATTTTTAAAAGCCAAAAAAAATTGTGAACATATGTTTCATTCATTATTCCTTACTTTACTTTTGGTAATAATAACATACTAATATATATTATTATTATGTTATTATATTATTTTTTTATTATGCTTATACAATTTTTAGAAATTTGCTGTGCCGTAAAAGAGCTGTTTTCCCTCGGCTATATGAGACAATAGGGGAACAGGCTTTTCTCAGATTGCTAAACATGTGAGCGTTCCTATTTAAGAATGTACTATATGATTCCAAAACAAAGTTCGCGTTTCAAGGTAAAACTGAGAGAGGATCTTAAATAACAACATAAAACAAAGAGTCCACTATTCTCTTGTCATTTAAACTTGGGGACCTTGAGCGACCAAACCCCAATTTAATTTTAACTAAAGGCCAAACTTCTTTTAAAAAAACTAACTTGTTGTTTTTAAAAATTATTAACCCATGAAACTAAAAACACATTTTGCCGAAAAGGGTCATTTTCTGGGAAATAAAACTTTACCTCTTATTATTCAGAAATATTATTTGAAGATTCTTTTTTATATTTTCGAGGAAACTTAAAAGAAAGGAGTACTAATGAGGAGCGTAAATTTTATTTATGTTCCATTTCTGATAAACCGATTTTAGTACACATTTTAAGTAGGTGGCTATAATAAATATCTATCTAATAACTTAAACTACAAACATAAATACAAAGTCAAATATATATATTCAATATAAGCATTACACTTTCTTAGACTATCAAAAAAATCACCACCGGTTCCGGAAATGGAAACCCTGGCCTGAAGAAACCAAACGAAAGAAATTTAGCTGGGATTTTTTTCCCGGTTTCCAAAATTTTTTTCAAAATTTAAATGATCATATTTTAAACGGTTTGGTTTTAAACAAACAGTTCATTACCAGACCTGTAATAGTTGTGAAGTAGTCATTTTGCATTAATATCCTTTAACACAATTATTTCCTTTAAACATTTTAAAATTTATTTTCATCCCCAACAAAACAAAAAAAGTTTGAAGTTGGGCGGGTATTATTTAAACAAAACTGATTAACCCATTACTCTTTTCAGCAGCACCAGATTAAATTTACTAAAATATTTTAAAAATCACCTTAAGACAAAATAGTAAAATGAGCCAAATTTAATTAAGATATCCACTCATCTTATGGTTTGCCAAATTGCTCGTTGTTAATTTCAATTTATTGCAGAAACAAATCATAATAAAAGGTTTATGAAAGTCCATTATAAATTTAAATAACACATGAAAATTTTCCAAAAAATGTTCGACTTCGACAGCGGTATTTATTTTACCAATTAAAACAGGTAACAACCATGCTCACCGACGGAAATTTGAGTTTTTGCCACCGCGTTTTAAATCCTTGATAACTTTTAAGAATATTTTCATCCAAATGTTATCTTGCACACGATTACCCAAAATGATTTTATAATGCACTAATTCCTATTCCAACTTAAAACTGTATTATCTTAAATGGCTTTGGAATGGTTTGGATTGTCATTTTTTTAAAAATCATACATATTGGTTTTATTTTACGTTCTAAATGTTCTCATAATTTGGAAAAAGGGATTTTCACCTGGATCTGACAAAAATATGGAAAACGTTTCACCGAGGGTCATCCCTTGCAACCTTCCGCTTAATTCTTCCCGGGGATTAAAATTGGCGATATTGGATATTTTGGGCTCGCTGGTTCAAAAGAAATAATCTTTTCCATTTTGAGTTTCCTTCCGAAAGTTCGATAGACGTTTCCAGAACACCTTTTTGGAATTTTCAAACCGTATTCCTTTAGAAACGCGGAAGGAAATGGAATCACGCAACCAACTTATTCAACGAATTTTTGTTATTTTCCGGAAACCGTCCGGTTTTTTTTTTATTTTAAATTGTTTTTCAAAATAAAAAAAAATTAGTTAACTTCAAAGAATTGTCGAGAAGACGTTTTTTACCAACTTTGTTGCCCTCCCTTTTTTACCTTTTCAAATTGTCAGGTTGGGTGGAATATAAACTTTTTGGGATTAATTAACTCACCCACCTTAACCCGGGGGCCTAAAATTTCAATGGTAATTTTTACCAATAGATCCCGGTGTTTTTTATTCGGATGTCACCCGGGGCACGGGCCCTTTTCTGGCACCCCCAGGGACCCGAAGGGGGACCGGGCCTCCAACTTTTCCCGGGGCGGGCTTGATCGAGGGGTGCCCAGCGGGCGGGCCTCCGGGTTTGATCCCGGCCGGTCAGGTCCCATTCCCCCAGAGCAACATTTGGGACGCCCCGGCCAACCCTTTCGAAGGGTTGTTTGGGACTTTAAAAAACACCCCAAAAAGGAGAGTCCGCCGAACAAGGAGAACCCAGGGGTGGTTTTGGGTCCGGGCCGTCGGGGAACCGGACCATCTCTGGCGAGGCCAACCCTTTAATTGGTTCTTCCCTTCCCTGGGACCCAGACGCCCAGAAATCCTCCTCACCTTCTTCGGCGCGAGCAGGGGGTCTCGGGCTGAGCCGCCCAGAAGAAAAAGGGGAGGGACAATTGGCCTTTAAACCCAGTGGGAGTGGGGTTGCGGTTGGAACCCCAGCGCCGGCTTCCTAGTAGAAGCCATACGCCCCTCTTAATGGTGGCCAGAAAGAGGATACGGGTTCCAAACATTCCGCGCGACGCGGGTTCTCTCGGGACACGGCTGTTTCGGGAGGTACCTGTGCCGCGTGGCCGGTAGGGAGCCTACAGAGGAGTGCCACCACTGTGGCGTATGTGCCGAGGAGACGGCCCAACACGTGCTGTAAGAGTGCCCAGCCTGGGTCGAGCAACGCCGAAAGCTGCGTAGTGTCGTGTCGTCACGACCTTTCGCTTCCTGCCGTAGTGCGCAGGATGTTAGAGAGCGAAAGGTCGTGGGGCGCCGTCCTTGCTTTCTGCGAGGACGTGATGGCCCGGAAGGAGGCCGCGGAAAGTGACAGGGAGGCCTTGAGCACCCTGGCTATCCGCAGAAGAAAGCCAGGGCGCCGAAGAGTGGCGTACGCGCGCAACCTTACCTCCTGTCACTGTGCCCTGGGCGGCCGGCAAGAGGGTGCCCACCGCCCAGAGAAGGGCTCAGGAGGGAGCGCCGTGTTGTTTTGAGCCGGCACGGCGCCTAAAGCGACGATCCGGGTGTCCCAACACACCGGTAAGAAGAGGCCCGAAGGAGGCGAGGCCATGTCGCGCTGGGTCGCCGAAGACTGTCATCAACGCCCGCGGTCCCGTTTACATCGTCACGAGAAAGGAACAACCGTTGGTTTTTAGTGGGTATACCAGCCGCTCCATCTTGGTCCGGGGAGCCCCACATATCCCCACTGCCCCTCACTTTGGTGGCGGGAATCCGTAAGCTAGATTTTTCCAACGGCAAAAAATAAAAAGGACTTATTAGTGGAAAGTTAATAACCGCCCTATCTGGCTGGTGAGAATTGGCCTGGTACGTGTCGTTGTCTGTTATATGGTGAATTTGTTTGCCCTCGACGGCGAGGACAAGATGTGTTGCGTCTTTGTGAGTAAGAATCGTGAAGTTTAAGATCGTGCGCGCTTGCACGATCGTAAACTCATCGTCCATCGTCATAAAATCTTTACCATAAATAGAGTTCATTTAGAAAAATTTATATAAATTTATATAAAAATAAATTTATATAAAATTTTTGAAAATATTTTGAAAGTTCCTAAAATTTTACAAGTCTATGTAGAGCAAAATTTTAAAGATAAAAACTTTACCTGTTTTTGGCATTATATAAATTCACCCCCCTCCCTTTTGACTCTACATAGAGTTTTAAACCAATGTAGAGTCTTCTTCCTTCTACTCCCGTTACTGAGATAGTAACGGGAAGTCATAGAGACTTGATATGGGGTCAGGAAGCCCTGGAAGCCGCTCACGACGTCCACCTAAAATCATCGCTCTGTCGCAGAGTGACACAACTCTACACGGTCACCAAGTGAGCTTTTAGGAGGCTACCCAGGGTATCCAAAAACCGCGTCTCTGTAGACCAAAGGGGGACGGAGATATAGAACTTTTAACATATGGCGGCCATTTTGTTTCGCAGTCGGCTGAATTTCAAAGCCCCGCATCTCGGTAAATAATTGACGCAAGTTGGGGTTTTCGATAAAGTGCTGGGCACTCACCTGCCGATATATAACTGCATCGGGCCAGATCGAATGGAATATTTTTGATTTTCGCTCTACAAAAATCTTGTAGAGCTCTTTACAAAATTTGCTATTTAACTTTTTGACCTACGATTAGAATACTTAGCTTAAAAATAGTAGAAACTAGAGTGCGTTTGCCTTTTGCTAAGCTTTCAAAATTGATAAATATATAGATATAAGTGTATAATATATTACTTAAGGCTTACTTTTGAACTTAAGTCTTGATATCAAACCAAAGACTTTTAAAAAGACATTATATTAGAGCTGATAGTACTTCCACGAAGTAGAGCAACTCGATTACCTCTGTACCTGTACATACAGAGGAATATATACCAACACTTATATACAGGACGCATTCCCGGCATAATCAATGAATGCATCGCTCCCCGAAAAAGAGAGAGAGTTCAAATCCCTACGACTAGATCAAAAGGGGGACATCGGAGGAAGAGTATAGAAGAGATGTCAGAACCGAAACCTACCGAACAAGAGGCTAAGAAGAAAGGAAAAGCAAAAGCACCTGACATGAAGATTACCTCACCCTAAGAAGGAGGAGATGGATAGTGAGGATCTGACAAAACAAGTATCAGAAATAATCAAAAAGACGAGGATGAAGTTAAAACGAGAGAAGTGGAACTGGCTACCTGTCTCGAAAAATTTAAAACACTAGCTAGAGATGATAATAAAACAAGGAATCTTGTATAATAGAGTCAGAAACATAATAGCTGATCTTATAAAATATGCACTGAGATAGAGAAGACAACTTAACTAAAAATAAACTACTAGAAATAATACTTTGAAGATAAAGAACATAAAACCACAAGAAATCAGTATCGAAAAATCCAAGAAATAATATCGAAAATAATAGGAGAGAAAATTGTAGAGCTCAAGGGAAATTTAGAACAGAGTAAAAGATAATAATACAAAATTATTGGAAAATATGAAACAACAAAGAAAAGGTGACTGTGAAGAACTTATTAAGAAAAACAAAGAAGAAATAGACAAACTTAAAAACAGCATAAAAAGAACAATGCAAAAAGAGCACGAGGAACTGATTGAAAATTGCAAGAAGGAAATTTCAAAACTACTGGAGAATATGAAAAAGGGCGAAGTTGGGAAATATGGAAAACTACTAATAGAAAACAAGTGAAGAGATAGCAAAATTGAGAGAAAAATCGAACAACAAGAGTCAAGAAAAAGTCGACATTGGGAGATACGAAAATTATTAACAGAAATAAAGGAAGAAATTACCATTATTAAATGAAAATTACTTTACGGATTTTATCGCGTTTATTTTACATTTTAAATTCCCTGACGTTTCGAAACACTTTCCAGCGGCCGTGGTCACGGGGTAGACTGAGATGATCATGCGTCTTCTTGCCAGTGCTGAAGCGGGGTTTCAGATCTAATTTTATTAATTATTTTTTTTTTTTATCTGCTACCCGACCTATGCAAAATGAACTGATTTTATTTGTATAGCCGGCAGTGGTATTATGCTTGGGTTTAAATTTTAATTTATTAATTATGGGATCTCCAAGCAGGTGGTAGAACCCAACCATCTCTCTATTGAAATTTGATGTTTTTTAATCTCAATAGCCTCACGGATCATCCTGTAGGAAATGGTGTTCTTTAGCGAGGATTTGGTCGATCAAATCTGATGTAATGGTTTGGGTGATTAAGCGTATGGCTGCACACACTGCTGACTTGTTGGGTCTTTTATGTTTAATGTCACTATATGTTCCTTCACGCGGTTCTTATTGCTCGCTTCGTTGGTCCAATATAAGAGAGGCCACAGTCACAAATCTAGCTTGTACACCCTGGGTCTTGTAGAGGAATATTGCACTTGACAGGTGGTAGGAATTGACCAATCTTCTTCAGCGGCTTGAAATAGTTTTGATTGAAGCCCGCCTCAAATAGCTAGCTCAATCTTGTCGTTACGCCTCTCGCAAAAGGTAGAACAGCAGGTACTCGCTCCACTGTGGCTGCTCTTCACTGGTCACGTGACGCTGCCGTGGCGCAGCAGTGCTGTCTCGCAGTACTTGCTTAACATGGTGTAGGCTCAGCCGCCAGGTGTTCATCGTCACAGATCCCTCAGTGCTCTCTGGAAACAAAGATTTGCCCACGGTAGTAACTGGGATGGATGGTGATGTGAATTGCCATTTAAATATTTATTTGTACAGTTGGTTTCCTATACACAGTATGGCTCAAGGTAAGTTATCAGGATTGCGAATAATTAAAACATCAAGAAAAGCTTAAAGAATTATTATTTTCTAACACATAGTAAACTGTATTTTTGAATTAATGGAGTTAAGGTGGTTTAGCGCTTAGAAAATCTTGGAGAAATGGGAGCAGTAAGTAGGGCCTTCTCCTAAAAGTCTTCCATAAAAAATGTCAGCAACAATAGGAGACACCGGCAACCCATCGCTACACCATCCATCTGCATGTAGAACTCATCTTTCCCACAATAAATAGCCAGATGTTAGGCAATGTTTTAGTAAAAATGCATATTCTATTGAGATGTTATTTTCTCAACTTTCTTGTTACAATATTGATGCACATCTTCTATAGGTATAGATGTAAACAAAGATTGAACATCAAAACTAACCATAGTTTCATTGTCAGCAAGATGTAGATGCTTTTACCTCGACTAACAAAATGGTATGAATCCTTTGTAAACGCGCTTGTTTGTCCTCTGAGTGGTGAGAGGATTTTTACTAAATGTTGAGCCAATTTATATGTAGGTGAGTCAATTTGGCCTAACAATAGGGCGCAATGGAGCATTTAATTTGTGTATTTTAGGCAACCCATACAATTTGGGGGCTTGGGACATGAAGGTATTATCAATTTTACGTCAAGATTAAGTTTTTCGGAGTGCTTTTTAATAAGATCGCTAGTCAATTTGAGCGTTTTCGTAGTAGGGTCAGTTTTGACCTTTCCTATAAGTTAATATTTTCGAATTTTATTATTTGTTTACAAATAATAAAATTTGAAGAAAAATTATTAAACAAATCTAAGCCTAAAGAATAAAAGAATCGTTGCAACGTTCAGTTCAGTTCTTTGGCTTGATGGCGTTTCCTTGTAGATTTCGCCAACGTCAAGTTTTTCGATTAGACTCTGCTATATGTAACAGGCTTCGTAAATGAACAAGGTCACAGTTGACAACTAAGAATTGATTATGGGCTGAGATAGTCCACCACAATAGTTTCTGTTGATGTATCTAAAACAAAAAGAGACACACAATAAACACAGGGTTAGTTGGTTAAGAGACAAACAAACTAAAGTTTAATGTTATTATGATTAATGTAAGAACAAAAAATATGAACAAATGGGGAATCAACATAGGATAATAAAGTTTTTAAATTAGTGGGACGCGGAATTTGGGGAGGGAGCAGGTCATAGAGAGAAGAGGTCTGTCTGGGACAATTGAAAAATATGTGGTCGAGTGTTCCTTCATCTAGTCCACATTCACAGAGGAGAGTGTCTTTATGTGTAGCTTTGCAAGATGAACAGGGTACATGCCATGTCCTAGTCTTAATCTGCAGATGATACTGGTGCTACGTTGTGTAGATTTTTAAGTTGCAGAACCAAGGACGAGTAGGAATATGGGCTGATATCAGCATAGTACTTCCCTTTAGAAGCACTCAGCATTAAGCCAATATTTGTTGCAAGATGAGAAGAGGCGCTGACTTGCTAATGGCAGTAAATCATTTGAATACAGTCTGTAGTGGTCCATGCATCCTGTTTTTGCTGCATCTTTGGCATAGAAGTCTCACAGCTCATTGCCATGAATGCCACTGTGCCCTGGAATCCAGGCCAGAACTACATTAATATCTTTTAGTAATGACACCGTAAGAGGATTTCTTTGATTTTCAATATGTAGGAAACTTATGTTTGGACTTAAATTGATTAGATGCAACTAGCCTGTGAGGCAACTCTTAGAATCAGTGAGAATAACAGAGTTTTTAAATTTCGTGGGACTCAATAAAAGTCAGAGCTTCAGTACAGTTATGGATTCACCTGAAAATACTGATGTTTCAGGGGAATTTATAATTTAATATCACTTTGTACTTGGTATCCAAACAGCAGCACTGACACAACTCTGCTGAGACAACTTTGAAGCATCAGTGTACATGATCAGCCAATCAGGCCAATGTTGAGAAATGAATTGATTAACTGGATATTTGCAAAACAGGAGTTTTATCAATACCAATATCCAGAAGAATTTGAGGTTTAAAATAAGTGCATCAAAAGTAGTTTCATAGAGAGGCAACTTTGACACTGGAAATATAGGACAAGGCAGATGAAGATAAGTGACAAAACTTTTGAACAGGCAAGGGTAATCTTTATGGGACCAGTATTTATTTGAAGAGATAAAAATCGGATAGACTGTGCAGCCTAGAAAATAAGAGGGTGATAAGAAGATTGAATAACCTTGAATAGGAATCGGTCAGATAAATATTGTCTTCTGAGATACAATGGGAGCTTCCACACCTCTACCTGAAGAGCATTTATAGGTGAGGATTTCATAGCCCCATATTATTCTAAGGCATTTATATTGATTTTAGTCAAGAGATTGTAAGGCAGATTTATTACAGGTTCCAGTAGAAACATGCCATAGTCAAAATGGCTACGCACCAGGGCATTGTACATGAGTTTCTGAGTATAGGTGACAGCCCCACCAGAGTGTAGATAAGAAACGCAATATGTTCATAGTTTTCTCACATTTTTAATTACATGGTTAATTATGTTGAATACCAGTTAATCTGGAATCTAATACAACACCTAGAAATTTAACATTGTCAACCACAGCAAAATTTTGATGCCTCGTAGAAAATTGGAACATCTGGCAGGGATCTGGCACGTGAAAATACAACAACATTGCTTTTACTAATAGAAAGGCCTAGTCCATGGATTATCAAGCCATTCATGGAGATAGCTAATAGCTTGAATTAAGACGGAAGAGGGCTTCCTCAATTTTTTTAACAGATACATAAAGAGCCTAGTCATCGGCAAATTGGAGTATTTTACAAAATGAATTTACTGATAGGTCTAGATCATATGTGTCAATACTGTAAAGCAGTGGACTAAGCACTGAGCCTTGAGGCAGCCCTTTCCATATCTGTCGCGGGGAAGATATATAGTTAGGAAAACGAATGGATACGGATCGAGGCCTTAGCAGATTAAATATTATGTTTACAATCTTCACGGGTATACTCAGCTGGAGCATTTTCTGCCTGAGTACTCGAAGAAGTACATTGTTATTTGCTGAAGTAACATCTAAAAATACTCCTACCAAAGACTTACTTTCAGAGAAGGCAATGCGTATGTCAGTCACTCAATGTGCTAAGGCTGTCAATAGTACTAAAACCTTTACGAAAGCCAAATTGAATTTAGCTAATATGTTGTTAAGCTTCGACTATCCATTCCAAGCGATTCTTTATCAAATGTTCTAGCACCTTAGCCATTGTACATGATAGAGCTATCGGGCGATAGCTGGACGGGTCCGAGTAAGCCTTTCCAGGTTTTAAGATAGGTATGATTACCTGAGTTCTCCACTCTTCAGGAACAGTACCAGTTAGAAAAATATTGTTTTAGGATGGATAAGAAAACCTGTTTTGCAGAAGTGCTGCATTACTTATGAAGGAATATGGGATCCCATCAATCCTGGGATGAGTCTGTAAGACCCTCGAGAACCAATGAAAGTTCTTCCAAGAGAAAGGGGCCTCGAAAAGAGTTACATGTCTTAAGTGTTAAATGGAAGGGGTAGAGCTCTTCTAATGAGGGACATATGGAGGAGCTAATTTGGTAGACAACTGTTCGATCCAAGAAGATGGATCATTAGATAAAATAGCAGGACTGCAGACAGAGCTACGATAGTGTCTCAATGCTGGTCCAGACTTTAGATGGGGAGTAATAGGAGAAAGTTGCTCACAAAACGGAGCCACCTGGATCTTTTTCGTGTCTGCTAGAATTCTAGTGGTCTTCGCAGCTACTTTTTGATAGGTGGTGAAATTTTCCATCGTCATGTCATGAGCGTAATTTGCTTCTGCCTCGGAGCGTATCTACAGGCCTCTGTAACATTCAGAATTCCACCATGGTGGGAAGACAGTTTACGTTTAGCCAGACTTTTTGAGAGGGATGGACTTGGTAGCAGAAGATAAAAGAGCATTTTGAAACAAAATATATGCATGTTGGATCATTGTCTGGTTCAATGAAAGGAATGTTTACCATTGCTTCATTTAAACACGATTTGAACTAGGGACCAGTCTGTTGATGAACATTAAATTTTAGGAGTGGGAAAGGTTAACATTAGGAACTAGATCTAAGTGAGTCAGGGCCGAAATAAAGATAGTAAAATGGTCACTTCCATAAGTGGAAGACAAGACCGTCCAGTAGAGACTAGAGGACAGAGTAGGAGATGCTAATGTGAGGTCAACTGCAGTCATTGGTTTTGAAGAGAGACTCTGCGAGTTGGAGACCCATTGTTTAAAACACACAGATCTAATTCATCGCAGAGATCGAGGAAAGGGGAAGAATTGGCATCGCTATAATAACAGCCCCAAGAGTTATGGTGAATATTAAAATAACCTAGAATAAGTATAGGAGAAGGAAGACTAATTATGATATGTTTCAACTCAGAGAGTAGAGCAAGATTAGGATCAGGGATGTATATAGAGAGGAAAGAAATATTGTGTGTCCTAATAGCAACGGCAAAAATGCCATTACTGTGGAAGGGAGATCTATTTGGTAAATACCATGTTCCTAGAAACTAAAATGGCACAGCCAGCATAACTGTTGATCCTATCATCCCGAAGACATGAGTAGCCTGGGATCCTAAAGATGGATCCAGACTTCAACCACGTCTCCTGGACTGCAAAGACAGAGGGTTGGTATTTGTTAATAAGAGTAATGATATCATTTTTTTATGACGAATACTATGGCAATTCCATTGAAGGATGTTTAGAACTGTTATGGTTTTGTTAAGTCTGAGAAAGTTTAGATATGACATTGTACGGTAGTTGGGAGTCGTCAAACCGAGAAACTATATTTAAAATTGTTGAAAGTAACAGGTCTAAGAGGTTATCATTAGGAGAAATATTTTCAGGTGGATAAGCATTCCCATTAGGGAGACTAAAAGAAGGTGTGCTAGTAATCGCCTGATGGGCTTGCTTGTCACAACCTGAGCTTGATGAGGGCATTGGAGAGGTTCTCTGAAAGAAAAATGTACGACGGTAAGAAATATTATTTGATGAGGGTTGTGAAGGAGTAGGAGATTTAGATGCACTCTGGAAGGATTGTGTAGGATGAAACTGAGGCGAGGATCGGGAAATATCAGCAAAAGATTTCTCACTAGGGAAATCTAACTGAAGCTTCTGAGTAAGATATATTTTCCTGAGACATTACTATCTAATGGACTTCTGTCTGGAATGTTCAGGGCACTTTCTATCAGTTGCTTTATGGTTACCGGAACATAAGACACAAGTGAATATTAGATTGATTGGTACACTCAATGCCTGCATGAGGTTGTGCACAAATAAAAACACTCTCTTTGATCGACATTGAGTAGCCACATGCCCAAATCTACAACATTTATGGCACTGAATTGTTGGAAGAACATATGTTTGGACTGGAAGAGCAGTGTAAAACAATAAACTTTTTCTGGTAGCTTTTGACCAATAAATGTTAAAACAACTGATGGGTCAGGTCCAAATAGCTGTATTGTTTTCCATGGATTTTCTATTAAGGCGGCGTGCTCTAATAACGCATTGCAAAACCTTCAGGTACTTCGATGGACGAAACTAATTCCTCTAAAGTCCATTCAACTGGAACATCTCTAACAATACCCATGCGGTTACATTATAAGAAAGAATAATGGCATCATACTTACCTGCAACAAGTCCGGAATGATCTAAAATAGGTTAGCGGCCTCAGCAGATTTAAATTCCACTGAGACACGATTACGGCCAATACGTTTAACACCATCCTTAACAATACCCTTAATTTCATTGTGATGTAAGAAGTGACCGAACTTAATTGGTCTTAATGTAGTACTAGAAGAGGGTTCACAGTCTTTACTCACATGGACCAAAAAGGGGCAAACGTCTAGATCGGAGTATCGCTTTTGGAGCCTTCATATTGAGGTAGTAAAGGTTGACTGGATGGAGCCGACTGCTTGAGCAACTGTGTTTTTTTTGGAAAGTTGAGAGGAATCAGGAGTAACAGCAATCTGTCTTTTCCTTAAATTAGGTGTAGGATCGGTAATCATAGGGGTTGAATTGGAATGGGAACTATGTTTGTAAACATAACCTCCCCGGGATCAGGGGTACCTCAACCATACTTATACTAAAATAATACTTACAAATAGGACAACACAATATCTAAATATCAACACACACACAATACTAGATAATCAACAGAAAAAACAGAAAAAAGTACAATAAAACGTTGAAATTACGAAAAACACTTGTGTCAAGCACTCAACCATAGAGCAGAGTCCGTTGCAACGTTCAAACGGAACGCAATTTTCCCAAAGTGACTGCAGTAATGACGTACGCGGTTTGTAATCTGTCACAACAATCACTGGATGAATCGACATTGAAAGTATTATCAAAAGGCTTAAATTTCGCAATTGCACCGCGAAAAATCCCATGCATGAGCAAATTGTATGTAGTGTGGAGGATTGTTTATTCAAAAACCAAGTACAAAAGGAAGATTTGGAGGCTATCCGACAAGATATTTCGTCAATGTTGTGTCGAAGCAAAGTGCCGAAACTTAATCTTCCTAAGGATGAACTTATTGCACTTAACAACTTACGCAACAACAAAGAACTAACTTTTCTCCAAGCGGACAAAGGTAGTCTCATGGTGATCATGGGACACGTCAGATTATAATTCTAAATTAGAACAACTGTTTTTGGATGAAACTACTTATAGGAAGGTCAAAACTGACCCTACTACGAAAACGCTCAAATTGACTAGCGATCTTATTAAAAAGCACTCCGAAAAACTTAATCTTGACGTAAAATTGATAATACCTTCATGTCCCAAGCCCCCAAAATTGTATGGGTTGCCTAAAATACACAAATTAAATGCTCCATTGCGCCCTATTGTTAGCCAAATTGACTCACCTACATATAAATTGGCTCAACATTTAGTAAAAATCCTCTCACCACTCAGAGGACAAACAAGCGCGTTTACAAAGGATTCATACCATTTTGTTAGCGAGGTAAAACATCTACATCTTGCTGACAATGAAACTATGGTTAGTTTTGATGTTCAAACTTGTTTACATCTATACCTATAGAAGATTGCATCAATATTGTAACAAGAAAGTTAGAGGAAAATAACATCTCAATAGAATATGCATTTTACTTAAAACTTGCCTAACATCTGGCTATTTATTGTGGAAAGATGAGTTCTACATGCAGTGGTATGATGATATCACGTTATGGTATTATTGGGAATTAATTTTGTGTGATACCAATTTTTTTTTACTAAACGAAATAAGCATGTTTATGTTAGCAATAATAATATTACAAAATAATAGCAAATAATTTAAAATTCAAATGAGGTACACACTAATTTTATTGCTATATAAGATTATATTATTACATTAGATTTTAACTTAATTACTAGATTAGATGTTAATGAAAGTGTATATATTTTTTTTATGGCATACTGGAGCAGACGAGCAGTCGGGCCACCTGATGGGAAGTGGTCACCGACACCCATAGACATTAGCAATACCTAGTGGTATCGCCAACGCGCTGCCTACCGTGAGACATAGGGTGTTAAGTCTCGTTTACCCAGTAAATACGCTGGCTACGGTTGCCTTCAACCGGAACACAGCAGTGTTTTCACACTACTGCTTCGCGGCAAAAATAGGCACCGCGGTGGTGGCTCACCAGACTGTCTCCTGTAAACAGGGGACCTACCACCGGCAATTTCTTTTAACGTTTCAAAATAAAAACTGAATTATTGATAACAAAGATTACTGGCGGTGCAAAATAAACTTTTCACATACGCAAACAAACTCAGTGGAAACAGGTATTCTTGAAATTGGATTTTCGTCCTGACCTACTTCCTCACATTACTGATTAATCAAAGTGGAAGCGTTTCACACCGCTGGGATTTCGAATTTGTAATTATGCGCATTGACTTTTTTATATTTGAAACAAATTAAGATAAACGTTATTTAATATGTGATTTCCTTATTTTTACAAGCAAAATAATCGATACCCACAATTTATTTGCCTTATGTATAACTGTATATATAATTGTGTATGTATAGTAATTTTCTTTTAATTTTTGCAAATCCTCATATCTGCAATTTTCCGCATACATAGTTATTAAGCTCTCCTATAATGAAATGAGTTATTTATAAGTTATCGAAACTTTTAACTTTTTAAATATCTTACTTTGGGGCATTAAAATTTAATTTTTTTTCTCAAGGTAAGGATTTCGTAAAATTTTAGAAAAATTTGAGACTGACCGGCTCATTTTTTTTGTTACTCCATTTAGTATTTTTTTCTTGAGGAAAAGAACTCTATTGCTAAATGAACTTAAGCAAACAACTAAACTTAAAATAAATCAACTACACTTTTTTGAAAAATAAATCTGTCAAGAAAAATAAACAAGTACATTAAATATTCTTAAGAAATTTAATAAATAACAACAACAACTTGTAGCATATAATAGGAATGAATAACTTAAAAGTTAGAAGCAATTTTGTTTTGGCGGTAGAATATCTTGGATAAGCTTGTAGGCCAGAGGACGTCAAAACATGGTAGTTTATTCGGTTTTGGAGCCGGTTAAATAGATTTTACCACCATTAAATATAAAAATAAATCAATAAACGTTGCATTGCTTTAAATATACTTAAATTTTTAACAAACTTGCATTAAAGTATTTTTTTAACATATAAATAGATGCCATGCCAGAATATGTTTTAGGTTAATTAAAGACGATTTTAGTGGAAAAAACTGTATTGCCAAATGAACTTAAGCAAACAACTAAACTTAAAATAAATCAACTACACTGTTTAATTCAATCTATACTATATAGTTGTATTGTTTTTTTATATTAAAATAAATTAATGATTAAAGAAAGAAGTTTTGCTCTAATTTAAAAGAACCACAGAGAATGCTAGGAGGCTTGACAGCGATTTGGGCGGGAAAGTTCATATTGTCACTTTGAAATATGAAAAATAAACAAGTGAATTTTTTACAAAAAAATAAGACCGACTTTAAACTGTTTATTACTATTTTACGTAGTATAAGCGGCTCCTATGGCCCCTCTTCTAGAAACTATCACGCGATTTGTGCCACTGCAATGTCCTATATGAAACGTTTTATACACATAAAATAAAGAGTTTTTTGTTAACAAAAGTTAATGCATTTCGCATTAACTTTTGAATAAACTTACCTTAAAAGATTTTAACGATGTTTTTAAAATATTCAATGTGGCTTATTCTTAAAACATAGATATGCGCCCGCGGACTCTATTATAGACCATTTAAATTATCATTAAATTATAATATTTAATTTCATTTCTTAATATCTATATTCGACTTATCACAATTTATGCAAAATGGTTGCTAATACCTATAATTTAAAAAATAGTTGCACTATTATTTACATATATAAATTTAAAAAAAAACAATAGGCACAGAATTGAGTACCTCCTTCCTTTAGGAACCTTTATAGCATACATTATATAGTATTTGCATAAATTTTCTTGATTTTATCTTTCATTGCTGTGTTTAAAATGTAATTGTATATATATTTATATGGATATATAAACAATATTGAATTCATTTCAATTGCTGCAATCTTCTACATATGAATGTTTTGTTTACATGCATATATGTATTCCAGTCACTCTACTATACTTAAATTTAAGTACTCTATCAACGTGTGGAATAACGCTGCGTGAGAGTCGTCATTGTTGAGTATCGTTATTGTTGTTGCCGGTATAAAAATATTTTCACCTGGACCAGGTGTTTCACTTGGTTACTGTTATTGTGTTCTTGGAATATGTTCTACACGTACTCATTTCAGTTGAAATTCTGTCGAAGACAACTGTAACAAAACTATGAAAATAAATATACAAAATTTTGACTTCCTAAAAGAAAAGTACGTAATTACACAGTGTTAGTTTTGAAAAAAACATCTTTCGGTTACTCGAGGGAATATATTATAGATCTGCTTTAGTCCATCACGTTGTATATGACTTTGACTTTGACTTTGAATTAGAACTGTTTCAAGGTCGTCGACGAGGTAAGCCAAGCTCGTCTGATTATGTAACTTAAATTACTTCTTACGTATTTTTGTTTTTATATGTCACATTTTGCGTAATAATCCTTCAAAAATGGACAACGAATCAATCGTATAAAATTGATAATGGATTTATACCGTACCTATATAACCAGTTTAATAAGCGACATGTTACATTTTTGTGATAAATATTCTATTCAGAAATGAATTCTTATTCTTTAATCATCATCAACCTGTATTAATCGACTGCTGTACATAGAGCTCCGTCAATGCACGCTTTCTCCGTTAAGGAGTTTTTGGACCGCATTCCTCCACGATGGTCCTAAAAGAGAGTTGGTCGGTGGACCGACTTCCCAAAAAAAAGACATACGCTCCGAACTGAGCGTACACTTTTTTTATTTGTTACCTCTTTGCTCCGCTCCCAGTGCTATGATTTTTAAATAATTGATGTTAGCTTCCCATTGGTTTAATTTTTTAAAATAATTTTGTGATTACTACTTTAATAGATACGCGGCACCAAAAATCACAACCTCGTACAAATAAATTACGAACGCTGCTAAAACCTTAAAAGATAGACAAAGAATGTTTAACGAATTTCTTCATCATCATCATCAACCTGTGGTGGTCCACTACTGGATATAGGCCTCCACTAATACACCCCTATCCATTAGGGGGTTTTGGACCGTATCCCACCACGCTGGTCCAATGTGGGTTGGTGGGTGGTCTGACTTTTAAATACCCATCCGACGTTAGGTTCATTTTACTTTTCAGACAAATTGATCGAAATAGAATCATACAAAAAACACGTTGTTACCCCATTATGTGAAGGCTAAATCTTTAAAATAATTTTAGTGTAATTTACATTAACGATTTGGTTTAAATAATTTACAATAAAGTTGTTGTTGTAATTTATTAAATTTCTTAATTTAATAAATTAACAACAACTTAACTCAACTTAACAACTTAATTAAAAGTTGTTGTTTACAACAACAACTTGTAGCATATAATAGGAATGAATAACTCGAAAGTTAGAAGCAATTATGTTTTGGCGGTAGAATATCTTGGATAAGCTTGTAGGCCAGAGGACGTCGAAAACATGGTAATTTATTCGGTTTTGGAGCCGGTTAATAGATTTTACCACTTTTTTGCCGTCGTTTTACGTTTTTTGTCGTCTCCTTATGAAATAATGATCAACAATATCAAAAGCAGTATCTACAGTGAAAAATCAGTTTATTAAAAATATACATTGAAAACAGTAAAAATATTACAGTAGCAAGCAATACTCCGCAGTTTTATATTACAATCACGTGTGTACGTGGTAATGAATAAGTATACCGAATGCTCGGTGTCAGATGTAATGGAATATTTATGATACACGTAAACCAATCAGGTCTTGCGTTTCGCATTTTTTTACCGAAGAAAATGATATTTCAATGTACGTCCTATATTAGCAAAAAATTTGATCAATAACAATGAGAAACATTGTAACACAAAGCCTTTTTCCATCTTAGACCCAACCTTCTAGATTTTTATGATTCCCTATATTGTAGAGTATTCTGTCTCTCCATAAAGCAACTGGATTACTAACTCGTAGAATATATTACTTTTGCTTTATGTTATTCTAATTTTATACCTTTGGCAAAGTAAAGATTGAATTCGTGTAATAAATGTTAGGTTGTTGTTACTTGATTGTCGCTCAGTAACCGACATCTTGGTGGGAAATTCTAAATAAAAAGCTGGACAAATGAATAATATTGTTCACGTCCATTCCATTTTCTTATTGGCTCAGTTTTAGCTGGTTATGATTCTTAATACCTACGCTTTCAGTTGTTTTGTAACGACAGTAACTTAAAACATGTTCATGTCAGATTACTCATAAACTTCATCAAGAGAATAAACATTAACATCGAGTGAAATATGGAAGAGTAAAAATTTTAAGCTATTGAATAAACCAATTTTATAGAGTGTAGTAAATTTTATTTTGACTATTTTTCTTTATCTAGCATGGCTTTTATAGATTAAAAAAAAAGGTTTAACTTATTAAGTTTGTCTATTTGAAATAAACTGCATCATCATCCGAAAAGGAAGATGTGTATTTAATGACATTGGTTACATTACGGAAAAGATGTATTATTTAAAAAAGAAAACAAAAATTAAAATCCCACCATTTATATTTTTTTAATTCCGTTATATTAATAAATAAATTTTAAAATTTTTTCAATTCAACCCATACAAAAATTTTAATATTTTTTATTTGAGGAAAAAATTATTCTTTAAAGGGTTTCCAAGTTTAAACCACCCTTCCCGGTTTTTTGCGGTCAGCAAGCCCCCCCAACTGAACCGGGCCAATACCTTTTCTTCCCCCTCATAAATTTCCGGGCTAAGCTTTTAACCACAAACCGGGGTAGCTTTTTTTCCCTAACGGGAAGGCTGGGTTCTCCCGCGGGAATCCAGTTTAAAGTTTCGGGATTGCTTTCCGTAAAATCAAGCTAAAATGACTATGCGCGGATGGAAAAAGTCCCGGGACCAATCTTGATGCGTGGTGGATGGGTCCAAACCTTATGGGAGAAGGCGTGCATTAGGGACCAATGCCGGGTGGCCCACGGCTGATGATGACGACAAGTAAGGTAAATTTCCGATACGCTGTATAAGAGCTGATATCGAGAAATTACACAAAACAATTATAAAGTTAGCCATTTTTTTTATCTATTAGACACTACATGCATTATACAACAGTTCACGCTGTTGCGCCACCCCACGCGGATGATCGGCACGGTCGCCTACACCTTCAACGTTGTTACCGCACGGGTGACGAAATAATTGTGATTCTAATTTCACCTTCAAAAAGTTTAAAAAGGGACAATTACCGGAGAAAGTATAATCAAATTTGTTAAAAGCGTTTCGTTGAAATTGAACAATCAAGATCTGTCCATAAAATTTTGCGCCAAAAAGTTTATGAGACGAAAGGATGGTGCGGAGAAAGAAGAGCGCAAGACATTATTAAACTAATTAAAGAGTTTGATCCTGTTGCCTAATTTCGTGAAAAAATTTAAATAACCTTCCTGGGTTTCATTTATCACATCGATATAACGATTTTTATAAGAAAAAGGCCGTTTAAAACTGACAGAATTTTTGAAATCTAAAAATAATCTTCTGAGATGAACCATTAAAAGTGAAGTTGATAACGTTAAAAACTTATTTGGAGCTTCCTAAAACCCAAACAATAAACCATCTGAAGATCTGTTTCGTGGGTCTTATCGGAAGATAAGAACATCAGAAACAATTTATTAATAATTATACAGGTGGGTCCCAACCAAACGTCGCCCTTACGCCTCTCGCACCTCGTTCAAAACAACGGACTCGACAAAAACGTTATCGCAACAACAGCTGATCCGAAAATGACATTCCCAATAAAAACATATAAAAGAGACATATCGTAGCAAACCGAAACAGAAAGATGAGGATGGTTTCCCAATTGTGGAAAAAAAAAAACATATATATAGGGACAGAAATGGAAGGGGCCTTTGCAAAATGCTGTTTGATAGCTGCGGAGACCTTTGGGTATTTCACTTATCACGAAAAAAAAAAGATATAAAAGAAAATGAATTTATTGAATACAAAAAGAAATGAATCAAGAATGTTTGCCGAAAAAAGGGGCCAAAATAGAGACACAATTTAATTGTTTTAAAAACGTCCATCCCATAAGTTGAACTTTTTGAAAAGACTTTTGGAAAATTTGGTATTTGAAAGTATCGACAATCGCGTTCTACTTCTATCGGGAACGTACCCTGAATCTAAACAGCTATGAATGAAAAACGTAATGTTAACTTGGTTTCCTTTAACTGTAAATCAATAAAGGGTCCGTTCAAGTGAGAATCTATGGACCCGGGAATACCCATGACCGGGTTTCAAACGAAATTCAAAGGAGTTTGGCTGGGAAGTCTTCCGTGGGCGTCAACAGGCGTGGGTGGTAGGCCCTATGGAGGGGAGGGCCGAGAAGTGCAGTGTGAAAAGTGATCGTTGTGGCGTGCACTGGGCAAAAAGTAGCGTCTAGATTTTGTGTATATGCCTACGGACTGTGAGGATAATCTCCCCGGAATTTATCCCATGTTAGTCAGGTTAGTCTGATCAAAAGCTCTGGGGCTGAATGTGATGCCCTGGGCGATTACAACCCCTGGTTCTCATTTTGGAAAAGATTAATTCTTGGTGATCAATGTTTCCATTTTTGACCTGGAGGCTCCACTAACTCTATATATATAATATAAACATCGGCGATGGGACGTTCCTTTGGTCGACCACGTTGGGTGACTGCTGCCGGATACTCTCTTACGACATGTACGTCCTGTACGATGCCTTGGTGATCACTTTACCCCAGTAATTAAATTTATAATTTTTATTCCCAAAATAGAAAATTGTAAACAATGGAATCTTAAAAGTAAATACATTTGGGGCATAGAACCCGAACAAAAATTTTATTATAAGTGTTTAATGAAAATTTATGTACAGTATTATTTAAGAAGTAATATGTTGAATGTATTATAAAAAATTTTAAAAATAAGGATCATTTTTAATAACGAATTTTACGGATATTAAAAACGTTACAATTGGCGGCAGTACTAGTTACAATGGGGAGGACTGGAGAAAATGATTGATGGCTGGAATTTTCGCGTAAGGCAACCCAGTTAAGGAGGGTTTCAATGGATTACGTTGGTGGCGCTCGGGTATTACCAAAAACCATGACTTTTCCGGCAGGATTTAAGGCCCGGTTAAAAACATTCAAACCATCGAATAGATCAAGATGGATCTGTGGCTCGACATCGGGGGTAATTTTGAAAGGAAAGAAACAAAAGGGATCGAAAAAAGAAATTTAACTGTCAGCGTAAAAGAAAGAAGAACAAAAAGAAATATGCTAATTTTTTTTGCAACATTTTAATATTTCAACTGACATAATTCAAATAATAAATATAATCAATAAAAGGGTTTAGGAGGCCCATCTGGTCGTTACTTGAAAGGAAATAAAATTTTAAAAAAATGACGGTGGTAATCTCCAGGGATGATGGGCTGGTGAACACCTGGTATGGGGGCCCAATTGCAAGTTTTTGGCTCGGCTTTTCAATCTTGTGAATGCATTGTACTTACCCGAGGAGCTTATTCGAACATTGTTTTATTCCAAAAGAACAATACGGGTGATGATCGAGCATGGCCAACACAGACCCCTTCGTTACTACGATTTGGGCCAATGTCCGAACGGTATCCATATGCACTTGGAATATAAAAATGACAAAGGGCAGCGGGTTCCTGACCTGGGTTCAACCGATAGGCATTTTCCATTAGGGGATCTTTCCACAAACAACGAGACACTACCACACTTGTTTCCTGACAAAGTCGCGCCGATACCCTCAAACCCTAATCTCGTGGGCACGTACACCGCGTGGGCGTGCCGGGAGGTTTGGACCTGCTCGGAAGGGTCCGCGAGCGACAACGCGTCCGGTGGGGGCCTGCTCCGACGTCTGACGTGCCTCTCTGGGGGGGAGGCGGGGGCTACTTCTCCTGACCCTTTCACTTATTGAATGTTTGATCGTGGGCAGGGATCCTGTGGTGCTCAGACTGATAATCGAACGTCCAATCGGCTAGCTGACGTATGGTTTGAGCCCCTCGATCAAAGGAATAGAAAAACCCGTTAAGTTTGGAAATGCGAAACAACATCAATTGATATATAATCAAAAAAGAAAATGGTGATATTTTTAGATCGGAAGGGGACCTGAAGCTGTGTCTAAGTATATCTTAATGGAACCAGGAAAAGTTGATAATTTTGGGTATCTTGGCCACATAGTGACGTCAATGTAAAAGACGGAATGGACCAAGAAACAGAAAGAGCTTCTGGTCGTGGGTAACATATAACGAGAAAGTTCTAAAATCTTTTGCAGAAAGACCGTTTGTGACTTTTTCAGACTTTTTAACGGTCAACCTGGATGATACACAAAAAACACGCATGATAGCATCCGTGTTGCGTATAACAACGTTTTAGACACCTGATGGGTTTAAAGGTTTTTAGCGCTTCGAAATGCTCACTGGTCCGCGTAGATCATTTACCCTATTCAGCGAAAAGAAAGCTTCATTTTGTTAAATTGACTCTGTGTAATTTACCCAAAGTCCGGCGAAAGATTGATAAAGCAAAAGTAAACGATGGATAGATATAGCTGCTAAAGTAAGGGGTGTGTTCTATACAACTAAACGACAGAAAAATATTTTTTATATATAATATATCATTGTATTAGTTTAGTTTTTTAATTTATTTCACTTTATTTTACTTTTGCATAAATATTGATCTATTTTCAAAAGATTTATTATTATTATATCTTAGGAATTGACCTCCCTTTTGATTTTTCCAACACTGTTCAGAATAAAAAAGGAAATTGGGAATTGCACCAGAGAAATGGAAATTGCCTTCGGGGAAGGGCTGTTGCTACTCGACGGACTTAGAAGTTTGAAGGTCTCTCTTAAAGTCTGGAAACAAGCTTTTCGGAAAAGGCCAAAGTCACCATACATCACTTTTACCAGAGTTCTTTATTGTCGCAGGTGATGTTCGGTTCATCAAAGTAAATAGCAGGGTGCCGGTCGGAACGACAAGGGAGGCCATCATCATCTTTTTATTTACCACTATTTACTATTACGGGTTTACACCCGGAGACAATGGGTGAAGTAATTAATATCTATAAATATAATATTTAATTTTTTAAATAGTATCTAAAAACAAAACCGAACATTAAATTCAATTTTTCCGATTCCCAAATAAGGAAGGTTCTTGTCGTGCGTTTTTGTATATATGTTTCCTTTTTTGAAAAGCTTCTATTTTAATTATTCATTTAATAATAGTGTGCTATTGTAGTTAATTGGGTTTGATATTTAAAGAAATAAAAAGGCTAAGAGTGTCCAGCCTGGGTCGAGCAACGCCGAGAGCTTGCGTAGTGTCGTGGGGCACGACCTTTCGCTTCCTGCCGTAGTGCGCAGGATGCTTGAGAGCGAAAGGTCGTGGGGCGCCGTCCTTGCTTTCTGCGAGGACGTGATGGCCCGGAAGGAGGCCGCGGAAAGGGACAGGGAGGCCGTGAGCGCCCTGGCTATCCGCAGAAGGAGGCCAGGGCGCCGAAGAGTGGCGTACGCGCGCAACCTTCCCCCCTGACACTGAGCCCCTGGGCGGCCGGCAAGAGGGTGCCCGCCGCCCAGAGAAGGGCTCAAGAGGGGGCGCCGTGCTGTTTGTTCCGGCACGGCGCCTAAAGCGACGTTCCGGGTGTCCCAACACACCCGGAGAGAAGAGGCCCGAGAGGGCCACGTCGCGCCGGGTCGCCGATGACTGTAATCAGTGCCCGCGGCCCGGCTACAGCGATATGAGAAGGAACAACCGTTGGTTTTTAGTGGGTATACCGGCGCTCCATCTTGGTCCGGGGCCCACATATCCCGCTGCCCTCACTTTGGCGGCGGGAATCCGTAAGCTGGATTTTTCCAACGGAAAAAAAAAAAAAAAAAGGAGGCCTGTGTCCAGCAGTGGACTATCAAAGGCTGATGATGCATGATGATGATGCATTTTCATGATTCACAGTGTGAAGAAAGTTACAAGCTAAACTTGTGTAAACTCTTTAAAGGAATGAATCCTTTAAAGAGTTGACACAAGTTTAGACCACCCTTCGGCATCCTAGGCTTTTCTGCTGGATAGCTAGGGAACTATTGGCCTCCCTGTCCTTTTCCGAGGCTGCATTCCGGGCCAATGCAACTATAAGTTCTTCAAGGGCTGCGCTTCACCGCTTAAACTCAATTCGGAGCGTAAGCTTTTTTTATTTTCATATTACGTAAGGCCGTGGCCTAGCGGTATTGGCCCTTGCTTCAGACCGGAGGTCGTGGGTTCGAATCCCGCGGGGAAACAACATAGTGTTAATATTGTTTTCTGGTTGATTAGAACAATTTAGGCCGATCACCCAATCGTTTGAAGACTACAATAATCTATGCGTCGGATGGTTATGTAAAAGTCGGTCCAGCCACCAACGCGCATTGCACTAGCGTGGTGGGATACGATCCAAAACATCCTTATGGAGAAGGCGTGCATTAGGGAGACCAATATCTAAAAGTGGACTGACACAGGCTGATGATGACAATAACGTAAGGTAAGTAACTCACGATACGGCTGTAAAAGAGCTGATATTGAGAAAGTTACACAAAGCCTAATTTTAAAGGTAGCCACATTTTTTTTATCTATTAGACACTACTTGTTTATTATTACTATCCTTACTATTTACTTTTACTATGCTTTACACTCATTGGTAGATAATGGGTGTAAAGCATGAATATATAATATCTATAAAATATAATATTTAATTTTTAACTAGTGATCTAAAAACAAAACCGAACATTAAATTCATGTAATCTTTTTCATCGACTTCCCAAATAAGGAAGGTTCCTAAGTCGGTGCGTTTCTTTTATATATATGTTTCCTACTCGCCCTGCTTGAAAAGCTTCTATTTTGATTATTAATTTGAATGATAGATAGTAGCTATAATGTAGTTAATTTTCTTTTTAATAATTTTGTGATAAGCAGTTTATTAGATACTTAAAAAGTTAAAAAAAATACGGCGTAAAAATCACAACTTTTGTGCAACATACTGTACTTTGTGAAGTGGTGAGCAGTCAAGTCCGCGAGATGTTATATTCATGTTTTAAGAATATTTTTTTAAAACCAAAGGTTAGGTACCTAATATTTTAACAACAAAAATTAGAAGTAAAATACTAAATATTTTTTTTACATATTATATTTAAATAATACAAAAGGTATAATATAAATTACGTTTTTGTAAAGAAAAAGAAAGTAATAATAGCATCACAAATTCGAAACAATTGAAAGATCGAAAATTCAAATAATCCTGTATTTTGTAAGGATGGCAGAACAATGGAAATAAAATCAAATAATCCACTCGATGGAGCGCAAGAATGATCTCAAAGCCTTCAAGAATATCGTGTATACGTACAATTTTTTTAACAACAAGCTTACGGTAGCAAGCTTACAAAAACATTGTACTTTTTATTTTGTATTTCTACACACAATATAAAAATCTGTTTAACTATGAATTTAGAATCTCCTTTTCGTACAAAACTTTTATTATCTTATACTCAATCACAAAAGGACTCTACTGCGAAGTAGGAATTGTTGGTAGATATTTAAATTTATCAATTTCAAATCAAGTAATTTAATCATGCTTGCCGTGGTGAAAATTTTTGCAAGTTCAATATATAATCGAGTTAATCGTGTTCAAAGGAAACACACTGTAACTAGTAGAAAAAAACGTGTATTGACTCACCAATACAACCGAGCAAAGCAAGACGAAAGATAAATAAGTGAAATGTTATCAAAACAATATGACCGACGTCTACTAGCGTATAATTATTTTACACAATATAAGCAGGTAACAACGTGTCTCCCTACATAATGGCGTTGCATTTTCTGCCACCGCATTTCATATCTCTAATAACTTTTCAGGTAGTAATGTCATCAAAACGTCGTCTATGTTAAATTTTATGCCCAAAGAGAAAACATTTTTTTAATGCAATAACTTTTATGTGAACTTAAACTGTAGTATCTTAAATAAGATTTGAAACACTAGGAGCCAAGCAAAGAGTAAAACATATATAAAAAACTCCAAATCTCCAAATTGAGTACCTCCTTCTTGTGGCAAATCGGGCAAAAAATTCAATGTTGTTTGCGAGATTTTAAAGATGCACAGCGCCATCTAGTAAACATTCTCTCACTTAACGTTTTAGCAGATCCTATTTACTTATTTAAAAATATATATATTTTTTACAATATTATTCATTATACAACTAATAATATTCATTATATAGACTGTCTGGCACCATTCAGGCAATGAACTCAAATGAAGCATTAAATTTGGTTTTATTTGTGCACTTCTTATGTCTTTGGTTAACTGTACTAAAAGAGGGTAACGTGTTGAGAGTGACTTCCACTCTTCCTTACTATTATACTGACAATCTAGATTGTTTAAAAGAAAAAATATTTTAGGGCTGGCTGTCCCACTTACTATTTTATTTTAACTAAATTTTAGAATTTTACGCTGAATTTTATTTTAACAAAAATGTAGTATGTTTTTCAAAGTATTACTTAAAAAGCAGATTTAAGTAATTTTATAATTGTGGATATATTTTATCGTATAAAGTTTAATGATATGGTCAATTAGATATAAAATAAAGAAACCCATACGTCGCAAAGTGTTGCTACTTATTTCTCGCCCCACCGAATAAACCCTCAAAAGGAAAAATCTAAATTTTATAGGAGAAGCAAAAACTGTTTTCATTTATAACTTTTTATTAATTTAAGATACTGAGATCGTTTAAATACCATAATGAAAGTTATATTTTTTCTAATGTTTCTATTTTTTTAACATACGAGTGCAATAAAGTATTTTTCGTTATAAAAAAATGATTGCACAACATAAAAAAATGATTCAGTAAAATAAATTATCTTTTTATACGTTATAAAAATCCAAAATTGCAAAAGGTGTAATAGGGGCCATAAAAGCAGAATTTGACATAAAAGCAAAAACCCTGTAAAAGCACTTCACGGGATTATGTACATTTTAATTGCAGAGTCATTTTAACTTGAATATGTTAAGATATAGGTATTATATCTATTACTTTAACAAGTCTTGAATTTGATGTGATCATTATCGAGTTTGCAGTAATAGGCGAGAAGGGACACGTTAAAGTAATTAACGTGTCCCAACTCGCAAATTATGACTCCCGATCTTTAACCCCGAAGCAATTATATTTATAAATCATATTTTATAGGACGAGCACAGGACTTTAGTTATCAAAATTAATTACTAAATTTTAGGACGTTTAGCCCTTACATGGAACTTACTTAGAAAAACATCACCGTAAAAGTAAAGAAAAACACTGTCGTATTTTAATTACTCGTATGGCTATATATCTAATTCCTTTTTTTATAAGAGCGTATTGCAATTCTTGATGCATTCACTAAAAGTAGAATTTAGTTTTTAATAATATTATTCAGTACACTGATTTTGGTTAATATATAACAAAAAAGCTGTATTTTATAAAATGTTTACGTTTTCATGTGAATTTATTTTACGACTCCGATGAAACATTTGCCGTAGGTAATAAATTTTATAACAACAATTTTAGTTTAGCGGTAAGGTTGTTTGGCAATTACTTGCACATAAAGTAAATTTAGAGACCGTTCTCATAGTTTGAATGTACAGTTAAAGTTTATGCCCTGAAATTGGCGTATTTAGTTGTTAATAGTCGCAAGATGCGATACGAAAAAACGTTTGGACAAAAATACTGGCACAATGTTTTCTGTTGCATAAACCGTCGAGAAAAAATTTAGATAATATAGATAAAGTGAAGGCACATGGCATTTCCGTTATCGAAATTGCTGGTAGGAAATGTAATTTAAAGGCCTCCAGTATTTTCCTTGTTGAAACCTAAAATATTTATTTATAATTGATTATCATTCATTCATTATGTTACTTTTTTTCTGATACTATAAAAAATACATATATAACTCTGAATAACACGTTTAGCGTCGGGCTAGTAGACTTTGTATTGTATGATTTCAATACGTGCGACCAAATATTTTGTCATAATTGAGGTTCCTATGCATAAGGTGTTTGAAAAAAATAATACATGCAATTATTTACAGAATAAAACCATGATACTGTGTTATTAGTCATTCTGTTGCTTTACTAGTTTAACACGAGATGACTTTACATTGTTGTTCTAAAATAAAGATAAATGTTCGCAACAGTAAACACAGAAGAAACGGATAAGAACTCTTACAGTATATTTCCGCTGAGTATGGACTAAATTTGCTTTTCGACATTTTTTTTGTTTATTTATAACTAATATTATTTTGCTCTCTCCATCCAAAAAATATCTCAAATTATTTTAAATTATTTTTATTTTCATTAAAATTTCTTACAAAACTTACATTTTTAAATTAGATTTGCATTAATATTATTTTTTACCAGGTAAGCAAAGTAGGAGACATGTTCTTTGCAACGTACATTTGAATCCACAAAGCTAATGGCCAATAATTGAATTTTCGTGATCATCTATGTCCTGTGACCCTCAGATGGGGCAGAGGGCGTCCACAGTGATTTCAATCCCGCTTGGTCTTGCGCTTCTATATTCAATTCACCGCGTCGTACCGATCTTCTTTGCCTCGTCTGCAACTGTACAACGCCAGGTCGATCTGGGACGACCACACTTGCGCTTTCTATGGGGATCCCAACCTAGTGCTCGCTTTGGGATATGATCGGAATCCCTTCGCAGGGTGTGGACAATCCAATTCCACTTGCAATATTTGATCTGCTGGGCCATCAGAATTTCTCGGCAACTCTATAGGAGATTTTCTTAATTTTCGTTACCTTTAAGTCCCGAGTTTTATCTTTTCACTACAGGTCATCCAATTTGACTGCATGGCTTGGTGCGCATGACTTAGCAGGCACATATCGTCAATTTCATCCAAGTCTACCCAAACCTCAGATATCTATTAAAATACAACATTTGGAAGTTAAACATTACTTATAAAAGTACATATATAAATAAAATTATAAGTACATCTTACTAATCAAATTAATCTAAAACGTAATTGCAATTATTATCTGTCACTGAGCCGTAACTCTGATTGTCTAAGCCCACTCCTGTAACCTCCGTCCTACTGTGATATGGGCAAGAAATATGCAATTGCTACCTCAAGCCGATTTCTCCTGACCGTAATCCAGAAGCTGCATACCCAGTGTTCATTAAAAGTGACTTCTAGCCTCTAATTTTGGCCAAAGTCTTAGGCGGCATTAATCCGAATTAAACTTTTTTTTTCATTTTTTTTTTCTATTAAATAATAACCTTATTAGTCTTTATCTTATTTTTTTGTGGTTAGGGTATATGATATATACCATAACTTTATTAGTACATATTAATAAAATATTATTAAAACTTTTTTGTAGTATAGACAAAAAATATTATTTAATCAAAACTGTAGTGCAATAATTCATTTACTAAAATCCGACCGGTTCCAAATAAAGTGGAATTTACGTTATTCATTTTCCAAATGGAACGAAACAATTATATTATAAATGAATGTTCTATCCTGCTGTGAATTTTGAATGAATCCAAAAGCTTTTTAAAATAATAAATTAATTTAAATGTTATCTGAAATTAAATAAGCTTCATAACGTGATTCACAGCTGTCAAAATGATTTCAAGTAAAAAGTGAATATCGTTGTATAAACCATCGGTAAAAATTGAACCAACATAACTAGCAATTACTAACTGTTTTGCCAAGAAAAAAAACTATTTTCGTTTATAGAACAAGGAAAATGCAAACCTTTACTAGTCGAAACAGCGCTGTAAGTAGAAAAGAGTAAGTAGCTGGATTATTATTAAACATTATGTTCCGTACGAAAATTATTAGGCGATTTTTTTTATAACGTAAATTTTAAATTAGGTATTACAAAGCTCTGATCTAACAAAAACAATTATAAAAGAAAGAGTGGACAGGGCTACTGCATTTTAATCAACAAGGCGCGTTTAGGGCTGGCGCTGAATGCGAAAACATACTATCTACCAGTTCAAAGCGAGGTGCACCTCCATCTTGCAATACCTTGCATACATTATCCCCACCAACTAGCTAGGTTGGTGGGGATAGTTGGGGGCTCCGAAACCGATAGCCGCCACTGGTGAAACTGAAATGAAGAGATAAACAAATACGCAATGCAGGCGTATTATAGGCCGTAAGGTGGAAACCGGAGGGTTTGCGTACCGGGCAAGGATGCTTCACTTTTTTGCTGAGCTAGAGCCAGCAAACCAAGATGGAGTAAAACCTGGGAGACCGAGTTCTATTTCATGATATTGAACTTGAAGTGTAGTGGTTTCTGTGAATTCTGGCATAGAATTTTAACTCAAATACCAATGTTTTCACCCGTGCAGCAGTGAATTCGGGCATTAAATTAATACGTTAAAGATTCAAATTCAAAATTCCTTGAAAGATATCTGACATTCAAAATGCAGTGAAGAAAATCGTGGAGTAGTTTCTTGTATAATGGTTATTACTGCTTGAAGTCGGTCATATTTTTTTAATTAAATTTTACTTGTCAAGGATGGTTTCTGGCATCATCCTTTCTATAATAGTTACTGATAAAAGCAAAATTCGTAGGAATACGACGTTAGGTCAGTCCTAATCCATTTGAGTATACAGCGGCTATAAATTCTAAACACCATTTAAGGATCCTGAAAGAACGCAAAAACACATGCAGCCTCTAACGCTCAGGTAACGGTGGATTTGAGCGGCCTAGAATTGACATGGATAATAATCAGAGTAACATTGCACTGAAATACCGCATGAATTTAAAACAAAATAAGTATTGTATTTGGTTTATTCAATATAACGCCATTTTATACTTCTGTCCAGCTGGTCGGTGATCTAGACTCCGTTTGGCGGCAAAAATATTGCTTTATTAATATTTAGAACGTGCTTGCTACTCAAATAATTTACAAAGCAAATGGAATTAAGTTATAAATGAATAAACTACTCTATAAACAGCCTAAAGCAGAGTTCACTGCTGGACATGGGCTTGTTTTAACGCCAAGACGGCAAATTTCGTTGGCAGTCATTAAAAAAAGTTGCTCATAATTGGTATGATGATTCACGTGTACTACGGATGTCTTACTCCCACTGTGAAGCAGATTCACCGTCAGCCTGGCGATGGGGTCGCACAAATCCCTACGCAAGATTAAACTACTTACAATAAAAAATACATGGTTGTAGTTCGTTATCTTTAGCCATTAGCTTAAAAACGCTGATTATATCTAGCTTAGGTTTATGGACTAAAAATATTATTCCACAAAAAGTTTTATACATTTTTTTTACAATAATAATTTTCCTTTTAATTGGTCTGTAATAAAGCATTAAGAGTAAGCAGAGTATATCGTTATTACGAAAACAAAGTTAAGGATACGAGCGGTTGACTTTTATTATTTGTAAATGCTTCGATATAAGGCATATATCGTTATATGCCTTATGTCGAACATCATAGAGACAAAAAAGATGAACAAAATTGTAGTCTTAATTTGATCATGTTATTGACTATTACACTACTAACACTGGTCTACAATAATTATGGACATAACTTATTTTAATTTCTTTATGTACTTAGAAATAACAAAAAGTACAAAAATATTTTTATGTTTAAAAACTTTCATACAGATTTAATAAAAGAACCTATACATTCCCATTAATATACATTCTTACATTCTAATAGTACAGGTTTAAAAGATACAATTTTTTTTTAAAAAATAAAAAGTTTTAATTTTACCTTCATATTTGGAACAAGTTTCGCGTATCAACCCCGGATGTAACGTCTCGTTTACTCAATAAATACGCTGGCTATGGTACCTTTCAAACCAGAAAACCGTAGTGTTTTCACACTAGCAAAAATAGGCACCGCGGTGGTAACTCCCCCGGACGGCCCCCTGTAAAAAGAGTACCTAACACCTTTCATTATTTAGATTGACGCATTACCCGTGCTCTTTCAAAAAAGCGCATTTGTTATTCTTTAATATATTCAAATGGCCTTCGTACCCTAGTGGTTTGGGCGTGTGCTTTTGAAACCGGAGGTCGTGAGTTTGAATCCTGAGGGGACTTAACAAATTTTCATTGTTGTTTCCTAGTTGGTTAGGGCAGTTTGGCCGATCACCCAATTGTCTGAAAAGTAAGATGATCCATGCGTCGGATGGGCATGTAAAAAGTCGGTCCACCCACCAACCCTCATTGGAACAGCGTGGTGGGATACGGTCCAAAACCCTCTAATGTATAGGGGTGTAGTAGGGGAGGCCTATGGATGATGATGATCCATATTAGAATGTAGCATTTCGAGAATTTCGACATTTGATGTTGAAAAAAATTGAAATCTTTTCGGTACCAGCTTGTAATAATTTTCAGCTCATTGGTTTCCAAACCACCTCCATGGTATTTAGATAAAGTTATTCATGTTTGTATATTATAAAATATTGTTGTGTATTACTTTTTAAACAATTTAAATCTTACGTATAAAATTTTGTTGTTTTTTATAGATCGTTGCATCTACTTAATATTCTCTTCACAAATTTGTTATTTCCTTTCATGTTTTTCATGTTTAGGTCTAAGTGATAATTAATTTTTAAGTTAAACTAAAAGTTTTTTTGTCAGGAGATTAAATTTGCTAAAAGAAGAAATAATCAAAAATTTATAGGCCTAGTAGTATAGGCGTGTGCTTTAGGAACCGGAGGGCGTGGATTTGAATCCTGCGGGGACTCAACAAATTGTCATTGCTGTTTCCTAGTTGGTTAGGGCAATTTGGCCCGATCACCCAATTGTCTTAAAGGTAAGATGATCCATGCGTCGGAAGGGCATGTAAAAGCCGGTCCACCCCCCCCAACCTGCATTTGACCAGCGTGGTGTATTAAGGGAGGCCCTAAGTCCAGCAGTGGACTATCAGAGGCTGATGATATATAATATTATGATTACAAAAGTAACTCTATCTGTCCGTCTCCCTCTCTGTCTATACCTTCTAAACCATTAAACGATTTCGCTGAAATTTGATTCATACTCACGACTGATTTTTGCTCAAGTTTTTTTGAAACTTTTAGTTTCTGAGTTTGTCAAGTTGGCTATGGCCTAAAGTTGGCTCATGATGTCTTTTATAGATGCGCTAACAGTAAATAGATGACATCAAACTATCGTATCTCGCCATATCGTATATCAGATAAGTTCACCGAGGTTTCTATTGAGGGCTTAGTGACTTGTTTCTTTTAACATATTTATATCCTGGCTCCCACAGGGCTTTTGTAACAGATAAAGAAAAATAAGTTGCTCTTGTATAAAAGCCGAGAAGAAGGGTATGCTTATTGCACGTAGAGATGAAGAAAGATCTGAGACGAGGCTACTTCAGCACCAGCGCGGTTATGTAAACGGTTAAATGAGTTTTAATTAAATTATACATTTTTGTAGGTAGAGGTACAATTTGAACAATTATTCCAATACTTCCGCGATTAAATCTTCAAAATTATGGCTTCAGCTTGCAAGAATAAAAACATATTCGTTTCGACTTTTACTTTATGTTTGTATTTGTCACATTAAAGCTAAATTACCTGTTTTAAAATTATAACAGTAATAACACTAACTACAAAACCAAACACTTTATTTAGAATTAAAATTTTGTTAATTGACTTTAATTTTTTTACCACATACCCGCCGCCATGGGTGGTTTTCAGGGCTGTAAGCCAAAACGTTTAAATCCTTAACATTATTTTTTATAACTTCTAAGACAGTCTTTTAAGTATCGTGCTATAAACTGCAGTTATGATCTACATAAAATGTTATGCATAAATTTCTGAAATATTTTTTATAGATAAGCATAGGTAAACTAATGGTAATTTTTATAGCTCTACTTAAAAACAAAATACTGTATTTTTTGTTTTAAATAAAAGAATACAACATAAATAAAATCAAAGTTCTATATTCTTTTCTTAGTCTAAGTCGTATATATATTTTATATCCCGACGTTTCCATCACTCTCCAGCGGCTGTGGCCACGGTACAAACGCACCGTCTTCTATCCCAATTAGCTAGCAGTGGAGTGAGTACCTTCTGTTTAGCCTATGGGCGAGGTATAACTGGCAAAATTGGAACTGACAGAAACGACTCTGTTATTTACGCTATACACTAGCGATATTCCCAAAAGCTCTAATGTTAACCTTGCGCTTTTCGCAGACGACACCACCTCTATTACTCCTCTTTCTCACCATCCCTTATCACTGTAAACTCAATGTCAATGAATAGCCTAGAAGCGATTGGTTTCGCATAAAGGAGGTTGATGTGAATCCCAAAAAGTGTAGCATATAGCTTTAATCGGTCTTCTATCAGAGCTGACCTCACTCGTCCTACTACACGTCCGTTCCAAAAACCGCACACAATGCTCGATGTTGCAAACATCAGGCAATTGAACCTCTACGCAAACCGATCCCCTGGGAAAAAAACCAAATATTTAGGTGTTACTTTCGACAGTAACATGAGTTTCAAAAACCAGGTCAAAGATGTTGGAGAAAAAGCCGCTTATGTCTCGCATCGTCTCTACTATCTTACCAACATCAAATAGCAAAATGCCTCTTAATTACAAACTTTTATTATATAAAGCTTGCATCGCCGATAATGACTATACTTGCTCAATCTTTTGTCCATATAATCTCCCACCACTTAAATCAGCTGCAGGTGGTACAAAATAAATTCTTACGACGTGCCACTGGAGCAGAGTCTTATCAAAGAAATGTCGACTTGCACAGCGATTGCAAGATGCCGACATTAAGCGCTCATTTTAAAAATTTTATCCAAAATTTCTATGAAAGAATAGAAACGGAAAATAACCCTCTCATGAAAAGCGCTGCAAATTATCACGCAGACGCAGAAGCCTCTAGTAGGAAACGACGTCCCCGTAATATACTCTTAGACCCAGACGAAAAAGAGGGCTTAGGAATTCTGGACCCTCCAAGGGTCCCGCCACACGATACTACACACACAAGTAGGGATAACACACGCACACTTTTAGGTCTACCACGCTCAAGAGCACGGCCAACACACCGCTTTTACGAGATGCACCCGCGTTCCAGGGTGGTTCTCACCGGCCCCAGCAATCGATTAGACAGTCGATCGAACATCGGCGCCTCGGTCCGTATACCGAACGTCGATGATCCTTAAGCGACTTCTTCAAAATCAACCCACGCATCCTAAATGCGTGTGGCTATTTCTTTAAAGTTTTGGTCACCAAGTTCGAGGGATCTCGCAATCCTCCGAACTCAGTAATAGTTCATCTATTCTTCACACAGACACAGGTTTAGAAGCATAACTTCGAATACATAAGACATAAGATGACAGAAACGAAATACCCAATAAGTCAGGCCAGTGTGTTTATACGTAAAATAATGTTTTTCATTTGTTTATTTTATATTCTCATTACTTTAGAAAAAAATATATTCTAAATCATTATCTCAACATTTGTGAAAGACACGACACAACAATACGAACTTTCTTATATAAGTTAATGTTCACCGTTAATTGTAAAAGTTGTTATTTCTTATTTGTTCTCATAACAACTCGAGTTCATTAAAACGTTCATGTCTCATTAATAGTTTCTTAATGTTCGATGGAGCTAGACCATTATTACTATTTGTAAGTGATAGAATCAATTTAGATGTCATTTATTTAATAACAGACTTACCATTTATAAATATGTATTTAATCCAGTCGTTGAAGAAAACAGAAAAGTGTTAAATAATACCTACAACTTTACGGATTTAATCAACATACCTCATGATCAGGTCTTTTTTAAATTGTAATGTTAGCAATAGAAGTAAAGTTTGCAATAACATTGAAAATTAGTTCCATTATGATTGTATACACAAAACAATATACCAAAACAATATAAATATCTGACTGTCTCCTAGTTAAACCGGTTAACAAGTTGTGATCAATTAAATATATTCCTTAATCAGTTTCATAGTAATGACGGGTGAAAATGGCAACGACACTTTCTAGTTATCCCTTCAAATTTATCAGGATCATATTATGCAGTTAATCACATTTTCAAAAATGGCCGCTTCAAATCTAAGTTCCGGTATTTATCACAAGAATCTCAAAGGCGGTATTTTAACAATATTTATCGTGTACTAACATTTTGAACATTGTTTGTTTAAATGGCGGAAATATAATAGGGGAGTGTGCACAATTACTGATTCCAATTACTAGATACCATATATTCATACAGACTTTAGTTTTTAAACGAGCTGTTTATCGAAAGAGTATTTAATTACTTGCACATGTTACTACATTTATTGTATGCGAGTGAAACATATATTGTGACATTACATGTATCCATTTCATTTTAATTTTTACTTCAAGACCCGTGTGAGATATACCTGTGACTTGCCAGAATGTTCGATGAAAGCGTGTGACATGAGGCTGAACGATAAATGATGCTAAGGCATTTCTCAAAGTTTCGCAGCTGTCCCAATATCGCAACTAAAATTATTTTCGGAGTTGAAATTGATTTTGATAAATACCTTTTTAGCATTAGCTTTCTTAAAATATACGTACGTTACCTGTTATTTATAAATTGTTTCATGATTTATTCAATTTTCATATTCATCTCTTGTAGTTTATTTTGCATTAAGTATATTTTATATCAATTTTGGTAAAAAATTTAATAATTTGTTAGATGGATATAAATATCAAATATGGATAGATTTGAGTTGTCGGAAATCGCGATGAATAATTTAAATTATATCTAAAATTTAAAATGCGATAATAAAAATTGTGGAGCACTGTGGAAGAGGTCCTCCTATACCTTAGATGGTGGCAAAATCTTCTAAATTATTACTATTTCGTTTAAAGAAAACTATACTGTTTATTCTTATGTAGTAGCAGTCATCTATTTACACCTAGATGTCATTTACAAATACTCCTAAACGTCAATTAATATTTTTGTCACCTGTCTGATATCCATCGCTTTCCTACATAGTGAGTGAGCTCTCCTCTCAAAAAAATTTATCAAATATTTTTAACACTCTCGCAAGGTAAAATTTCAAATCTGTGAACGTAAGCGCACTGGCTTTAGTGGCGTGTGGAGCTGACCTCCTGATAAACCTGACGTTGGTATTTTAGTCTTATTAATGCGAGCACTTTACTTCGTTAAATACACTCATCACTATTGCTCCCTTATTTATTAAAAAGTATGAATGGTTAAAGACTTTCATTAAATACTAGCTATTACCTGTGACTTCATCTGCGTAGGAAAGGAGACATAACCTTAAGCAGTTTTGAAATATTCTGTACAGTATAATATAAATGAGGTGCTTTAATTGTACTTGCCTATTATTAAACTTAAAATTTTATGGGCTTTTGTTTCGATGACGACGAATTTCCATATTGACTTGCATTCCAATTTCAACCCCTAGTTCATATTCGCACAGTTACAGTACAAAGTAACTACAAGAAAAACACTTTTTATGGCTCGTCTAGAGTACAGACCCAGAATTCCATCATATTACGTTCAACAGAGACGACTTCCATGTAAACTTTCATCCCCTATTTTAACCATTTCGACCATTTATCAAATTTAATTTTACCTATGTCCTTTCTTGGAATCTACTGTAATTATGTATTATATGTCATCAAAATCGGTTGAATGGTTTAGGCAGTAAAAGATGGACAGGCAAACAGAGTTCCTTCCGCAATATTTTATTTTTTAGTTTACGCGTTATTGAATGAAAGGGCTTTTTACGGATTTTATGTCGTTTATTTTTACATTTTTAAATTCCCGACGTTTCGAACACTTTCCAGCGGCCGTGGTCACAGGGTAGACTGAGATGCCATGCGTCTTGTTGCCAGTGCTGAAGTGGGGTTTCCAGATCTTATTTGTTAAAAAAAAAGTAATGTGTACTCCGACCAATGCAAAATAAACTTATTTTATCATTACAGCCGGCAGTGATATTATGCTTGGGTTTTAATTTTAATTTATTAGTTCTCTATTGAAGTTTGGATGTTTTCTAATTTCAATAGCCTCACGGATCATCCTTGGAAGGAATTGGTGTTCTTTAGCGAGGGTTTGTGGTTGATCAAATCTGATGTAATGGTTTGGGTTATTTAATGTGTGGTCTCAAATTGCCTACTTGTTGGGTCTTTTATATTTAAAGTCAGCTATATGTTCTTTCATGCGGGTTCTTATTGCTAGCTTTGTTTGTCAAATATGAGAGAAGCTGTAGTCAGAATCTAGCTTGTACACCTGAATCTTGTAGAGAAATATTGCACTTGACAGGTGGTAGGAATTGACCCATCTTCTTCAAGGGCTTGAAATAAGTTTTGATTGAAGCCAATCTTTCCAGTTACACCTCTCGCAAAGTATAGAACTCGATCACTGCGACGCTGCCGTGGCGCAGTAAGTTTGTTGTCTCGCAGTACTTTTTTTTTTTGCCTGTTGGAAAATCCAGCTTGGATTCCCCGCCACCAAAGTGAGGTGGGCGGATAGTGGGCTCCCGGACCAAGATGGAGCGGCTGGTATACCCACTAAAACCAACGGTTGTTCCTTTCCATGTCGCTGTAGCCGGGCCGCGGGCATGATAACAATCTTCGGCGACCCCGGCGCGACGAGCCTATCGGGCTCTTCTCTCCGGGTGTTGGGACACCCGAACGTCGCTGGCGCCGTGCCGGAACAAACAGCACGGCGTTCTCTGAGCTTCCTTCTCTGGCGCAGGCACCTCTGCCTGGCCGCCCAGGGGCCTCAGTGTCAGGGGAAGGTTGCGCGCTACGCCACCTTCGGCGCCCCGGCCTCTTCTGCGGATAGCCGGCGCTCACGGCCTCCCTGTCCCTTTCCGCGGCCTCCTCCGGGCCATCACGTCCTCGCAAAAGCAGCGACGGCGCCCCGACCTTTCGCTTCTAGCATCCTGCGTACTGCAGGAAGCGAAAGGTCGTGCCCGACACTACGCAGCTCTCGGCGTTGTCGACCCAGGCTGGGCACTCTTCCAGCGCGTGTTGGGCCTCTCTTCGGCACATACGCCACAGTCGCGCACTCTCTGTGGCTCCCACCGCGGCCAGGTACCTCCGAAACAGCCGTGTCTCGAGAGAACCTGCGTCGCGCGGGCGTTAGGAGCCATGTCCTCTTTCTAGCCACCACTTAAGAACGGGGCTGAGAACTCTGGTTCGTTGACCGGCGCTGGGTGCTCCAGCCAGCTCCCACCCTGTATTGCAGGGAGCGCAATTCGTCTCTGCGCCCTTATCTCTTCCGGGCTGGCCTGAAGCCCCGAGAACTCCTCCTCGCGCCAGAAAGAGTGACGCGAGGATTTCTGCATCCAGGTCCCAGGGCAAGGTGCCAGCCACAGGCACGCCGCTCACCGGAGATGGTCGGTAGCCCTGTACGGCCCGGATCGCCAACACCCTCTGGTTCTCCTCAAGACTGCCGTACTCTCCTTTTGGAGGTGTCGGCCCACGGTGCCCGACAGGACCATGGACCTGACGACTCCGGCGTAAAGGCGGCGACAGGAGCTGCTGGTCCTCCGGTGTTGGGGAGCAGTCTGCCGAGAGCTGCCGCTGCTCTCGCCGGTTTAGGCGCGAGGCGCTCAAAATGGCGCAAAACTCCATCGGCGGTCTAGACTAGGCCGAGATATTTCATAGTCGGCTTGACGTCGACGCGGACGCTCGCAAACAATTATGTGGGCGTCCGCGAAGGTCTGAGGCCCGTAAAAATAAAGGGCCTCGGATTTTTCGAGCGCCACCTCTAGTCCTAGCCGCCGGATGCGCCCAATAACTTGAGCGACCCCGGCAGTGGCGAGAATCGCACCCTGCGAAATTGTCACGGCGGTAACGAGGGTGTCGTCCGCGAACAAGTGACGTCGACACCCTCGATATTGCCGCCACGTAGCACCCAATCAACCAACGTTCCACAGAAGCGGTCCCAACACCGACCCTGTGGAACTCGACGACACCTCGATGGTCCGGAGCCCATCTCGCACGGGAACTCGACACGTCGATGCGACAGGTAGGCCCCGATCACCCTTTGCAGGTATAGAGGCACCCGTGGTATCGGAGCGCCTCCTTATGCAGGGCCCAGGGCAGGGTGTTGAATGCGTTGCGATGTCGAGTGACACCGCCAAACACCCTCCCTGGGACACCGCATCCTGCGTCAGGGACCTGACCCGCAGCACCGCGTGGACGGTCGACCGGCCCTTACGGAGCCATACGCCACCTGCCAGATTTGGACCGACGTGCTCCAGGTGCGGACGATGCGGGCCACCACGATTCTCTCAAAGAGTTTTCCCACATCGTCCAACAGCACGATCGGCCTGTAGGCGGAGGGCGAGTCCGTAGGACGCCCTCCTTTGGATGAGGACGAGTCTGCCTGTCTTCCACCTTCTGTGGTATTAAGGCTTGAGCCAGACAGGCAGAAAACATCGCCCTCACTCTGGGCTCCAGGGCGTCCCTAGGGCTGGCCAGCGCGCGTCCCAGAATGCCATCGGGACCCGGGCGGTGCGTCCTTTCATTTTAAGAAGGCCGCACCGAACTCTCCCGGGGTGACTCTGGCGCTTCCGGAACTGGGTCGACCTCATCCGTGCCATTTGGGACCATCGAAGGTGCCGTGTGCTCCTCTCGCTGTGGGAATAAAGCCTCGCGATAGCCTGTAACTCTGGCGCCAGACTCGGTGAGTGGGGGCCAAGGACGAAGCCTATTCATCACCATTTTGTAGGCCGCCTCTACGGATCACCGTCTAGCGCCGCCACAACTCCTCTCTAGCCACGGCGATCGCCCTGGCTATTCCCACTTGAGAGCCGTCCTTTGCTGCTGAAAGAGGCGAGCACGGCCTCAAGGGCCGGGTCCCTGCGCCGTCGTCCCGACAACGGGTGTATTGGCGCCGTGCCACGATGACTCTCAGCGCATCGCGGCGATTTCGGATTCCACCAGTACACCCGGCGTTTAGGAGGAGACGTTTGGTCCGGGACATCGACGCGTCGCACACCTGCGACATTGCGTCCCGACCATTGTGCCTCCCTCCACATCGACAATATTGGGCGCAGAAACCACGACTGCACTATTGCCGCCTCCTTCAGAGTCTCTCGGTCCAGGCCGAGGCGCCACCTGCCGTCGTCCTCGGGGTCCGGCCAGGCCGGTATAGGTGTCTAGAGGGCGGAGACCGGAATCGGAGTAACGATGATCCGACAGGGTCTCAACGCCCGCCACCACCTTCCAGCCCTGAGTCTGGCGAGCCAGGGCGGGGCGCGAACGATACATCAACGATTGACCGCCCTGGGCTCGTACACACGTGTTTACCGAACCCTGTTTAGGACCGACAGCCCGACCTCCAGGAGCCACTCCTCCAGTGTCCTTCCCGTGCGTCTGCTGCAGGTGAACCCGCCGGTGATTTATGCTGAGATCCGCGACCAGCACAGGGAAGGGTCCGTAGAACGGATCAGTGACCCCAGTCGGTCTAGGTAGCCTCGAAGTCGGCGAGAGTCTGTTGGGAGAAAGTACGCTGAAACGACAACAATTTCTCCCAACAGAGCGCCGACGAAGCCTGGACCTTTCTTCACATCCCTCGGTTGAGGGGACCGCAGCAGTCCCACAGACCACTGCGCAGTGTCGGCCAGGTCCCCGCCCGTTATTGCCGGGGAACGTAATACGGTTCCGACACTACGGCCACTGAATCGACCACTGCGCCATGCTCTGATACAACAGATCCTGAGCTCTGGCGCAGTGGTTCAGAGTCTGCAGGATGCTCAGCGTGCCATCTTTGTTGGATGGCCATTTGAGTCCCCTCAGCGAAGCGCTGGGCTTGGGCACCTGGCTTCAAGCCCAGGCACTCACTGTTCCGCCGCCTCCTATCGGGTTTGTGGTGCAGGCGCACTCCAACTTGTGGCCAGCCGGTTTGTTAGCCGCGGCGCACGGATGCGGCCTCGCAGCTCTCTGCCTGGGCCCAGCTGGCCACAGCGGTAATAGGCACTGCTGCGGTCGACGCCCGTATGACACTGCTCCGCTACGTGCCCTATTTCGAGGCACCGGAAGCAGCGCATCGGACGCGCCGCAAGCAGTTTGACCTGCACCGAGCACCACCGATTAGGAGGCGTCACCACCAATTATTTTCTTGGTGGCTGCAATAGGGCAGCTCACCTACTCCACCGAGACCGGACCGGTCCCGGCGGATTTCTCCGACCTTTACGGAGGTGACCGGCAGCTGCCTTTTTGTGCACTCGCCTCCAGCCACCTCCGTCTTTTCCACTGAATCATCCAGGCCCGAGATGCGAAGATCCGCGCATTTTCGGCCTGGATATTGTAGACACTTCTGGGCCAACCAATTGGCGAAGCTTTTCAGCCAATTGGTTGGCCTTTTCGCTGGCGGCCCCGGAACCTGGAGGATCCGGGCCCCGTTGCCGATGGCGGAAACGGAGGCCATCGATGCCGATATCCTCCAGTTTGCATTTCTTTTGGCATCTTGGAGGATGTCGCACGTGACCCTTTCTCTGCTGCGCCCGGCTGCAGCTTGATCACTACAGCCGACGAGCTAGGGCCTTAGTTTCGCACCCTCCTTGCCGGTGTCACTTTTGGACCAGCACCTGGTTTGGCGAGCTTGCGGCGCGCCACCAGCGTCCACCCATCCGTGGACTGCCCTGGTGCTGCTGTGCTGCCGTTTGCGCGCTGGTCGAACTCTGGCCTGGTTGGTCCGGGGCCCTTCTTCTTCCCTTTTAGCCTTCCTTTTGGGAAGACTTGCAGAGCCCATCCTTCAGCGTCTCGGTCCTTTTGCGCTGCGGTAATGCGCGCTGCACGCAGTAAGGCAGCAGGGGCAGGGGCAGCAGGAGTAGCAGGGGTAGCAGAGGCAGCAGGGGCAGCAGCAGGCCTCACCACTGCAGCAAACGTCGTGGCCGCCCTTTATCGGCGGCCAGCGGTGGACGAAGCCGCTTCTCCGGCAGGAGGCGGTCCGCTATATCGTCGCGGTGGGCCTGAAACATTGGGCCCACCATGTCCACGATGAGGCGCCTCAGAATTTGTTCCAAATCGTAGGCAATCCTCAACGTGACATCGCTTAGCGCAGCCTTCAACTGCCGGTTTTCTACTTCGAGAGGCCGCAGACGCGCACTTCCTCTTAGCGCTCCACCTGGCTAAGAGCTTTTTGTCAGCTGCATATTTCTTTATTTCAGCTGACTGGGTGGAGCGCTAATAACATCCACCGTCATTTTTACGGCGGAGGAGCACTCTTTAAGGGCACGGACGCACGTGCCCCTGGCTGCCGACTTTAGGAACCTGGGAGATGATGCTCAGATTTCTGAGCGCCATCTCCTTGCATCCTCCGCCTTTAAGGCATCCTCATCTACGGCCTCTCCTCCGAGCGCCTCATTTCTTCGAGCGTGCGGTCCTTCTCCGCACGCTCTGCTGCCTTGAGCCTTTCTGTTTTGACAGCAGGACAGATCAGTGGTAAAGTCCTGCTGGCTGCCGCTGCTCGACCGCGATCTCGAAGCAGTTGCGGTTTGACGTTTTAGGAAACGCCCGCGTCATCTCTTTGAAGGGAGAAGCAGGTCGCCCTCTTCTTCCGCCGCCACCACCTTTGCGCTGGCTGGTCCTCCTGCTAGAACACTCACTTTGAGTGACAGCCTATCCTCCCTGTGCGCTTTCGATAAAATTTGAGGGCATACCCTGCGTCTTTACATCAGAGCCGGCCTCACCTGGTCCGCGCCTCTCTTTTCATTACGTCCTTCCGATAGGCTATCGTTGTCCGTTGTCATGCCGTTGTCATCGTTGATGTCGATTTTGCTCCTTGTTTTTTGTTTGATTTAATGTCCATAATAAATGTCTCGCAGTACTTGCTTAACCTGCTGTAGCTCAGCCGCTAGATGTTCATGGCAACAGATCCCTCATGCTTTCTGAAACAAAGATTTGCCAAAAGTCCTCCATGAAAATGTCAGCAAAAATTGGAGACACTGGCCAACTCATTAAATTTTAATAAGCTGTAAAACCTAATGAATACCTTTGGAGAAAACTTCAGAGATATCACATTCAATTAAATTACTAAGGCCTAATCTTAAGGAATACTCAAAACTCTTCTGGTGTGAAAGTTTCATGATTAAACAAAAAAACAGTAAAAACTACTTCTTTATCTTTTTTATTAATTGATTAATTAAACATTTAAGATTAATGGCATTTAAATATGGACGTGGCAAAGTCTGACTTAATAGCGCAGACAAATATAATATTTTTTTATAAGCTTTACCAATAATTACGGTTGCAATAAAAAATACTTTAAACGTATATTACCGTGTTATCTTATTTCACAATTGACAATACAAACAAGAAGTTCTATATAAACACTTTTGCCTCATTGAGACCAATACGTGTAATGTATTCAACATTAACAGATATTTTTCAAAATTTTACTTCTCTAAGTAAAAAAAAAGTAGTAAATGCTGCACTATGACTTACTAAAACATTTTAATAGCGTTTCTAGAACTAGGACTTTTTAGACAGTAATATTTAACCCTAAATCTGAATTCTCATACTTGTTATGCTTACAGGTAAAATAGAATGGCAATAGTGAAGCCAAGGATTCTCTCTCGGGAGTCATTGGCTTAAAATTACTTGTACGTCATATATTGCCTGCACGTGTGTATAACTTTTCAGTCACTTTAAACAGGATAAATATATAGTTTTAGTAAGTTTTATTTTAAAACCTTATCAAAATCTGTTGCGTAGTTTTTAGATTGAAGCATACATCAGGCCGGACAGACAGCTAAGCGAGTTCGTTTTGTACTATGTACTATGTAGTGATGACGTCATTTTATCGTTGATTGCTTACTTTTCATATAATTGACCAAAGAAATGGAATTTCATTATTATTTAAGAAACGACGTAAAATAAAAAAATGCGTAGATAAAAACGCTGATCACTCTCGCCTAGGTTTAAAGACTAAAAATTTTTGCACATAAATTGATGTACATTTTTGTAAGTGTTAGTCTTTTCTAATTAGTCTGTAATAAATGATAAAATGTACGTATATATCATATATAGTAATTATAAAAAAAATTAAGGAATAAAAGCTTATATAAGATATGTTGAAACATCTTAATAAATTGTTAAAGTAAATTACATTACCGGTTGTTGCCTCTATTCTAAATATTTAATATAAACTTAATTCGTTGATGTTTTAACCTAGTAGCCCAGCCTTATAGCATTTACACTTGCATTACAAACCGGAGGTCGTCTGTTCAAATCATTCTTAGACTTTATGTCTTTCTTGTTTTCTGGTTGGTCAGAGTGACCTGATCCTGATCCTGGTAAAATGTTTTGCTATAGGATGTAAATTCAATTAGATTTACTAACACCTGACCTATCCGTAGAATGCAGTTAAGTCTTTAATTGAAGAGATTAGATACCGGTCGTTCATTTTGTAATAACTGTAAATACTAATAACTCATAATAATATCACTCATGTTTATTAAAAAGGTTATAAAATTAACCTGAAATATCTATATATTTACATCAAGTTTCTGAAACTAAGACTGTTCAAAAAGAAAGCCACCCTTACCTGTTTAAAAATTGAAATGGTTATAGCCAGAATTTTAATCGTTTTGAAATTAAGGCCATTTTTTAATAATTCCGTTGGTTTTCCAAAAAGAAACCAGGAAATAAAAAATTGTAACCCCTCCGGCGATACCGGCCCTTTGTACTAAAATTTTACCTAAATTGGGGAAGGGTAAATTATCCCTTTTCTTTTAATTAAAGCAACAAGGTTGTAATGGTTTCATAAATTATAAAAATTGGACCTTAAATAGGTCAAAATCAATTCCTAAAAATTATTCATCCGAAAACCCCATATTCCAACAAGGTTTCGTTCTAAATATTTAATTAAAAACAATAACAAAGGAATCCAACCCACCTTAGATTTATCTTGTTGGCAAAATCCCCTTTAAAACATTTGCTTTAAAATTTTTTGCCAAACCGCCTGGATCCTGTTTCCTGTAAAAGGTTTCCCCTAAAGGATGGGTAAATTCCTTGCCAAACCCTAATTTTGCAAAATTTAACAAGAGGATTAAGTACCTCTTAATTTTAAAACCTTTAAATTAATAAAATCATAAAAACAATTTCTAAAAGGTTTAAAATTTTCAGGTCCATTTTTAATAATTTTAAAATTTTCTTTAAAAATTTTGGTTAATTCCAAAATTGAAAACCTTCCCCACAAGTTAACATGGTTTTAAATAATTTGGGAATAAAGGCCCAAGGGGATCAAAGGTTCCGATTTGCCATTGCACTAAATTTGGGGAAACTCCTTTTAAATTTATTTAAGGCCAATAATTTTAATCTGTTTTATTATTTATAAAATTATAAAATAAATGTAATAATTTCAAAATACCCTTTTTTGAACCCTTGCTTTCCTCCCGTTGGCCTAAAACAATAATGAAACTTGCCAAATTTACTTGTTGGGTCCAAAAGTTGTTTAAATTGGTCCGGTCTTTTCCATGTAAACAACCCAAGTCAAATTTGGATTAATTCCGTACTTTTCGCTTTCCCTATTTTTATTTTGGGCTGTTATTTTAAAACCTTTTAAGGTAATGAAAATTCAAAAAACAAAAAATTATTTAAAATATGTTTATTTATTTTATATTAAATTTTCAAAATTAAATATTGAAACGGGAAAATAAAATGAAAAATGAAAATAAAAATTAAATACAAAAGGGAACTTTCTCAAATATTTATTAAAATCTGTTTTATTAATAAATTTAAAAAAAAAGTTTAAAAAATTTTACCTTAATGGCCTTTTAATTTTATTCTTAATTTTGTGGTTTAATTTTTCCCTACCTTTTTGGGTGGAATTTTGCTTCCTAATTTTTTTATTAACCATATTTTTTTTGTTTTGCTGGGTTTTTAAAACGTTTTAAATGATTTCAAAACAAAGCTAAAATAAAAAAAAATAGGAAAATTTACAAATAAAAACAAAATTAAATGGAGGGAAAAAATTACAAAAGGAACTTCCATATCCAATTAAAAAGTTTGGCAAATTTCAACAAAAGTTATTAAAATTAAATTACGCTTTAACTTTTTTTTCTTTAAATTTTGTGGTTTTAAAATTCCCACCGGTGTGGAATTCTAAAAAGAAAAACAAACGTTTGTTAATTTCCCAATAAAAAAAAAAGGAAACAATTAACCAAACCAAATTCATGGGACAATTAATAAAAATTAACAAAATAAAAAAGAAAAAAGAAAATAAATATACTTTAATAACAATGGCAAAATAAAAGAAATGGAATTTAAAAGAAAAAAAAAATATTAAAAAACAAAAAGAAGAAAAAAACCCAATTAATTTATGCCTTTGTACGAAATTAATTAAAAATTAACAAAATTTGAAAAGGAAAAAGAACCCATACAATTAATAACAAAATTTAAAATAAAGGAAAATTTATAAAAGTCTATTTGATTAACAAAAATTTAAAATTGGTAAAAAGAAATTATTTATGCGCTTTTTGGATGGCATTTCATAAACATTTATTTTAACCCGTAAGATCAACTTTTGGAAATGGCAAAGCGGATTAAACACAAATTTGTTTGCAAACATTCTATTTATTAAAATATTTTAAATGGGTCTAAAGAATTTTAACGTATTAAAGGGAACCTTTTGCCAGTTTAATGATGAATTTTTTTCCCTTACTTTTTTAAAACCCGGATTAACAAAACGGCAAAGGTTTTTTTGTTTTTTACATTTTCTAGTGAGGAAAATAAAGGAAGTTTTTGGTAAATAATTTAAAATTGGTAATTTTTTAATATTTACCACTTTTAAATTGTAAAAAAAGCGTTTTATGGTTTTTCCTTTTAAATTTATTTTCTTTAAATTTTGCAATTTTCACAACTGATAAAAACCCTTAACCCAACCCTTCAATGAATCAACTGTTTTGTGAAGGGCAAAATGAATTGAACGGGTTTAAATGGTTTTCAGGTAAAGGTATTTCCAATTTTTTTTGGCCTTTTAAATCATTAATAAAAACTTAAAACCATTTGACAACGCCGTTTTATTGGTAATGATTAACAAATGGCCCGGGTGGCAACCCATTCACTACGAATTAACCGGAATTTTAAATTGTTGGGAAATTCATTAAAAAGGCCCAAGGCAGGGGCCTAAATGTGAATTTTATTGAATTAAATTTCGTGCAAACCTCTGTTCAATTTTCCCTTAATAAATCCCATTTGGTAAATTACTCAAATTCATGGTGATGGAGACAAATCTCACAAAATAAAGTTAGTACACTAAGTTGTTGTTTAAAAACTGCTGGGATCGTTTAGATATAATTTTAAACGATTTGTATTACAAAATTTTTGACTAAAATTTTCCCAAAAGTTGAAAGGATTAAAGGTTCAATTAACTTAAGTGATAAGCACCCCCTTTATGCATCAATTAGGTTTAAGACTTTTCCTTGGTTAAAAAAGCCAGATAAACAAAAATTTTGTTATAAATTGGGTAAAGAGTTGAGGCCAGCTTTTTGGAATAATTTGGTTAAACCTTTGGTTGGAATATCATCTGCTCTTGGACCCTTTCCTTTTTTAAAAAATCCAACATTTTCCAAACTTTTAAATTTGTTCTTATATGGGGGTATGGTTAGTAATTGGCTTGTTTTCTAATAAAGGTATCCAATTCCATAAAAGGTTTTTAAATTCTTTGGTAGGGTGATTTTCAGTACTAATAAAAAAAATCAATCACCTTTAGGAATTAAATTTAACTGCTACATAATTTGATTATAGCACGATTATTCAGTAAACATCCAGCTTTTAGGCACTAAAAAACGAATTTTTGGAAACGTGTTCCCAAAGGGTTCCAACCAACTTTGTTTCCACTAAATAGCTCTTAGATTACAATGTACAAAGCTCCCAGATTGCACAATTGTATACTTAATTTTTTGCCGCAAATTAAGATCTTAAATATTATTTTGGCCATAAATATTTTAAATAAGGTGCTAGATTATTTCTTATCTAATCATCCGTCCCAATACTAAATCCATAGCAAGAAATTTAACCCGAAGAATAATGCACAAAAGGTTTAATGTAAACATTTTTAAAAGCAATCGGACATATTTAAAGCCAATTTTAAAATAATACAGTTTTGGGGTCACGTAAATTTTTTGGTTTAAAAAGAAAAATTTTTCTTCATATTAAAAAGAATATAAATTCGACATTTTCATTTTAATCATTACGTAATTATAAAGAGAAATTAAAATGCGGTGGTTGGGGAACGCAATTTCAACAGGGCCACTTGTTGCCTTATAATTGAGTAAAAAATGGTTATACGCTGTTGAAGTCAGCCTTTAATTTTTTGTTAAAAATTTCACTTGTTATGATAAAATTTTGATGTTATTCTTTGAAGAATTAAAAATAAAATGCCTTTATATAAACATATATATATATATATATATATATATATATATATATATATATATATATATATATATATATATATATTTATATATATACATATATATTTTATTATATATATACAATATATATTACTTATATATAATACATTATATAACTTATATTTTTGTTTATTTTGCTTCATCAGTTGGAACAATTGGTTTGTTTTTGTCTTAAGCAATTTAAACGGTGTTTTTATTCCAGCGGTTGACCAAGGATAATATGTTTTTCCGATATCATGTAAATTTGGACTTCGTCCTCGTTGTTTAAAAGGACTGAGATAGGACCAAATTTGCGTTTTTTTTAACATTGAAAGGCTTGGAAAGTGGCTCTTTAAAGGTCTGTGGGTCCGATGTTACGTCTGATTGTTGAATGAAGTCTATTTTAATTTTTTTTTGCCACGGGAATTCAAGTCCATCTCTGTTTGTTGTTCTTTTTTTTTTTTAAAGTATTCATAATGGCTAAATTATTTTCCGTTTGCTTCATAAGTTCCGTTTCCTCTGCTGTTTCATTTTTACCGATTCGTCCCTTATAATTTCGGTATGGCTTAGGTTTGACCAATCAGGGTTTGTTGCATTGAGTATTTATTTATTTCCCCTGAGAGACTTATCCGGTTGTTTATTTTAAAAACTTTTTTTTCTCCTCCGGGCCCTGTTGGGCCCTTCTGAATAATTAATTAACCTAAAATTTTTTAGTATGAACCTTAAAAGCCCCTATTTACTTTTCTGTTGGTCCATGAAACTTTTTATATATATATTTAAAAGGCTTAACTATAACGATGTAGAAAAATAAATTCATCGGATCTTCATTTTGGACCCAGTTTTCAACCAGATAACCAAGAATAATCTTTGCTTAACGTTTGTCAAAGATTCTTTTGAACCCAGCGGAGTGTTGGAAGTGAAAAGTTTCCACATTGTAAATTTGTATTTGGGATGCCTTGATTCTAATTCAGGGTTTTTGGTCGTTTTCTCCACGGGACCCAATCCGGGGAAGTATTATTAGTTAACTGTTTTTTTTTTGTTTTCCTGTTCCGGTTGGAATTATGTTTTGAGTTCTGGGTGAATTGGGTTCTTAACTTCATCACATTTAATTTTTTTCCATTAAGCGTTCTTCCCAACAACGAAAGATTATTAATTTAATATATGCAGTCATTCCTTTTTTCTTTCTTCTATTACCTTTTAGGTTAGTGCTTTCCCCTTTTTATCCTTTCTTTTAGGGTAGTCGTTATGAATGAAATTTCCCTCGTTTTTTTTGGTTTCCGATTTTGGGTTTTCCACCCATTTATTCACATTATTTTTTGCAACCTTATGCGATAAATAAATTTCCATCAAAATCTTCTAAAATTGGTGTTTAACTGATCCAAAAAATGTCTTTACTTAATAATTGTGGTTGATAATTTGTCCTGTTTTCAAATCCATAAATAACAATATTTTTTTTTTTTTTCAACTTTTCTCTAAGTTTTAACAAATATTTTTCCAAATTGGTTTTAATTATTCTTCTTCGATTTTTTCCTAATTATTGGTTTTTGGTTCTGCTGTTTGTTTTTCATTTCTAATCTCCCATTTTTAAAAGAAGTTGGAAATTGGTCTTCCATCGTATGGGTTATGTATTTAATATTTCAGCCTTTAACTTATTTTAAATGTAAATATATTTTATTCATTAATATTTATTTATATTTTTTCATAGCTTTTATTGGCAACAATAAATATGTATCAGAATGATAAACGTGTATTGAATAGTATGGGTCGCAGGATTTATTTTATTTTATTGAAAATTATTAATAAACTTATATAGTATTTGCCATATCAACGATTTCTGTGGTATTAGCCTTTATAATACCAGTCGTAGTACAATCCCGTAGAATTAACTTTCCGGGTTACTGGTTGAGAGGACTAAATTGCGAAGAAGAAAACAAACAAAAGTCAATCCGTTGGAGGGAATGAATTCATTAAATACAGTTGCCCTGTGAGCTAATAAACTGCTTTTAAAAGAAAAATCAAATGTCTTAGACCAATTTATGGCATTTTGAAAATGATGAAATCAAAACTTTTACATTAAGTATTCCGGACAGGTCACTAACATAATGAAGAGTCATAAAACACTTAAGTGTACTGACAAAATCCCATATTAATTTAAGAGATGCGAAAAAAAAAAGAAACCTATTCCATATATCGTTGGGAGAATCCCTATTTACTATAATTTTTTTAAAATTATAATATTGAAGTCATATAGCCAAATAACCACAATAATACAAGTATGGACAGTAGCCTGAAATCAATATTTTTATTAATGTATTAAAGAAACCTCAATGCATATTTAACGGATACATAATAAAAATCTTTTGAAAAATTTAATTAATGCCCAGTGCCTCGACTTTTTGTTTTGGGAAAATTTTAACGGTGTACAAAATCGACTTGGAGTGAAATCCAATGTGATGAAAATATTACCAGAGAAAGATTCCCAGATCTGCAATCATTCATCAATCATCGTAAGATAATACATTCTTTCAATGAAGTTTATTCATTATCCCTAAACCAAAGTAAAAATACTTCCCTATTTTTAATATAAATTAGTAATGTAATTACCAACTTTCTGTTCAAGCATTACAATGTCGTTCATATAGAATTTGTAATCTTTTATTTTTATTCCTTGGTTTATAGCCTTAAGGGCAAGCAAGAAACATTTTAAAGAATTTTCAAAACCCTTAGCCTGAATCGTTATTTTTAAACACGTATACTAAAAATTATCGTGTCTCAAATAAATTTAACAATCCTTTTAAAGGTCAATCGAGAATGGTGTAATCAGAAAATGAAATTTACTGTTTTTATACATAAATATGAAAACTCTTTATCTCGGTTAAACGGCTTTTATGTGGAAAATTTGTACAATTGTGGATGGTGGAGCTTTAAATTTAGGGTAAAATACTTTAATAAATTTTAATTTATTGTAATGTAATTTAAGGTTGTTAATAACAATTGTAAGTCCAATAACATAATGCATAATATTGCCAAGAAATTACAACCAAATAACTTATGTATATAAAAAGGCTGGAAAAAAAAGGATCAAACCCTATTCAGGTGATAACTGCCGATTATATGAAAGATTTCACTAAGATACTTACTATAAAGATACTTTATCTTTTTATTTGTAGAAATGAAATAAATAGTTTAGGCCTATAAAACGTAGAGACCTATTACTTTGGTATATACTAGATACATATAATGCAAATAGAGCTTAATGAATTCCCAAACGGATTAGAAATTTAAAATTTTTGGTTGGAAATATGGGAGTTGATTTTGGCAAGAAAAGATTGGACGGTATTTCCAATTTTCCTTTTTTATGCCATCTAGAATATTCGAAAATTATAAAGTGTTTCTGGAAAATGACAGGCTACATTAGTTTGTTAAAATGCAACCACATGTAAGAAATATTATTTTCAACCGTGAGAGCGTTAATCAATTAATATTTATTACAATATAGATAAGAAAAAAAGAAAAAAAAAAAATGTTTAATTGGTACATTTAAACAAACATAAAAAATATTTTGAATAACAAAAAATATTAAACACATTGAACCAAAAAGGCTTCCACTCAGCGTTAAATCATGAGTTTTGTACACCGAATTACGCTGGTTTTCAGGAAATTAACTTTATGGTTTTTTCCTTTTACGGTTAAATTAACGTTTTGCATTTTTTTCAGAGGTTGTGATTTTTTAACACCAAATTTTTAAATTTTAAATAGCTAATAAAATTAATTACGGAAATTTATGAAAAAGATTGGAACCAAACCATAAAAATTAAATTTTAAATAAAAATAACAAAAATCGGACTGCTAGTAGTGGAGCAACAAGGTAACATATATATAACAAAAACATACGTTCCGAATTGAGTACCTCCTTTTTTGGGTAGTTGGTCAAAATTTGAACTTAAAATTATATGTGGTTTTACTTTATTTATTCCTTTTTACTCATTTTTTAATTAATTATTATGGCCGATTTGTCTCGTCAGAGATTCATAATAAAAATTAATTTGAGATACATGTTGGCACCCAGTTAAAGCATCATCATCAGCCTTGAAGTTATTGCTGAACATAGGTCTCCCTTTAACAACATCCCTATCCATTGGGGGGTTTTGTATCCCCACGCTGGTCCAAATTTTGGGGTTTGGTGGGTGGACCCGTTTTACGTCCCATTCCGACGGCTGGATCATTCCTTATTTTTCAAGACGGTTGGGTGATCGGGCCCAAATTGTCCTAAAACTTGGGGAAATAACAAAAGGTAAATTTGAGGAATCCCACCCCGTAATTAAGGGGTTGGGATTCCAAATTTCCCCACCCACGATCTCCATTAATACCCGGGCAACAAAGTTTTTGTTTAAATCCCTCGGTGCAAAATTTTCAAGATCAAGTAAAGAAAATGTCTGCAAATCAATTTAAAAATTTTAAAAATGCATTGAGTTAAAGGACCCAAAGGTTTCAACTGGGCCGAAAACGAAGGGGCTTGCCCACAGATTTAAACATTAAGCTTTATTTGAAAACGCATTTTACTTAACAAAAATGTAACTTAAAATTTTATTTAACCAAACTTTATTTATAAAAATAAAGTATTGGAACAATAAAGGCCTTATATAGTCAAAAATGAATGGTTTAAGAAATTTTGAATAAATTATAATCTAATTTTTTTATTTGGAAAACTTTTTAATATTTCTTTAATAAAAAATTTTATGAATAATTTAAAAACAAATTGGCGTTTTTCACCTTCCCATAATTAACCACAGTGAAAAAAATATCAAAATGATAGCCACCAAAACTTAACAACCTTTTGACAAACAAAAAAGTTATTTATTGTAAGGATTCTTTGAGCGACTGTTTAAAAGCAAGGTATAAAATCGATCAATATCCATATATTAGTTAATTAATTTGGCTTTTCTTATTGTAAAAGTATTATAAGTTTTTGGAATCCAAAGAAACAACGTTTTTTTGGAAATAAAGAAATTTTAAACAATTTGAATAACAACCGGCCAAAAGTTAAAACCCCTTTAATAATATTTAAGTAGAAACATACATCGTTGATATTTCGCCGCACATATAAATATACTACGTAATCATAGTATCTGCCTTATAGGGTGTTCACGAATTTCAATCTTAAAAACTTTTGACCATTCTGATTTCCGGAGGTAATTCATTTCACATTTTAACCAATTGTATTAGGAATGACGAGTGTATAAGGTTAGAACGGTGAATAGCACATTGGAGCAGATGATTATAAGGTTTCGTTACCGGCCTTCTAGACACCGAAAATTGACGTTGCTGGTAATAAATTAAAAGGCCGGTTTTAAAAGAGGCCGTAAAGGGCGAAGAGGGTAGCCACCGCAACCAAGCATGATAAGCGGCCACGTGTTCAAATTTACGGAGATTAAAAACGAATCGAATGCAGTTACTTTAGAAATTTATTTATTACGGTGGATCCGATTCAGGATGGTAAATATTGAATAAAACAAGACTTTGAGCAAAGGGGGTGGTTGCGGGTTTCACTATTTTGTCAAACCATTAGCCGACATTGTGGGAATTTGGCGTTAAAACCAAACCACGTGGCCATCTAGATTTGTTTAACTCAAGTGTTACTTAGCTATTTTTAGCCAAGGACTGATATTCGGAGTTCTTTTCCTGGCTTTTTTGACTTATTTTTTTGCCTTCCTTCACCCATGATTCTTCCCCATCCATTAGATGGGACCCTACGTTTCTTGAAAAGTTTTAAACATACAAATGAAAATATTTATGTATTACTGGTTCATGTAACGCTAAACTTCGTGACCTAAAGATATTTTGTCTTGCTTAAGGAACTGAAGAACGACTTTGCGTAAACGTTATTTTCTTATTTACGAACTAAAGAAAATAGGGACTGAGCACCCAATAAGTTACCCTACTTTTTTAGTCCCACCTTTGACTTCTATGCTTTTTGACTTTTACTTTTTAAAGACGATCTTTATTTTAAATTTTTTTATATAAAAAAAATTATCATTATGAACTAAATAAATTTACTTGTCTGTCATTGATAAGAAAAGGGCCAAGGCCCAAGGCCGAAAGGGAAACAAACGCCCCGTTAAAAATTTTCCTGGGGCGGTGATTGATGACGAAAGACATGATTTTTAAGTTTGGCCCGTTTGGCTTTTACATCTGGCTGCCAACTATTAACTTAATGTCAAATTAATCATTTGCCGGTTTGGATGGCCCAAAAATACCTTGCAAAAGAACATCGATTTATACCAAGGATTCAAAAGAATTGAAATTAAAAAATATTAAATTTTATAAGAGAGGTTGGCTTTCACAACCCCAAGGGATCCAATAAAAAAAAATTCCAAAGCTAAAAAACTACAAAGACACGGACAACATAAGTACTTTTTGTAAACCAATGTTCAAAATTAAAATTAAAATTATGTCAATTTTAAAATTTAAAACTCTGACAATCCCAAACATTGAGATACAGACAAATACCAACTTAGTCTGCCCGTGATCATGTTTCCTGGAAAGAATTGGAAACGTCAGGAATATTAAAAACGAAAAATTCCAAATTAGTGGATTTGACAAGCTATTATACTTTACACCTAATATATACCTAAATAGATTAGCTTTAACATGAGATATTTTATGGTTTTAATGCATTAATTGTTTGGTTTTTAATGGAAAATTTTTAAAACGCCTATGTAGTCTTAGAATACATTTATTTTAATAAAAAATGCAAAACTTTACAAAAGTGTTATTAATAAATTTAAAAAGGACTTTCCTTGAACGGTTAAATATAATTTAAAATTTGTAAGGGCTATGCGTGTAAATGAAAATATAACTAAATTAATAGTTACAATTTTTGTAAAACAACGGAAATTTTGTAAAAAAAAAAAAGTTTTAAAACTATGGTAAAGACCTAAAAAATTAATCCATTTTCATCCTGAAATCATTTGATAGCCGCTTTGGAAATAAAAAGCAATAGGTTAAATAATAAGGAAACCATAATTTTAAAACACATTTTGACGAAATCGGCTTTATCTTCTGGGGAAATCATACTTTTTCTCATTATCTTCAAATATTTACCTTGCAAAAGTCTCCCTGTGGATTTCTAAAAAGAAAATAATTAATTTGAAGCACATTTTTATGTAATTACATTCCCGTCTCGATGGAACGACCAAAAAAAATTTTAGATGGGAGAAATATTTTTGCCTTTAAAAAAGTCTGTCCAATTAACTAAAAATGTAATAACCTTTAAAAAACATTATTAATTTTCAAAATTATATAAAATTAAGTTTTTAAGGGGTCATTTCGGCAAAGGGTAAGGCCAGACAGCACTTCCCAAGAAATTATTATTTAATATCCCACCCTCTTCGCTCAATCAGGTTTTAAACATTTTGTAAATTTTATGTTTTGCCACTTATTTATTATTTTAAACACAAGAAAAAACCAAATAGGCCTTATAAAAACTTAAATCGGAAACCTCGGGTTAACCCCTTTATTTTATGGCAGCACCTAGGCCTTAAGAATAAAACTATACAATTTCATTAATATTTAAAAGCCTAGACTGATTAAATACTTCAAAACAACCCTTTCCAAACCAAAATATTTTATTAAAATAGATAATATAAAATTAAATGTTGTTTCCCAATTCAGATTTGTCCTTGGATTTGTTCTTGTAAAATATTTTAAATTCAGAGCAAGTTTAGGAAAAATTTATTCATTAATTGGTATTTCGTGCCCGGATCCCGTAATTCCCTTAAGACACTGACCGGCAGTGGAATACCATTTGCCTACCGTTTTTACTGGATACCCATTCCCGGTATCATTTTGGCTTTAAACGTTGGAACTGGAAAATTTACCGGCCAAATTAGGTTAATTTATCTCTTTATATTATTTTAAACAAAAAAGTTGTCAGAACTAAAAAAAAGCAAAATATTTATTTTTTTTAAGAAAAGGTAATTAAAGATTTTTATAAAATCCAACTTGTTTAGGTAATTTGATATTCAAACCGTTTACCTTAGCAACCTTGCAATAAAATTAAAAAATGGGAAAAAAATAAAATTTTAAAAGAATTATAAATTTACAATAAGAAGCGTTTTCAATTATTGATTTCAATTTGTTTAATTGACTTTTTTACATTTTAAATAAATTAAGTTATTCTACTATTCTAGTTATTTTTACAAGCAAAATAAATCGGTGCCCACAATTTATTTGCTTTATGTACTTGTGTATATATCTAGTAACTTAACTTGTATGCTTCAGCAATATTTAACACGATTTTAAAATATTGAACGTTTTTACTTATGATTTAAGAAAAATGTTTTTACCAAAAAATATGACCGACTTTAAACTGTAAATGACTATTTTACGTTATATAAGCGGCTGCCTATAGGCCCTTTTCTAGAAACTATCGGGTGATTTCTGCAACTGCATTATAAATCTCTAATACCTTATAAGATATTCATTTAATCAAAATTGTCTTGGTTGACACGTTTTAAACACATGTTGTAAATATAATATAAATAATATTGAATTCATTTCAATTGTTGTAATTTTCTACAATTAAATTCCGTTTTACATGCAAATTTCAGCCACTATACTATAATTTAAGTAGTCTATCAACGTGTGAAATGTGAAATAATGCTTTGTGAGAGTTGTCATTGTTGAGTATCGTTATTGTTGTTGCCGGTATAAAAATATTTTTACCTGCGCCTGGTGTTTCACTTGGTTACTGTTATTGTGTTCGGGAATATGTTCTACAGATACTCATTTCAGTTGAAAATCTAGTAAATACAACTGTAACAAAACCATGAAACTAAAGATACCACATTTTGACTTCTAATGGAAGGAGAAAGCAACACAGCAAATTTTTACTTTCTTTATGTAATTCTTATTTTATACCTTGGGCAAAGTAAAGATTGAATTCGTGTTAACAATGTAACCTCAAAAGCAAGTAGTATCGGACGTATGGCTTTTGTTGGTTGATTGTCGCTCAGTGATTGGCATCTTGATGACAAGTCCTCATTAAAGCGGGATGAATGACGATATTCTGTTGCTAGGTAGTAAGTAATTTACGATTCGGCGGTAATATTTAATTACTAACTTATGACATTAAGATAAAACCAAACATTAAATTCATATAATGGTTTTGATCGACTTTTCAAATAAAGAAGGTAAGGGCCTCTTTCCTGCTCGGTTTTAATATTTTTTTATGATAAATAGTAGCTATCATGTGATTTCTTTTACAATAATTTTGTGATAAGTAGTTAAACATATATTAAAAACGTTATCAAAAATCACAACTTTAGTGCAAACTAAGTGTACTTTTTGGATTTTCACTTTTCCTTATTATAAGACAGAGTAGCTAGATTGTTTTGAAAGAAATTTATCTTAGGGCAGGTTGTCTTACTTACTATTGGATGAACTTTATTTTACCAAAAATGTTGGGTTTTTTTCAAAGTGCTACTCAAAAAGCAAGTTTTAATAGTTTTAAATTTGTGGATATATTTTATCTTATAAAGTTTATTGACATGGTCAATTAGATATAGGATAAAGAAACCCACACGTCGCAAAGTTATGCAACAAAAAAAATATTAAAAACAAAATCGAAATTTTACAGGAGAAGCAAAGAACTGTTTTCGTTTGAAATTTTTATTTATTTAAGATACTGTTAAGTGTTTATATACCATAATAAAGGTTATATTTTTCCAAATGTTTCTATTTTTTAACATATTATTGCAAAAGTATTTTTGTGTTAAAAAAATGGTTGCTCAACATAAAAGAATAAACAAGAACAAACAAGAAAGAAAAGAACGGTAAATCTTTGTTTACGTTAAAAATGCAGAAGGTGTAATAGGGCCCATAGATGCAGAATTTGACATAAAAGCAAAAACACTGTAATAGCACTTTACGGGATTATGTACATTTTAATTTCAGAGTCATTTGAACTTGAATAAGATATGGTATTATATCTATTCATTTAACAAGTCTTAAATTTCTGATGTGATTATTATTGAGTATTCAGTAATAGGCGAGTAGGGACACATTAAAGTAATTAACGTGTCCCAGCTCGCATATTATGACTGCCGCTTTAATATAACTCCCGATCTTTAACCCCAAAGCAATTATATTGATAAATCATGTTTTATAGGACGAGCACAAGACTTTAGCTATCAAAATTAATTACTATATTTTAGCACGTTTATATCTTACATGGGACTGACTTAAAAAATATCACCGAAGGAGTAAAGAAAAAACAGTCTTATTATAATTTCTCGTATGACAGAAACACTACTTGGATTTAAAGAAGATCTAACTAACTTCCTTTTCTTTTTTTACTAAGAGCGTTTTGCATTCACTAAAAGTAATATATAGGAGTAAATAATATTATTCAGTGCACCGAATTTAAATAATATATAAAGCTTTATTTTAGAAAATGTTTATCAAATAACGTGAATTTATGTTACTACTCCAATGGAACATTTACCGTAGGTAATAAATTTTGTGTTTACAATTTTAGATTAGTGGTAAGGTTGTTTAGCAATTACTGGTACATAAAGCAAATTTAGAGACCGTTATCAAGGTTCAAATGTACAGTTAAAGTTTATGTCCTGAAATTGGCGTATATAGTGCGTAAATAGCTGTACATAAACTTAAAGACGAAAGTTTTTGCGCAAGACAAAAGTATAATACATGTGGACAATACAAGTGCTTTGAGATATGCAAAACCAAAATACAGGCACAATGTTATAATTAATGTCAAATTCTCATTGCTTTAAAAAGTAAAATATAGCAGCGGCGGAATTACTTTGCTATAAATTATTTTCTCCACATTTGTATGAAACTATAAATCGCAACAGTAAGAACTTTTTATTTAAGTTAATATTCACCGTTTATCAGATAAGTTATAATTTTTTTAAAAACAACAGGAATAAAAAGGAAACCGCTATCTCAATAATAATTTTACTGATTGATGTTTGCTAGAGCAAGACCATTCTTTCTATTTGTAAGTGATACAATTAATATAGATGATATTTGTTTTATTAAAAAATATCATTTATAAATATGTACGTTTCATTTAAAACACTAAATTACTTTATACGTTTTAGAAAACAGAAAAACGGTAAATAATATTTACAACTTTACGGTTTTTATCGCCTTACCTCATGATCACGGCTCTTTCGTGACTACGAAACCTAGGATGGGTGACGACCGTCGGATATAATTTAAAAATAAATTACGATGTATTTTAAAACACGTTTTTATAAGTACGGGATTGATTGATGAGTATGTAACGGAATCTTTGAACACGATTATTACCGTTTTCGAACGTCTTATCAACTCGAAACTTTGCATACGTCTCAAGGACCGGTAACAATACAATAGTTCAACCAAAAAAAAAATGTTTTTTTTTATATCTTTGTATGTAACGGAATATTAATTATTTAATTAATATTAATATCATACTATTTTATACTAATTCAAAACCATTTCATAGACAGTGAACTATCTTAGTAGCCTAGTGGTATGCTTTAGAAGTCGGAGGTCGTGGGTTCGAATCCTGCGGGGACTCAACAAATTTTCATTGTTGTTTCCTTGTTGGTTAGGGCAATTTGGGCTTTAAGCCAAGCTGGCTTACTATCTGGCTGTCAACTATTAACTAAATGTCAAGGTTAATCATTATATTACATTTGATGAACCAAAAATACTTGCAAAAGAACATTGATTTATACCAATTGAAATTAAAAAAATATTCAAATTTTATAGAGAGTATGGTTGGTCTTTGCCACCTTCAAGGGATCCAATAATTTTAAAAATTAAATCCAAAGTTATAAAAACTACAAAGACACAGGACAACATAAGTACTTTTTGTCAAACCAATGTTCAAAATTAAGGAAATTAAAGATATGTCAATTTTAAATAAAAACTCTGACGGTTATCCCAAAACATTGAGATACAGACAAATACCAACTTAGTCGTGGAAAGAATCCGAAACGTCAGGAATATTAAAATAACAAAAAATTCCTAAATTAGTAGATTTGACAAGCTATTATACTTTACACCGTAATATATACCTAAATAGATTAGCTTTGACATGAGATATTTTATGCGTTTTAATGCATTAACTGTTTGTTTTAATGGAAATATTTTTAAAACGCCTATGTAGTACTTGAATACATTTATTTTAATCAAAATATGCAAACTTTACAAAAAGTGTTACGAGTAAGTTATAAAAGGACTTATTACTTACTAACTGACTAAACATAATTTAAATGTTTGTATTTGCGTAGTGCTGTGTATATGAAAATATAACTAAATTAATAGTTACAATTTTGTAAAACAACGGAAATTTTGTAAAAAAAACAAAACGTTTTAAATTATGGTAGGTAAAGACTTATAGGAAATTAATCCATTTTCATCCTGAATTGCATCATTTGATAGCCGCTATGAAATAAAGCAATCGAATTAAATATTATATAAAAACCATAATTTTATAACACATTTTGACGAATCGGCTTATCTTCTGGGAAATCATACTTTGCCTCTCATTATCTTCAAATATTTACCTTGCAAAGTCTCGCCTCGTGGATTTCTCAAAAGAAAGAAGTAATTAATTTGAAGCACATATTTTTATGTAATTACATTACCCCGTCTCTGATGGAACGTTTTCAAAATAAATTTTAGATGGGTGCAGAAATATTTGCCTATTAAAAAAGTCTGTCCAATAACTAAAAATGTAATAACTAACAACATACATTATTAATTTTACATAAATTATATAAAATTAAGTTTTTAGTAATGTACGTGTTCGGCGGCAGGCGAGCCCAGACAGCACTTGCAGAAATATTATTTAATATCCCACTCCTCTTCGCTCAATCAGGTTCTAAACATTTTGTGAATTTTATGTAAGCTTTGCCACTACTTATTATTATTTTAAACACAGAAATAACCACAATAGTGCCTATAAAAAACTTAAATCAGACACTCGGTTAACCTCTTACTTTTTATGGCAGCACCATGGCCTTAAGAATAAAACTATACAATTTCATTAATATGTTAAAAGCTTAGACTGGTTACATACTTCTAAAACAATTCTTTCCAAACCAATAATATTTTGTTAAAATAGATAATATAAAACTTAAATGTTGCTCGCGCCAATTCAGCATTTGTCACTGCGATTTGCTCTTGTAAAATATTTTAAATTCAGAGCACGTTCAGAAAATTTATTCATTAATTGGTATTTCGTGCCGATCCACGTAAATTCCGCTTAATTTGACACTGACCGGCTTAGTGGAATACCATTGCGCTACCGTTTTTACTACACGGATACCTATCTCCATGTATCATTTGCTTTAATACGTTGGAACTGAAATACATTTACAAAGCAAATTAGGTTAATTGTATCTCTTTATATTATTTTAAACAAATAAAGTTGTCAGAACTAAAAAAGCAAACATATTTCAGTTTTTTAAGAAAGGTAAGCTAACGATTATTTATAAAATCCAACTTGTTTAGGTAATTGATATTCAAACCGTGGTACTAGCAACCTTTGCAATACATTAAAAAAGTAGAAAACATAAACATAAAATTTTAATGCAATGTATAAATTCACAATAGTTAAAAATATTTTTAATAATGCTGTTAAAATACTATTCACATGTTGTCGGCTAAATTATAGGCTTAAAACCCCATGTATTATAGATATATATATATATATATATATATATATATATATAATTTTTATGTATATATATTTTTGAATATATATATATATACATGAATACATAGGCTATAATTCAACAGCACCTCGATCCGCAATCAATCAAAAATTCAATAAGTCATTTTGAACGTATGTCCAAGCCGCAGGGAGCTCGTGCGATATTGTTAAGTACTTAGTTACGAATTTTACCGGGAGCTGGGAAACGGATGAAGTGGGATTTCGAGTGCTTATGTTAATTATCATTCTTACTTTATTCTTTAACACGTACTTATTTTACTGAATGTGTATAAAGTTTGATAAATAATTGTCAAAAAAATATTACTTTTATAATATATTTTCAAAGCTTTTATTCATAATATTATTTTTTTATAAATATTTATTACAAAGCACGCACACCTTGAAAAATAATTCGCCATTAAAAAATTAAATAAAAATGAAAATAACCTTTTAATATAGTCCTTCAACTTTTCCATTTATTATTATAATTTTTTTCCGCTTTTAACTTTATTTTTTTCGATTTTAGCTTTATGCTAGTTTGCGGTGTAGCTTGCAGCATAAAATATAACAGGCTAAACTTTTTGATAAATTACAGGGGTCTACAATCGTAGCATACAGAATTTCTTAATCGGTTTATTAGGATATGATAAAATATACAACATGCATAAACACTAACCTGTTCTTTCTTTAATAATCAATTTTAAAGTAATTTCCTCACATATTGATTTATTTTGATACCGCTTTATAAATAACACATTTATTTACGGAATCCTTTACAATACCATTGCGAATTATTTTTGTGTCATATATACTTATTTTTCACTAAACAAAATACGCTATAAGCGTCTTTTGAAAGCTTTTGTAAAAGCAAATAATTTAAAATGAGCTGGTACACACTAACTTTATTACTATAATACAATATTTACGAATTTATTTTGTTAATAAATATAATATTTTGTTAATAAATATAAAATATATCTATTCTACGACTTAAAATAAATACTCACTTTTTGATAAAAAAAGAATGCATGTCGAGCAAAACAATGTTTTCACATACGCAAACAAACTCAGTGGAAACAGGTATTCTTGAAATTGGATTTTCGTCCTGACCTACTTCTTCACATTACTAGTTCATCATTGAGGAAGCGTTTCACACTATTGGGATTTCGAATTTGTAATTATGCGCATTGACCTTTTTACATTTTAAATAAATTAAGTTATTATACTATTCTAGTTATTTTTACAAGCAAAATAAATCGGTGCCTACAATTTATTTGCTTTATGTACGATTCTACTTGTGTACATATCTAGTAATTTAGCTTAACTGCTTCAGCAATATTTTACACGATTTTAAAATATTGAACGTTTTTACTTATGATTCAAGAAAAAGGTTTGTACCAAAAAATATGACCGACTTTAAACTGTATATAACTATTTTACGTTATATGAGCGACTGCCTATGGGCCCTCTTCTAAAATCTATCTGGTGATTTCTGCAACTGCATTATAAATCTCTAATACCTTATAAGATATTCATTTATTCAAAAATTTCTTGGTTGACACGTTTTAAATACATGTTTTAAATATTTAATAAATAATATTGAATTCATTTCAATTGTTGTAATTTTCTACATTTAAAATCTGTTTTACATGCAAGTTTCAGCCACTATACTAAAATTTAAGTGCTCTATCAACATGTGAAATGTGAAATAACGCTCGTATAAATAGAGTCGTCATTGTTGAGTATCGTTATTGTTGTTGCCGGTATAAAAATATTTTTACCTGGACCTGGTGTTTCACTTGGTTACTGTTGTTGTGTTCGGGAATATGTTCTACACATACTCATTTCAGTTGAAAATCTGTCGAATACAACTGTAACATAACTATGAAACTAAAGATACCACATTTTGACTTCCTTATGGAAGGAGAAAATAAATACAGTGTGCTAGATTTTAAAAAATAAAACATCTTTCGGTTACTAGAGGGAATATACTATAGATCTTATACTGTACCTATATAACCATTTTAATAAGCGACATGTTACATTTTTGTGATAAATATGCTATTTAAAAATAGATGCTAATTCTTTAATCATCATTACATACATTCTGTGTGTGCAACCCGTGTTATTCGACTTCTAGGGCGTGTAAGGCGTGCATTACGCGCCTGTTCTAATGCGAATGCGAATGCGATGCGAATGCGAATGCGAATGCGCGGTGTCGGGTGTAATGGAATATTTATGATACACGTAAACCAATCAGGTTTTGCGTTTCGCACATCTTTACCGAAGGAAATGATATTCTAATGTTCGCACTATACTGGTCATATATTTGCTTAACATCAATGAGAAACATTGTAACACAAAATCGAAAAAGGATTTGTGTTACAATATTTCTCATTGATTTTAAGCAAATATCTTACTCTTAGATGTAAGAGTCAAACTTTTTTATTTTTAATAAAGAGAGTCTTATTGCAGAATATTATTCCTCTCCATAACGCAACTCGAGGAGTTATTCGTAGATTTTTTTACTTTCTCTTTATGTAATTCTTATTTTATACCTTAGGCAAAGTAAAGATTGAATTCGTGTTAACAATGTAACCAAAGCAAAGAAGTAGTATCGGACGTATGGCTTTGTTGGTTGATTGTCGCTCAGTGATTGGCATCTTGATGACAAGTCCTCATTAAGAAGCGGGATGAATGACGATATTCTGTTGCTAGGTAGTAAGTCATTTACGATTCGGCGGTAATATTTAATTTCTAACTTGTGACATTAAGATAAAACCAAACATTAAATTCATATAATGGTTTTGATCGACTTTCCAAATAAAGAAGGTAAGGGGCCTTCTTTCCCCGCTCGATTTTAATATATTTTTTTGTGATAAATAGTAGCTATCATGTGGTTTCTTTTTTACAATAATTTTGTGATAAGTAGTTAAATATATAAAAAATGTTATCAAAAATCACAACTTTTGTGCAACATAATTATACTTTTTGGATTTTCACTTTTCCTTATTATAAGACAGAGTAGCTAGATTGTTTGAAAGAAAATTTATCTTAGGGCAGGTTGTCTTACTTACTATTGGATGAACTTTATTTTACCAAAAATGTTGGGTGTTTTTCAAAGTGCTACTCTAAAAGCAAGTTTCAATAGTTTTAAATTTGTGGATATATTTTATCTTTTAAAGTTTATTGACATGGTCAATTAGATATAGGATAAAGAAACCCACACGTCGCAAAGTTATGCAACAAAAAAAATATTAAAAACAAAATCGAAATTTTACAGGAGAAGCAAAGAACTGTTTTCGTTTGAATTTTTATTTATTTAAGATACTGTTAAGTGTTTATATACCATAATAAAGGTTATATTTTTTCCAAATGTTTCTATTTTGTAACATATTATTGCAAAAAGTATTTTTTGTGTTAATAAATGGTTGCTCAACATAAAAGAATTATTTGGTAAATCTTTGTTTACGTTAAAAAAATGCAGAAGGTGTTACTATTACACCAATAGGGCCCATAGATGCAGAATTTGACATAAAAGCAAAAACACTGTAATAGCACTTTACGGGATTATGTACATTTTTATTTCAGTCAATAATAATTTGAGTCATTTGAACTTGAATAAGATATGGTATTATATCTATTCATTTAACAAGTCTTAAATTTCTGATGTGATTATTATTGAGTATTCAGTAATAGGCGAGTAGGGACAAATTAAAGTAATACGTGTCCCAGCCTCGCATATTATGACTCCCTTTAATATAACTCCCGATCTTTAACTCCAAAGCAATTATATTGATAAATCATGTTTTATAGGACGAGCAAAAGACTTTAGCTATCAAAATTAATTACTGTATTTTAGCGTTTATATCTTACATGGGACTGACTTAAAAATATCACCATAGGAGTAAATAAAAACACTGTCTTGTTATAATTTCTCGTATGACAGAAACACTACTTGAATTTCAAGAAGATCTAACTAATTTCCTTTTTTTTTACTAAGAGCGTTTGGCATTCACTTAAAGTAGTATATAGGAGTAAATAATATTATTCAGTGCACCGAATTTAGATAATATATAAAAGCTTTATTTTATAAAATGTTTACCATATCACGTGAATTTATGTTACTACTCCCATGGAACATTTACCGTAGGTAATAAATTTTGTGTTTACAATTGTAGATTAGTGGTAAGTTTGTTTAGCAAATTACTGGCACATAAAGCAAATTTAGAGACCGTTATCAAGGTTCGAATGTACAGTTAAAGTTTATGTCCTGAAATTGGCATATAGTGCGTAAATAGCTGTACATAAACTCAAAGACGAAAGTTTTTGCGCAAGACAAAAGTTTAATCACAAGTGCTTTGAGATATGCAAAACCAAAATACAGGCACAATGTTATAATTAATGTGAAAAATGTAATTAATGTGAAATTTAGATAACCTGAAGCCGGACATATAGCATTTCCGTTATCTAAATTGCGTAAGAAATGTAATTTGAGGACACCAATATTTTCCTTGCAGACACTTAAAATATTTTACTGTTTTTACCTACAATTCCCTTATAATTGATTATTATTTATTCAATATATCACTATTTTTTGATTTAGTAAAATTACGTATTATAACTCTGAATAACACATTAAGCGTCGGCTAGTAATTTTACCACAATTCACTTTTATCTTTCCAACAGTTGCCGAGTCACTATTAAAAGATAATACCAATGAATGTACAGAGAATTTTAGTTTTACGGACGTAAATACCGGAGATATTAAAGTACATTTAAAACTTTAGATATAAAAACTACAGACCCTATGGGGATGTTTGTTAAGCGATAAGTTCTATTATCGATGTAATATCACCTCTCTAGCAGCAATATTCAATGTAAGTCATCAGAAGTGGCGGAATCAGGATGTAATACGGACCTAATAACTTTAAACCAATATCAATACTGCCTACTCTTAATAAATTATTTGAAAAACTCTTACTAAACCAATTGGTTAAACATTTCAATCGTAATTGCCCTTTAAATAACAAGCAGTATGGATTCACTAGGGTCTTTCAACAACCGACGCAGGCATCTTGCTAGTCAAAAGCGTTTTTGAGGCTTGGTAAGCATTACAGGATGCTTTAGGCATTTTCTGTGATCTCAAAAAGGCTTTTGATTGTAGGAAATTACGTCACTATGGTATTAGAAATACGCACTCAACTTTCTGTCTTCGTACTTCAGCCATCGAATTCAGAGGGTTGACGTGAATGGTAAAAGATCTCCCGGGGCCCGGTAATTATGGGGTCCCACAGGTTCCATTCTTGGGCCTTTCTCTTCCTCACTTATATAAACGACTTACCATGTGTGATAAATAAAAGCGAAGAGATAGTATTATTTGCAGATGATACCTCCTGATTTTTAAAATTAAGCGACATAGTCAAAATATGACGATGTAAATAATACTCTCTCTAGAAGTAGCGAATTGGTTAAGTGTTAATAACATTATTAAACCAAAGGAAAACAAATGTAGTAGATTCATGACTCTAATGTGAAGCATGGTAAATTTGAAGTGGTTATGAATGGGAGGCGTTAGACGTAGTTGAATCAACTGTATTTCATTACTAATGAGTCCCCATGTTAATAGGCTAGCTAGTAAACTAAGCTCTGGAGCTTACACAGTGAAAATAATTAAATTATTAACTGATGTGGAGAAAGCTCGTTTAGTATGTTTCAGCTATTATGTCTTATGGCATTCCACTGTGGGGAAAATGCGTCAGATACTAATACGATCTTTGTCTTTCAAAAACGTGCAATTCATGCAGTCTATAACCTGGACCCCAAAGAATCATTAAAAAATTTGTTTACGGATATAAAAATAATGTCGTTAGTTCTCAATGCATAATTGAAAATTTTATGTATGTGCAAAAAAAATAGAGATCATTTCCTTAGACATTGTGATGCACATGACATAGATACAAAGGAACAAACATAATTTAATTCTTCCAGCAACTAGGCTGCGGAGAATGAGTAAGTCTTTATAGGACAATGTATACGTTTTACAACAAAATCCCAGTAAACATTCAGAATTTAACTATTATAAATTTAAAAGGTAGTCAAGGAACGTTTATGTGTTAAAGGTTATTACGATATTAATGAAATGATAACACAGCCTGGTAATGGAATGCTCGCTTGGTCTTGTTTCAAAATTGCATAATATGTAATGCGAATTATCAAATTGTTTGTTATTTTAAAAGATGACGTAAAAATAGCTCCTTAGTTTCTTTCCCGGTTCTTCTCAGGTCTGAGGCGTCCTTTTTTCGAACCGGTGGTAGTGTGTTTGACAATCAATAAGCTATGTAAAACTTAATTATTTCTTTTATTTATGCGATTATTAGTGCACATATCAAATCCACTAATTTTACGGATTTTTCGCGTTACTTAAATATATTTAGTCACGACATTTCGAGTTCTTTTCAGCATCCATGATCACGGGCAGACTAAGTTGGTATATGTCTGTATCTCTATGTTTCGAATAACCGTCAGTTTTATTTAAAAATTGACATATCTTTCGATTTATTAATTTTAATGGTGCTCCACCACGCTGGTCCAATGCGGGTTGGTGGATGGACCGACTTTTATATCCCACCGACGCATGGATCATCTTATTTTTCAGGCAATTGGGTGATCGACCCAAATTGCCTAACCAACTAGTAAACAACATTGAAAATATCTTGAGTCCCTGCAGGATTCAGACCCGCAACCTCCGGGTTCTAAAGCACACGCTCATACCAGTAGGCTACGGAGGCAGTCGATTTTGTTACATACAATGGATTCTAGAAAGGCATATTCTTAACTTCAATTTTCTTTTTAACTTTTGTTTTGGATTTTTTGACAAGTTGACTTGTGGCCTCAAATTTTGCTCACGAAGTCTTCTATGTACGGCTAACATTAAAAAGATGATATCATGGCATCGTATCTCATTTAATCTTAATAAATAATTTCATCAGGTTTCCGGTTCGGTTAAGGACTTAGTGACTTGTTTCTTTAAACATATTTATATCCTGGCTTCAACAGCGTGCTATTGTAAAGCCGAGGCGTAAGGTACGCTTATTGCGCGTAGAGATGAAGAAAGATTTGTGACAAGGCTACCTCGGCACCAGTGCAGTCGGGGTCAGAAAACATTGCCAAAACGTAATTTATTTTTAATAAACGAGTTTTATTAAAATAGGTATTTTTGTAGAGTAGAGGTATGATTTTAACAATTATTTCAATATTTCTGCTAATCGACTCTTCACAATTAAAACTTCAGCTGCAAGCTTACGTCTGTATTTGTAACTGTTCGCGCGCATTTCTATATCGCCTAACACAACCGCAAATTGGTTGCGCAGTAATCTTTCCAACATCTTACTATACCGCTCCTTTTGCCTGCGCTCCTTTTTCCTTTTAATTTTGCCTCATCTCGCGAAGAAAGGAGGGTAAAGGGAAAATACTAATAAGCCAACGCTCCGTTCTAATAGTTTTAAGTTTACCGCGAACCCCAACCGCATGAACTAGAACGTCTGCAGCTGTGCCGCTATCAGACGAGGTATTTATCTTCCTTTATCGCATTACCAATCCGGCTTCCATACCACGTTGTCCGAGCCGGATTAGCGCATAGGTCCTTCGAACCGCATCCTCACTTCTGGTCATTAAATAGGATCTACCATATCGCCGTCTCTCGAGCTAGTTGGTCTTATCAAATTGGCTGACGAAACTTGAGTGACCACGCGCCCGCGCAACCAGTAACATTAAAACCAAATTACCTACTTTAAAAATTATAACAGAAATAACACTGACTTCAAAACCAAACATTTCATTTATAATTAAAATTTTATTAATTAACTTTAAATTATTAAATAAAAGACTTTGCGGATCTTATCGCGTTTATTTTGCATATTTAATTCCCCAAGTCAACCCCATGACCACGGCGCTGGAAAGTGGCTTCATGGAAGGCAGCTCGAATACATCCGGTCCCTGAAAAGGGAGACCGCCAGACCCTTCGAATTACGAGCCGCATAGCTATCAAATTCCTTACTGTCGAAGGTGATGGAGTGGGTCATCAACAACCAGCTCCTAGGCTACCTAGAGGAGAACCAGCTTATCAGTGACCGACAGTATGGTTTTCATCACGGTCGCTCAGCTGGTGATCTTCTAGTGCATCTAACTCACCGGTAAGCGAAGCCTTGACAATAAGGGTGAGGCTCTGCAGTCAGTCTTGATATTGCTAAGGCGTTCGACAGGGTCTGGCATAGAGCTTTTATCGGAACTGCCCGCTTATGGGAATCCTCGAGGGCTGAGCGTAGATCGCCAGCTTTTGGATGGTCGGAGCATCATAGTCCTTGTCGATGGTTGCTGCTCCAAGATCATGACCACTAATGCGGTGGTATCACAGGTTCGGTGCTCTCACCAACCCTATTCATCTTGCATATCAATGACATGTTATCCATCAGAGATATAAGTTGCTATGCGGATGATAGCACGGGAGATGCGCAATATACTAGCTAACGACCAGTCCCTCGATGTAGGTGCAGGAAAGACAATCCTAAACTTGAGTCCGAAGTGGAGGACTCTCTAGGCAAGTCTCCGAGTAGGGTCGAGTAGACCTCGTTCAGTTTAATCCCACAAAGACACAGGTTTGCGCATTCGCCACAATTTTGGGTGTCTCTCCGCAAACGTCCTCGAGCATTGGAATCCTTGATGTCGAGATCTCGAGCGACGTTCAGTTTCCGAGTCAATTGGATAGCAAATTCAAACTAGCCTCTAAAAACTGGGAGCGCTGAACAGAGGCGGATGGTACTTAACATCAAGCCAAAAGCTTCTACTTTACAAAAGCACTGGTCAGGCCTCACGTGGAGTACTGTTCCCATCTTCGGCCGGTGCCCTTAAGGATCAGCTGCTTCTACTTGACTCCTACAAAAACAAGCCGTTCGAATCTCTGGAACCTCTAAGCCTCACGAAGAGGTATTGGCTCTCTCAGTGTGTTCTACCGCCTGTTCAACGGATTCCACTATCGTACCCTCCGTCACCGGACTAGAGTCTATCCATACTACCTGGAAACCGTGCATCAAATACGTTACGTTTCCAGAGATCATTCATGCCACGCACTATTAAGCTCTGGAATTAACTCCCTCTAACGTTTTTCCTTAGCGCTTATGACATGTCTTCCTTCAAACGAGATATAAAGATATAGAAGATACCCTGGCATTGCTGATGTCCATGGGCGTCGGTGACCGCTTCCCATCAGGGAGCCCGACTGCTCATCTGCCTCCGTAAACAATAAAAAATTGTTCGAAACGTCGGGAATTTAAATATGTAAAACAAACGCGATAAAATCCGTAAAGTAATTTTATTTAATAATGTATTATAGTATTCAGCCAAACGTTTAAATCTTTAACATTATTTCTTATAACTTCTTAGACAGTCTTTTAAGCATGTAGCTGAAACTACAGTTATGTTCTACATCAAATACTATGCAGAAGATGACAAACATAAAGATTTATACTGTAATTATTCAAATCATGTTATAACTTTTATTTAATTTTCTACATTTCATATTTTCAAGATTAAACTGTGTCCTCGAATGTGATTTATTCCTTATAAGTAACCATATATTAAAAGATAATTTTGTACCTCAACTTAAATTATAGCATTTTTGAATTATATTAAATGAAATAATAATATTAGTAAATATTAGTGAACAAAACCTTTGCCATCCCTTAGCGATCGGATACAGTGGTCGGCACCAAGCGTGCCGTGTGCCGACCACTCCATAGCTAGGAGTTATAGCAGTGACTTGCCAGAATGTTTTATGAAAGCGTGAGACATGAGGTTGAACATTAAATGATGCCCAGGAATTTCTCAAAGTTTCGCAGCTGTCCCATTATCGCTACTAAAATTGATTTTGAGTTGAAATTGATTTTGATAAATTATTTTTTAGCATTAGTTTATCATTTTAAGTAAATTTTGCGCAAACTTAGTAAAATAATCAATTTTGATATTCATTTCTTGTTGTTTACTTTTGCATTAAGTATAATTCATATTAATTATGGTACACTTATATATTTTTTATATTCAAGTAGTTGTAAAACGTGATAAAAACTTTAAATTACCTCTAAAAATTAAAATGCGATATATACATTAAATGGTGGCAAAACCATATTGTTTTACTTACATATTTATTATAGATTAATTAATAGATTTTCAGTAATCTATTAACACGTACATGTTATCGTCAAATGCTACTAAACGTCATTTAATATTTTTTGTAACCTTATCAATTATTTTTAATACCCTCGCAACTTAACATTTCAAATCTTTAAAATTAAACGCACTGCTTTTAGTGACATATAGAGCGGACTTAATCATAACTCAGTTATTTTAGTCTTTTTTTTATGTAAGCTTTGCACTTCACTTCCTTAAATATATTCATCACTGTTGCTCCCTTATTTTTTTACAAGTACGAATGCTTAAAGACTTTTATTAAATACTAGCTGTTACCTGCGACTTCGTCTCCATTTGAGAAATATCCTAGAGGTGTTTAGAAAAATTCTGTATAGTATAATAAAAATGAGGTGTTTTTGTTGTATGTGCTTATGCTATAGACACAAAATTTTAAGCTTAACGACGAATTTCGATATTGACTTGCACCCCAATTTCAACCGCTAGTTCATCCTCGTACAGTTCAATAGTACAATTTGTTAGATTAACGCTACTTATTGTTTAGAGTATCTAGACAGATAATTTCATCATATTACGTTCAACGGAGACGATTTCATGTATGATTCATGATTTATGTAGATGATGTAAACTTTTATCCCCTATTTCAACCCTTTCGACCACTTTTTTGCAATATTTAATAGCCTATTTTGATTTTGAGATTTAGTGTAATTATGTATAAAATTTCATCTAAATTTCATAGTTTCAGTATAGATTCAATTCTTAATATCGGCTGTAAAACTTAATTAATACCTTTGGAAAAAGTGTCAGCAATATTGCACTCAATTGAATTACTGTGGCCTGGTCTTAAGGAATACTCCAAAATCTTCTCGTGTGAAAGTATCATGATTAAACAAAAAAGGGTAAAAACGTTTCAACTTCGTGGCAAAGTTAGATTTTATAGTGCACACAAATATTATGATTGTTTATAAGATTTACTCCTTAACTTACTAATAAAAGACTCTACACATATATTATCATATTATCTTATTTCACAATACAAACATGAAGTTTAAGATAAATACTGATGCCTATTAGAGACCCATACGAATAATGTATTTAACATTAAAATATATTTTCCAGCATTTTACGTCTATTAGTAATTTCTACGCCACTGATTTACTAAAACTTTTTAACAGCGTTACTATATCTATTTCTCTGGAGATTGTAATTTTTAACCATCTAACTAGATTCTCGTACCTATTGTGAAAAAGGCTTTTAGGTACAAGAATGCAATGGTAAAAGTGAAGCCAAGTTTTTTACGGGAAGTTATTAGGTTAAAACTTGTACGTCTATATTGCCTGCATGTTTATACAAACTTTTCGGTCACTTTTAACAGGATAAATATGATAGTTAAGAAAGGTTTATTTTATAAAAACTTATCAAAATATGTTATGTAGTTTTAAGATTGAAGCATATTTAGGGCCGGACAGACAGATAAGCGAGTTCCTTTTATACTATATAGTGATGATCATCAGCCTTTGGTAGTCCACTGCTGGACATAGGCCTCCCCTAATACACCCCTATCCATTAGGAGGATTTTGGACCGTATCCCACCACGCTGGTCCAGTGCGGGTTGGTGGGTGGACCGACTTTTTACATGCCCATTGGACGCATGGATCATCTTACTTTTCAGACAATTGGGTGATCGACCCAAATTGCCCTAACCAACTAGGAAACAACAATGAAAATTTGTTAGGTCCCCGCAGGATTTGAACCCACGACGTCCGTTTTCTAAATCACAAGCCCTAACCAATAGGCAAATAACTATAATAAAGTTATAAAAGTATATTATATTTTTTATTCTTATGCACAAAATATATTAAATACACAGGCGAACTTAATGCCTCAGGCATTGTCTAACAGCCGATTTTAAAATGATTAATAAAAAACGGAGTAAGTGCAAAAATACAAATTTACCAAAATCAGATACTTAAAACATAGGAAAAAATATATATACACAATTAAACATAAAAAACGTCGTTATAGTACCTCAGTTAACTAAGATATGTTATAATAATATTTAGACACTATAAAGTATTGAATTCATATAGTTTTTATAATTTATGATATATATGTAAATAAATTAATACAGTGAATTTACTACACTAGATGTAGCTTTATGAACACTATTTGTTAATAGTATTGTCACAAAGCAACAGCTACTTTTACATGACATAGCGCTTATACCGTATTTATCTTTTTTATTTTTTACGTTTATATTTTTTACAGTGATGGCTCTTCTTCATGGAACAAAGTAAAGAATGGACATGAATAATGAAATATTTTTTTGTCATAATAAAGCAATAAATTATAAAGTTATAGTTTGAATTATCTAAAATATAACTACTAGTGTCAAGTATATAATAAAAATCAGCTATCTACGAGCTAGTCTGGTGTGCGTCGTAAAATCTGGAACTGACAGAAATACGCTTTTAAGATTTGAGTACTAAACATAACGTATAGAGTCAAAAGATTCCGTGACGACATTAGTCTAAAATTTAACACCAATTTAACAATTTTTAAATAATAATTATTATAAGTCAATTATTAATTAAAAAAGAATATTGAATTATTATTTTTATATTGAACTATATATTGATAGTATTGTCAAAAAATTTTAAAATTTGTCGATAAGTGCAAATTTTAAAACATAATTTAACGCATTATTCAATGCTTATGTGCATACTTACGAAGCCGAAAACATCATAACAGTTATTTGTCATGAATTAGTTTTAAAATTGGTTATAATTTTTGTGATAAAACTAAAATTTCACTTCTTTTTTAAATGTGACTCGATATTACAGCTTAACATAAAATACACTGATGACCATTAAAAATAGCTCATTTTCAAATTATTTTGAACTAAATTCTAAATTAAAGATTAAAATATTCGATTTAATATAATAAAAATCAAATATTTTTTCCCAAAGCTTTAATCTGAATACATTATAATTTGAGTGATGTTAATTTAAGATTGTTTTCACGCAATTGTCGGTAACTTGGTAACGCCTGTTCAATTAAGATTAGGAAGTTGCGTACAACTTCCGTACGTGAGAAAGTCGAATTATACTTTGTATCAGAATGATAAACATGATTTATATGGTTTAACGTTTAATTTTGATTTTTTATTATGTTATAATTTAATATTAAACTTATTTTTGATATTAGCTATAAGATCAATTTCTATAGCGTAAGGGTTTTAACCTTTATAATACAAATCATCATTGGTTCGAATCTTCGAGGAGCTCAGCTTTGCTTTCTTACTGTTTGATTGACGATGACATTCTAAGCTAATTTGCTACAAATAGGCAAACAAAAAGCCGGTCCTATTTTTCACGACATTCTCTGGCACTCGTTATTTGATCTTGAAATTTCCTGATCACTAATGCGTCTATCAAATGTAGCTCGTAGTACTGTAAAAACTGCTTATCGTGTAAAACCTTACCGACTCAATAGTATTTGGGCAAAATTGTAGAAAAAGGAAAGGGTATTCTTACGGACTGGTCATTTACAAAATAAAAAACTAACTGCAAAGTAATAAAAATTAATTATACTAACAAAATTAATATCACCTTTAAGTGTGCAGTATACTAAAAATAAATTTCTTCAATTCAATTCCTATGTTTCAGACTGGCAATCTATCTTCTTTACTTTTTTTAATAGTTATTATTTAAATTGAAATCGTAAGTTGCCAATTAACTACATTATTAGAAGTGGCAGTAGTAGCGTATTTACCTTAAATAATTATTGTGTATAATGCATTATTGAAATATTTGAATAAAAAGCTTAGTCTGCTTAATCGAATTAAAGACTTCTACATCCGATGCAGGTTCTCAGCTTGTTAAAACAATATTTGAAGCATAAGAAGCGTAATGCGATGCCCTAGGTGTCTTCTGTGACCCATCCAAGGCTTTTGACTGCATACAACATGAAACATTGGTCATGAAATTACACCACTATGATATTAAAAATGCTGACCTCGGTTCTTCTGATTTCGTAATTGAGCCACCAAATTCAGACACTTGACGTGAATGGCAAGAGATCTCACGGGGCTTAGGTAAGTGTAGGAGTTCCATAGGGACCTATTCTAGGGCCTTTTATCTTTCTAATCTACATTAATGACCTACCACACCAAGTTAATAACAATAACGAGATTATTAGGTTATCTGATGTCATCTCTTTAATATGCAAAATGAAACGATGTAACCTGCAATATGGCGTTGTAAACAATACATTCGTGAAAGTAGCATACTGGTTTAGTACTAACAAGTTGATGTTAAATGATACTCGTAGATTCTATTTTATTCCTTGGTATTACAATAGATTATAAATTGCAATGGGGCCCCCATATAAATAGGCTGGCGACCAAGCTGAGCTTAGCGGCTTATGCAGTTAAGAAAATCAATACAGCCCGTTTAGTATATTTTAGTTTATTTTCGAAGTATAATGTCCTGTGTCCTCTGTCCCTGCGGGTGATATAAATATGACTTTTGTACTACAAGAAAAAGTGATTCATGCAGTATATACTGCGCCCCAAATAATCCCTAAGGCAGATGTTTACTGAAATTAAAGTAATTACTGTTTCTTCTCAGTACATATATAAAAAATATAATGTATGTTCACAAACATATAAACATATTCATTAAATATTGTGATATCCAAAAGACATAACATATAATTGCCTCCGAAGACTAGTGGTAAGGGCGTGCGCTTTAGAAACCCGAGGTCGTGGGTTCGAATTCTGCGGGGCTTCAACAAATTTTTGTTGTTGTTTCATAGTTGGTTAAGGCAATTTGGGCTAATCACCTAAATGTCTAAAAAGTATAATGATCCATGCGTCGGAAGAGCATGTAAAAATTCGGTCCACCCACCAACCGGACACCAACTTGAACCAACGTGGTGCGATACGGTCAAAAATCGCCTTCTTCATTAGGGAGTTTTTTGACCGTATCCCATCCCGTGCACTCGGGGAGGCCTATGTCCAGCAGTGGATTAACAAAGGCTGATGCTAATGATGAAGTTATAAGCCTTGCCCATTAAACGCATCGCAGCACGGTAATATATTGCTGTTGAGTTGGTACGGTATGTTTCGTTTACCCAGTAATTATGCTGGCTTCGGTGCCTTTCAAACCGGACGTTAGTTGTTGTTGCTAGACTGTTTTTGATTACTATTTTGCGAAAGAAATAGACAACGTGGTGGTACTTTTCCAGAAGGTCTACTGTTAAAAAGAGATCATATTGACCTTCTAAGACTCGGATAAATTATTTTAGAAAAATTCCATTAATTATAATTCACGGGTAATAAAGGATAAGTAAAGTCAAAAAAAAAGATGAGTAATACGAGTTAGGCATTAACAAATAAAATTTTAACAAACAGGGTATAACTATTTACGCAATATAAGCAGGTAACAACGTACTCTCTGTACTAAAAAATTGGACCAAATGACTGAGCTAAAATCTATCATTTAAAAAAAGAATGAACAAAATCGGAGCACTAGAAGCGGAGCAACAAAGTGATATAATATATAAATAATAAAAAAGACACGCGCTCCGAATTGAGTACGTCTTTCTTTTGGAGATTCGGTCAAAAATTGAAACATATCTAAATTGAAAAGTTTATAATAATTATTGTAAACACGTTTTATCTCGTCAGAGATTCATAATAAAAATTGTTTTTAGATTGCTAATAAGCAATTTTGCTTAATGAATCATCACAAACGAAATATTTTCAAACGGTAAGTAGCAAGATGTTGATAAAGCATGTCTTAGCAACAATAATGATCGTGGCAAAAAATTTAACAATCTGTAATGGTTCTTAAAAAGCTATTTCCCTCTTAAACACCTCCTTATGATTTTGAGATTATTATGCAAGATTATATACAGACTAGTTAAAATAGAACGAGGCCTAATTGCGAGCCAATTGGAGCTTATTACAATTAATACAAACCAAACCGACTCTATAATTGATTTCAATACAAAGTAAAACTGTTGATGTTGTTAAAGTTTGAGTGAATGAATATTCAAACTAGTATGTTTTAAGCACATCATAAAAACAATAAGTGAATGATAAGCATGCGAACAATAAGTGAATCACTAAATTAAAAAAAACTGGGATCTGGAACGTCATTTTTATGCAGTTTTTTCAACCAGAACATCGTGATCAACTTTTTCGAAAAGCTTTAGAAAAGTCTATTATAAAACATCAATCATGATCCAGAGTCAAGTGCACTTCATATCGTATCAACGAATGAAATAAAATTCGATTGGGTTGACATGTACATTTTTAATCAACGTCAATAAGGAGATATTGCATGAAATTTAGTATCTGATTCAATAATTAAAAAAAAAAATTGCGAGTTTGCACGTTGAAAACATAGTACATCATATTTGTTGCAGTAGCTTATCGTGGTATTATTTCTTACTTATTGACAGACTTCTCAAAAGAAGGAGGAGCTCAATTCGGAGCTTTTAGGGTTTTTTTATATATATTGTCACGTAGTTACTCCGCTTCTATTGCTCCGATTTTGTTTCTTTTTTTTTAATATTTTTTGTAATAGCTATCACGTGGTCCCATTTTCTTATAAATTTGTGGTTAGTAATTAAAACATATTTAAAAATTAAGGAAATACGACACCAAAAATAACAACCTCGTGCGATAATATTGCTCACGCTACCGAAACCGTAACAGATGAACTTAAAATAAATATAACATAATTGTACTTCTTAAAATGATCTATAATAAAGTCCATGCGAGCATGTATCTATGTTTTAAGAATAACCCACAATAACTGTTAAAAAGTGTAATAAGGCGTATTCAAAGGTCATTTAAGATATATAATACGCGTATTAGTTTACATAAAAGGTATTTAGATAATTTTTCATTTTATGTGCATAAAACGTTTTATACTTGAAATTTTGATAAATGATTGCCATAGAAGATATAAGGGATTGAAAATGGATTGGCAGAAAACGCGGAGTAATTTTATACAGAGGGTACGTTGTCACCCGCTTATATTGCGCAAAATGGTTATATAGTGTTTGAAGTCGGTAATGTTTTTTTGTAAAAATTTCACTTCTTCTTAATAGGTCGATCACGATAAAAATATCTTCTCAAGCTTAACCGAGCATTACAACTATTTAGTATTATATTAAACATAGAAATAAATTCAAATAGTCATTAAAGTTATTCCTTAAATTAGAAACCCGAATAACCCAATACTCATATTTAGCAGCACCAAATTTACTTTACCTAACATTATGTATCGAAGTCAAGATCGATGATTGTCACATAACACGTGCCGCTGTTAACTGCAGAAACTACAAATTTAATGATAACAAAAAATATGTAAAGTATTTTTTTTACTGCATACGCAGGCAAACGTGCAGTCGGGGCCACCTGATGAAAAGTGGTCACCAACGCCCATAGACATTGGTCATACAGGCATCACCAACGCGCTGCCTATCGGGAGACACAGGCTGTTAAGTCTCGTTTACCCAGTAATTACGCTGGCTACAGTGCCCTTCAAACCGGAACACAGTAGTGTTTTCACACTACTGCTTTGCGATAGATATAGGCACCGTGGTGGTACCCACCCAGACGGTCCCTTGTAAAAAGGGACCTACCACCGGTATTATTATATAAACCTAAGGTCGAAAAAATTGTTAAATAATTCAATACTTAACATAGGGCTTTTATATAATAACAAATGAAAATGATTTTAGCAATATTTACTATGCTAGTTAAATAGCAAGGTAATTTATTAAAAAGCATAATTATTTAAAAAAAAGTTTCCAGAAAATAAACTCATTTTTATTTTCAATACGCAAATTTAGTATTTGTCACTGCGAGTTGCCCTTGTAAAATATTTTGAATGCAGAGCACGTTCAGAAGATTTATTCATTAATTGGCATTTCGTGCCAATCCACGTAAATTCCGCTTAATTTGACACTGACCTACTAGTTGAATACAATCGCGCTACCAGCTTTAATACGTTAGACCTAATAAACGTTTAGAAAACATATTTCATATTTTTACAAAGGTAAATAAATGATTCTATGTATATTTACACTCTAGAATTAGCTTATTGACTTATATAATTTAAAAAAAGTGAGGAACAAAAACGGAAATTTTGCAAACAATGAATAAGTTCGCACCAATTAAGCAATCTTTTTATAATAATGCTGTTAAAGTTCACCTATAGCTGATTACATAATATTTAATTAAATAAAAATCTTAAGACCCCATGTATAACAATATGTTATTTAACCACACCTCGATGCGCAATCGATCAAAATTTCCAGAAGTCATTTTGAACGTACGTCCAAGCCGCAGGGAGCTCGTGCGATATTGTAAAGTACTTAGTTACGGTATCAACTGGCGAGTTGGGAAACGGATGAAGTAGGATTTCAAATGCTTATATTAATAACCACTCGAATTACTGAGGGTGCATAAAGTAATGTAATTTGATGTAAAAAAAAACACGTTAACATTTTACTCTTTTATTATGCTTTGAACATAAAATTCTTTGATACATTAAATATTTGAATTCGGATAATTTTATAGACGTAAAAAATAACTTTCGTAGACATTTTTATCTCAAATATTGAACATACATATGTACTTTATTAAGCTAAACCTTCTGAAGTTCAACCAGCAATTAGTTCAGCAAGCAATTTTTACTTATAACAAAGGCGAAGTTTTTTTAATCGCATAATCTTTTTTTGTGAAATTCATGGATTATTTGCAGTTAATAATTTTAATAAAAATTGACACAAATTTTTAATCCACACACATCACATCATCAGCCTTTGTTAGTCCACTGCTGGACATAGGCCTCCCCTAATACACCCCTATCCATTAGGGGTTTGGACCGTATCCCACCACGCTGGTCCAATGCGGGTTGGTGGGTGGACCGACTTTTTTACATGCCCATCCGACGCATGGATCATCTTACTTTTCAGACAATTGGGTGATCGGCCCAAATTGCCCTAACCAACTAGGAAACAACAATGAAAATTTGTTGCGTCCCCGCAGGATTCGAACCCACGACCTCCGGTTTCTTAAGCACACGCCCATACCACTAGGCTACGGAGGAGCATTTTTAATATCATCCTTAAATTTCAAGTTACAATCTTAAATACATAGTAAAAGATAGCGCTGCAGTTATACAAACTTTGTTAAACACGTAATTTACCAATTGTTAATACGAATTTATTCCTCATTTAAGTCAGGTTTTGCGATTTTAGTTATATCATTATTTCGCGATGTAGCTCACAGCGTAAAACTGGCAAAAGATCATTAGTTTAGTCTATAGAGGCTAAACTACAGAAAACGTCATTTACAGTTCATTGCGTAAATTTTTATTAATATGTATTTATTTTACATAATAAAATAAATTATGGCTTATTTTTGAGAGCATTTGTTAAATCAAATAATTAAGATTCATGAGCAAGTAACAAACCTAATTACTATAATAGAATATTAATTAAGTTTATTTTAATGAAGTTATATTTCTTTCATGACTTGAAAATTCATTGATTGACAACAAAGATTCCATGCGGTGCAAACAAACTTTTCACTACTAAAACACTCGGTGAAACAGGTATTCGTGAAATTCGATTTCGTCCTTATTCTTCCTCATTACTGATTCATTAACGTGAAGCATTTCACACCACAGGGATTTCAATTTGTAAATATGCGCATTGCTTTTTATATTTTAAACATTTTAAGATAAATATCATTTAGTATGAGATATTCTTATTTTAGCAAAACTTTCAGCTAACCACGTATAATTTATATAATCGATCATATTTTTTGTTTAAATTTCAGTTAATAGTATATTGAGCACATTTGACAAAAATTTGTAATTTTAACTACGTTATAACATGCATATATGTATTTCAGTCACAATACTCAAATTTAAGCACTCTATCAACGTGTGAAATAACGCTGTGTGAGAGTCGTCATTGTTAAGAATCGGTATTGTTGTTGCGGGTAAGAAAATATTATCAGTTAGACCAGGTTAATGTTATTGTGTTCGTGGAATATGCTCTACACATATTCATTTCAGTTTCTGTATGAGACAACTGTATTAAAAGTTGAAAATAAAGTCACCAAATTTTTAAAGCTTCCGAAAAGAGGTAAAAATTTAAGATAGTTTGTTATATTTTGAAAAAGAAAATTCTATTAAATCTTTCCGTTACTCGAGGATTGAGACGACAATTTTTTACGATACAATAATAAAATATGTTACTTTTAAATAGCTTTATAAACTTCTTATTTTATTTTCGACTATATTAACGTTATTGTTAAGCAATAGATAAATGCACCCGAAATCTTCATTGTTAAAAAAAAATTATTAGTTGAGGCGATGATATGAGCAGGATTTTCTCCTGATGGTACGATATGATACGTTCTGCCCAACAGTGTAATTCTTAAGAATTACGCTCATCGCACTGGAACATTGGATGTTACGTCTCTTAAGTCGAAAGACACTACTGATATGCAGAAATAAAAATATCTTTAAAAAGAATTAGTTTCTTTCTAGATACTAGAAACCAAAAAAATACCTCTTTAAAAACACCACCTTGTACGTATTCATTTCAAATGCCGATTAAACTTTTTGAAATAGGGTGCGACAATATTTTATAAAATTTGAGTCTTGAATTACTTTATAAAAAGTTCTTTAGGGCAATATATTTTTATTCTTTGTAAATTAAGCGAGATGAATTCATACAAAAGCACGTTACCCGATTATATGGAGGCTTAACCTTTAAAGGTAAAGTAAAATAATTTTAGTTTAATTTACAATAACGATTTTTGCTTATATATATATCTCAACAATAAAAAAGTACAGTACATTCTTAAGAAATTTAATAAAATATAACAACAACTTGTACCGTATAATCGGAATGAATAACTTAAAGGTTAGAACTAATAATGTTTTGGCGGTAGAATATCTTCGATAAGCTTGTGGGCCAGAGGACTTCAAAAACATCGTACTTCATTTGATTTTGGAGCCGGTAAAATACTATTCACTAACATAGAAAACAAAGTTAAATCAATAAACGTTGTATTGCATTAAATTTGCTAACATTTTTAACGTAGTTGCATTAAAGTAGTCACTGCAGATTTTGTTTAACATGTAAATAGAGGCTATGCAGAATATTTTATAGGTTCTTTAAATATGTAGAAATCTTTAAATACCTATAAAGGACTTTCACCTATTTCCAGCCAGCGCTTTCAATCTGATAGCATAGGACAATTATGTATATTAATACCAGTTTTTTACATCTTCTAAAATACTAGTAGTAAATAGTAAGATAGTACTGAAAGTACCGAAAGAATTAAGAAAAAATTAAAAAAAATTATCACATATATAAGCGTTAACTCAACATAACCCCAGTTTTATACTTTTATTTAGCTGGTCGGTGCTCAAAGTAAAGTCAATCCATTTAGAGGCAAAAATAATGCGTTATTAATGTTATAAACGTGCTCAGTACTCTTTAACCTAAAATAAAAATTACGTGGTTTCTATTCGTTGTTTTTAGCAATTAACTTAAAAATACTGACCATATCTAGCCTAGGTTAAAGACTAAAAATATTACTCTCATCAAACTCTACAAAACCATACGTAAATTTTTGTAGAATATGAGTTTTTTTTATTGGTGTTATTAAGAGTACGTATAGGTAAAATATTGTAATTATGAAAACAAAGTTAATTAAGGGATATGAGCGTTCGACTTACATTATTTGTAAAACCTGACCTTTAATGAGAACCTTTATTTTCGCTAACGAGAAACGCAACACAAACGGAAACCTCCCCTGGGACTCGGTTCATTTGTTTGAAGGGAGGTACGGCAGGCACTATCGTAACAGTGATTGAAACAAACTTTATGGATGTTTGTAATAGAAAAAATAATTACAGCAATTATTTTATCAGAAGGACCTCCCTTGTTACAGGGGCCGTCTGGTTGGTTTTGCCGCGACAGTACTGTGCTAATTCTGTGTTTTGGTTTAGAGGGCACCGTAGCCAGCGTATTTACTGGATAAACAAGACGTATCTATGTCTTACGGTAGGCAACGCGTTAGTATAACAAATGATGAATACATAGCAGTTTGGTACGATGTAGTTATTTTTTATACTGGTAATTTTAAAAGTATTAATAATAATTCACATCGACCTCATACATTCCTTTGCACATAGTACTTATTATCTTAATTTATCGCCTTATTTGTTTTGCCGTAGTTATAATGATATATTAATCCAAAGTGAGGATTGAGATTCACTCTAATCATAAATTTAAGAGTGTTTGTTATATACAGCTACTTTTTGTCAGACCAAAGCGTGGAAGTAAATCACGACATCGACATCATTTTCCCATGATATAAACCAGACCCTCTTGATCTTTAGCTACTTTCTAGGTTATTTATTAACACACTAAATATCGCTGAAAGGGTACTCTATTTTTAATAAATAGATAAGATTATTTTAGAGACACATGTTCCTTTAAGTTATTGACTTATATTTTAAAATGATTTCATATAGTCAATTATTTTGTCAAGTCTTATATGAACACATAAAATATCACTGCAGTGTAAAACAGATCATAGAAACGGTTTTGCAGAGTATGTATTCTGTAGTTTAAGGTAAATTATAAATTACTAAGGTTTTCATGTTTACCGTCAACCATTACAATAAAATTTTAACGCTCGCTTTTTCGAATAATAACATTATATTGCATAATAACGTTGTACGTAACTCTCTTTAAGATATGAAACGGGACTATATACTTTGGGAAATATTTGGCTCATTGCTAAATTATAATATTTTTTAAAAGAAGAAAGTTTTAATTGCTACCTTAAGATTCTTAGTGACTCGTTATCGCTCTATTTTTATGCGAGTACGTGTGCCTTGCCAATTTTCGGCGGCGCCTGTTCATTCTAGATAAGCAGGCTTCGTAAAATTTTCTTTGAGAATGTTAATTAGTAGTAGGTATTTACTATCTCTTTAAAGTAATATATGGGTATTTTCTTTCCAGGTAATTCCTTTATTTTAAAATCAGTTATATTACATACTATTAAGCTACGTGAGTTTTATAAGAGAACAAAATCATGACAAAATTAAATTATTTCAAATTTTTGACAAAAACTTATGATCGACTTCAAACTGTATAGAACGCTGTTTGTTACTGTTTTAATGTTCTTTCAGAATCCACACCTGCAGTTGAGAGTACAATCTCAACCGCAGTAGGTGTATAATGTAGAGTAGGCCTGACCTCCTGTCGTAGCTGTTCGAGTTTGGGTTTTATCATTGAATATTATAAAATGGATGATGCCAGAGTCCATCTATGATAAGTGAAATTTTAAGGAAAAAACCATATGACCGACTTCCATTGTTTACACAATTTACTTTGCCAAAGGTATAAAATAAAAATTACATAAAGCGAAAAGAAACGAAATCTAGGAATAATTAATCGTATGGAGAGACACAGTAATCTACCATAAAAGTAGTCATAAAAATTAAAAAAGTTTTATTTATTAGTTGAAACTTCTTGCAAACCAATTATGCAAAGGGCGGACAATGCCTAAGGCATTATCTCCAACTAACCAAGGGCGGTATGAATATTGAGGTTGTGCACATGTAAAAAAATCCCATACAGAAACATACAATGTTTCATACACATATAAACGTAAAAATAACACATATGCACATATAAATATAGGTGCTATAATTTTACCGATAACTTGAGTCTGACCTCTTCTGACAGATGTATGCGGGTCTGTCGTTTAAATTCCAAATAATTCTTGGCCATCTCATCTCTGTAGGTAGCTTATTAAAGTATGGATTAAATGAAAAAAAATTGTGAAAAAGTCGGTAATGTAAATTGGAACATAGGAACGACGTTAAACTAGAACAGAGATTTTTATTTACTGACAGAGCTAAGATATTAAAATTCGAAACAAATATTTGGCGAAAAGAGAATGTAAGTAACAAGGGAAGAATAATGCTCAAAGACTTTCATTAAATAATAGCTATTACACAAAACTTGTGTTTTAAAATATTTATTTATTTATTCTTTATGCACAAAAAATTATACAAAGGCGGACTTAATGCCGATGGCATTGTCTACCAGCCAACCTGAAAAATATTCTGTATAGTATTTAAAATGTGTTTTTTGTATATACCTATCCAATGGTCAGAAAATTTTACGGGTTTTAACTGGAACGACAAATTACCATATTTACTTGCATCCCAATTCCAACCGCTAGTTCATGCACGTACAGTTTGAAACTACAAAATTGCTAGAAAAACGCACTAATCGCTCGTTTAGTGTACCTAGACACAGAATTCTAGCGTATTACGTTCAACAGAGATGATTTCCATACAAAGTTTCATCTCCTATTTTAACCATTTCGACCACGTTATCCCAATAATTATTAGTCCCTGTTCAATCTTGGAATCTATTGTAATAATTTATTAAATTTCATCCTTTTATAATTAAAAAAAATCTGAACATATTATCGTATTATATAATTTCACAATTGACAATACAAAGAAGAAGTTCAATATAAAAATCAATACGAATAATGCATTTAAAATTAGTAGATACCCAGGATTGTTTGTTCTTTTGTTTTTCCGTGCCAACATACAAGATTTTAAGCTAACTAGAACTAGGTATTTTTTAAACGGTAATAAACCAAATCATTTCTATCTTTTCAAAAGACTTTGGTAAATGGAATGGTTTGTAAACGTTCTCTCCCGGGTATTGGCTGAAAATTCTTTTACGTCTATATTGCCTGCATGCACAAACTTTTTGGTCACTTTTAACAGGATAAATATGGTGTTTAAGAAAGGTTTATATTACAAACATTATCAAAATACGTTACGTAGTTTTAAAATTGAAGCATACTTAGGGCCGAATAGACATCTAAGCGAGTATGTTTTATACTATGTAGTGATGATACCATCAATTTTATCTTCGATTGCTTACTATTCATATAATTGACAAAGGAAATAGAATTGAGTAATAATTTAAGAAACCACTTAAAAATAATAATACGTTGTTTAAATTTCAATAGATTGAAAACGCCAACCATTCTCGCTTACGTATATAGACTAAAAATGTTTTTGCAAAAACTCTAATTGGTCTGTAATAAATGATAAAATGTACGAATAGAGCCTACATAGTAATTATGAAAACAAATTTAATTAAGGAATATAAGCATTCGACATAAATATTTTAAAACTATTTTGGGAACCTTTGTTTTCTAACTAGAAACTAACAATAAAATACTCCCGATCTTGGATTTGTTTAAAGACTATGGACTTAGATCTGGTTTTTTTGTTTAAGGACTTTAAAGACTGTGGAATTTTACGGCCCTTTTATAAAAAAAATTAACAAATTTTGGATTTTTTGTTATTGTGTAATTTTAAAAAAACAACTGTAAAAGTGTTAAGGTCAAAATTGTTTAAATGAAATACAATATAAGAACACTTTAATAATTATTTTTTAAACTAATCTTAAAAATGATAAACAAATGTTTTTAGCTACTTTTAGGATGTGTTAAGAATTTAAATATTTTTTGAATCTATTTTTGCATTTTTTTTTTTTTCAAACAGTACTTATGACTACGGCCGTTTTTCCTTTTATAACCCTACCATCCTTCCTTTCGAGGCTGGTCGTCTTGATCTGGCCTTCTCACATAGAGCGCATCAGAAATTGCCTGCTCTTCATCGCGGTCCCCCACTGTTTAGAATAGACTCCCACAAATCTCATACCTAGGGGCCATGGGAGGCAGGAGATCCATCGAAAAACCCCGCGACCTCGTGCCTAAAAAGAAGAAATTTTTAACCTTTCACCAATTCACATTCTTCCACGTCATTGACCATTAGTTGCGGCCTCCAGTCCGGAGGATGGAAGGACGTTTAACCATCCCACTTGTGCCCTCACGATGCGGGGCCCTTATTTTCTGGACCAGGCAGAGTACTGCCTGCCTGCCAGGCAGAGGTGACTCAATGGGGCCTCACCACTAAATAAAAAGAACCTTTTCGGGGTGCTCATGTTGTAATTAATGGATCATGTTTTATTTGGAAATTGACGGATATCAAAAAGTTGTGTTGTTTTTTCGGTTTATGATGCACGGGCCGAAATCACTAGGACTAAGATATTTTAAATTTTCCATCACATAATTATTTCCTTTATTTACGCGATTATATTTAATTCCCCACGTTTCGGATTTTAATAACCTATCATATACAAAAAAAGAGACCGAACGCTAATATTATATATATATAAATATAATTTTTTATTACATTTAGAACCGATTTAGGACAATCCGGAAAAAATTCGGACAATCCTTAATTTAACCATATTTCATACATAATCATCATCATCATCACAAACCTTTCGCCTGCTGGAATAGGCCTCATCTTTTTAAAACAGTTGTCTTTGCCCGCTGAGCCCGTTGTTAATTAATTTAACGGAATTTTCCCCCTTGTAAAGAACCATCCCTCAAGTGGTGTGGGGTCATCCCAGGTTACATTTAAAAAAATTTCAAGGCCTAAAGTCACTATTAAGGGAAAATACGTTTGTTTGTGAAATAAAATGAAAAATTTACAAACGTTACTTGTTTCGGTTTTTTAATTAAATTTAAGTCCTAATTTTTATTCAATTAAACTTTATTTAAAGGTGGTTTACAAAATATCCAATGGACCCCAAAAAATCCAAAGAGTAAAACTAATTGACAATAAATGGAACTGCCTCTGGTTAAATATGGTGATTATGATATATGTTCTTTTATTAAATTCTGACTGATTGTCTATATCATTTCTTTTTTATATTATTATTTATGAATATATGAAAGTTATAATATTATCATTATCATTATAACGAACAAATTAAGTTTATTGTTACAATATTATAAATATATATGTTACTACGTTTTTATTAAAATCATAGTTTCATAGTCAATAAAACTTTGTTTAAATGTTAGCAAAAGTAAAGTATGCAGGAAAGTTAATTTATTGAATTAACTTTTTCTGCAAAAAAACTCTAATTTTCTTTCATGTAACCTATGGTTGAAACCTATGTATACGTTTTTTATAAAGTGCCTTTTAAAAGTAACTTCTAAAACAACGATCCTTTAAATTTTTGAAAAATTGCAACAGGTATGTCAGTACTTGAGTATTTTTACAGAATTTTCCTTCTATTATTTTCTTGGGTCAATCACAAAATTAATTTAATTAAACATTCCCTTTTGTATTATGTTATAAATAAACTGAGTATTACCTATAAATAACTTAAATAAGAAACCCGGTTAACTTATTACCCTTTTTTAGCAGCACATGATTTAATTTACAAAACATTATGAATGCAAGTCAAGACAAATGCTCATTGTTAATCTTATTTTATTATATCTTACACGAACTACAAACTTATTAACGATAATTATGCAAAGTATTTTTATTAATGTAAAAAAAAATATCTTCAAATAATAACAAGACGATAATGATGAATCCCAAAATCGAGTGTTAAATGGATAAATATTTTTTATATAGGCTCTATTTATTAATATTAATATATTTACGTAACTTCCAGAGCCCTATAAACAGGTTTTATGAATAAACGTATACAATTTAATAATATTTATTAAAGCAAAAGTCTAAGCACTATATCTAACGAACTTCTTGGTTTTCCTCTGTATACACGTGTTTTGAAGGTAATAAAATTCTGGAATTGATAAAAAATTTGATATTTAGCACTAGGCTTTACAATAAAAACAAATGAAGCAGTGTTTTCGCAATATTGACTACGTCACCAGAATGGCAAGGTGATTTATTAAAAGGCATAATATAAAAAAACTCATGTTTATTTTTCATAAATAAACCTTACGTATCAGTTCAGCATTTGTCACTGCGAGTTGCTCTTGTATTTTTTTTTTATGCAGAGCACGTTCTGAAGATTTATTCATTAATTGGTATTTCGTGCCGATCCACGTAAATTCCGTTTAATTTGACACTGACAGGCTTAGTGGTATACCATTGCGCTTCATTTTTACTACATGGATATGTATCTCCATGTATTATTTGTTTAATACGTTGGAACTGATATACCTTAAGAATTAAATGAGGTTACATGCATCCTATAAACTAAACTGGTCAGTACCATGTTAATTGTTTATGCATATTGCAAGATTACTCAAAATGTCACACATTTCATACTTTTACAAAGGTAAATAAATGACAGATACAAAAACTAATTTGTGTAGGTATTAAATATTTACAACGTACAATTAGCTTTTTAACCTCTGTAATCTTTGCAAAAGTGGAAAATATTAACATAAATTTTGAAAACAATAAACAATTTTACGATAACGAAACGTTTATTTTTTATAATGCTGTCAAATTCTACTATAGTTTTGGTTATATAATATTTTATGTAAATATAAATCTTAACACCCCATGTATACCAATAGGCCGTAATTCAACAACACCTCGATGCACAATTAATCAAATTTTCCGTAAGTCTTACGTTAATTATCACTCTAACTCTAACTTTGCTGAATTTTGCATTGCAGTTTAATAAATTATTGTCAAAGAAACTTTTAGCTTTCTAACATATTTTCAAAGCTTATATAAATCATTTATAAATAAATACTACAAAGGCAAAGTATTTTGCTGATACATAGCACATATACATTAATTAGTTATTAAAACTAAAAAGAAATGAAAATAACATTTTAATACCGTCCTTCAACTTCAAATTTAAATGTTAACTTTCTTATAAATTAAAAAAATAGTTTATCAATAGTTAATATAAATTTATTCCTCCTGTAACTTTAATTTTTCGATTTTAGCTTTATCGTTAGTTTATGGAGAAGCTTGCAGCGTAAAACTATAACAGGCTAAACATGTGATTATTTACAGGAGTCTACAAACTTAACTTACAGAATTTCTTAATCAGTCTACTAGGATACGACAAAAGATGTGACATACATAAAAACAAACCTGTTATAATTAAATAACCAATAGTTAAGATAATTCCCTCACATATTGATTTATTAAAGGTGCTAAGCGATATGATAACATCGCGTTATAAATAACACATACATTTACTGAATCCCTTACAGTACCATTGCGAATTGTTTTTGTGAGATATATATTTATTTTTCACATAATGAAATACGATATAAACTTCTTTATATTAGCTTCTATTAACGAATTTATTTTAAAAATAAATATATTTTTCGACTTATAAGAAATATTCACTTGTTGATAACAAAGATTCCATACGGTGCTAAACAAACTTTTCACATACGCAAACAAACTCAGTGGAAACAGGTATTCTTGAAATTGGATTTTCGTCCTGACCTACTTCCTCACATTACTGATTCATCAACGTGGAAGCGTTTCACACCACTGGGATTTCGAATTTGTAATTATGCGCATTGACTTTTTTATATTTTAAACAAATTAAGATAAACCTTACTTAGTGTATGATTTCCTTATTTAATTTAATTTTACAAAAAAAGTAATAATGTATAATTGTGTATAAACAATAACTTTTAGCAAATCTTCATATCTGACATCTTCCAATTAACTAATAATTTAGCTCTACTATAATAAAATAAGTTATTTATAAGCTATCAAAACTTTTATCTATTTAAAAATATTACTTCTGAGACATTTTAATTTTAAAACTATTTTATTATACTTTAGGGGGGGGATTCCTTATTATTTCAGTAAAATTTGAGACTGACCGGCTCATTGTTTTCGTTACTCCATTTAGTGATTGTTTTTTGAGGAAAAATACTCTATTATCAAATGAACTTAAAGCAAACAACTAAACTTAAAATAAAACAAAAACACTGTTTAATTCAACCTATACTCTATAGTTGTATTGATTTTTTTATATTAAAATAACTTTATGATTTAAGAAAGAAGTTTTGCTTGAAGTTTTCCAATTTCAAAGAATTATAAGAATGCTAGGAGGCTTGACAACGAATTTGGCGAAATATAAAAATGAAACAACCAAAAAATATGACGACTTTAAACTGTTTATAACTATTTTACGTAATATGCGGCTGCGTAAAATGCTTATTGTAAGTTATATTTAAAACATAGATACATGCTATTGCACATTTTGTTGTAGACCAATTCAAGTAGTACAATTATTTTACGGTTTTGCCAGCGTTAGTATAAAAAACTTTAAAATAATATGTACATGTATATCTTACGTAGATACATTTAAATATGTAATAAACGTTTATTATTAAAAACTTGGCATTCATATACTAAATAAAATATTAATCGCAGAAATTAAAGATATCACTTATTAAACTTGAAATACAGGTACGGAATAAATTAACAACCCATTTATTACGATTGATTGTCCATTATCCATTTAAAGTAGACTAAAAATTTAAAATTTGTAACATTAGAAACAAAAATAAGTAAAAGTAACTTGCTATCGATGTAAGTCATATACAACGTGGTGAGCCAAAAGGCGATCTATAGAAAATATAGACCGGCTTTTGGCATTAATACATTTAAAAAAGGGGAAAATATTTATACTATTTTTTTAAAAATATATAAATTGTAGAATATGTCGCAAGGTGTTTCAAAGTTTGAAAATATTGAGACAAACTTTGAAAAGGTTTAAAAATGTAAAGTTTTTATGAGCACACAAATTTAACCCCGCGTATCCACAAAAGCTGGTTCTTGACTTTTCAACGCAATGTGCAACGCATTTAATTTTTTATGATATACGTGCATATATTTAATTTTAAAATTTTAATCACATTTAAGTCAAGTTTAATATTTTTTTTATAGTTTTAATTGAACTTGACTTAAAATTAACTAAATTTAAGTTTCTTTGGATAATAATGTAATTACGGAATAGAAATCGGCCTATCTGGACCGTAACCATGTAACACATTGAAAAATGAAAAAAAGTCAATCAAAATTGAAAGTCAATCAACAAGAATATCAGATTCACTTAAATGTTGATAAACCTTAGTTATAAATAAATAAAAATAATTTGAAGTTTTTTTACCACAGATATCCTGTATGTTTTTGGAAAATTAAAAAAAAATTATATTATGAATTATTCTCGTACATATTTTCAAGGTGCCTATTTTTACCGCAAAGCAGTAGTGTAAAAACCCTACTGTGTCCCGGTTTGAAGGGCCCAGGCACCATAGCCAGCGTATTTACTGGGTAAATACCATTTTAAACTATTTCACATAAACCATTCTAAAATAAAATATTGTAAAAATTATTTGATGTAGTAAAGTGTCAGCTTGTATAAAATTTATGTCTTTTAAAAACTCTTTATTTTATGTGTATAAAACGTGTCATAAAAGAATTTTGATTAAATGGATATCTTTAAAGATATAAGAGATCTAAAATGCAGTGGCAGAAATTGCGTGATAGTTTCAAGCAAAGGGCACGTAGGCAGCCGCATATTACGTAAATTGTTATAAACAGTTTAAAGTCGTTGTTTAATTTTTATATTTCGCCAAATTCGTTGTCAAGCCTCCTAGCATTCTTATAATTCTTTGAAATTGGAAAACTTCAAGCAAAACTTCTTTCTTAAATCATAAAGTTATTTTAATATAAAAAAATCAATACAACTATAGAGTATAGGTTGAATTAAACAGTGTTTTTGCTTTATTTTAAGTTTAGTTGTTTGCTTTAAGTTCATTATTTTTCCTCCAAAAATGAGAAAAAATAATTTTATTCACCGTTTTATATTTGTATCCGAGTTCGTTACATTAATAAAAAAAACTTGAACCATCCTTGTCACTGCAATCCCAAGCAAGCTTTCTTGATAGTTTTTAAGGTTCACAGAGTGAAGAAATTCACGGCCTTTTAGGAGTTTACACAAGTTAAGACCGCCCTTCGCTTCTCTGCTGGATAACCAGGTCACTATTAGCCTCCCTGTCCCTTTCCGAAGCTGCATTCTAGGCCAACGCGCCCTCGTGTTCTTCGAGGGCAGCGCTCCACCAATTTTGCACAATTGGGAGTTTTTTGTGAAATGTTATTTATTTATTCTCATATTACGTAAGAAAGTTGGTAGGTATTTCACGGAACGGCGGTGAAGACCTTATGTCATGAGAGATACACGAAGCTTAATTTCAAAGTTAGCCATATTTTCTCTTTTATCTATATCTAGCTATCATGTGGTTTAATTTTTTTAAAATAGTTTTGTGATAAGTCGGTCAATTGATATTTAAAAAGCTAAAAAAATACAGCGTAAAAGATCACAACTTTTAGGCAACATAATTGTACGTTTTTGAGGCGGTGACTAGTAAAGTTCGTGACAGCATATATTTATATTCTAACTAGCAGACCCTGCCACGCGTTGCTGCGGCTAGTTTTCACTTATTTTACATTATAAGAAACAATTTAAGGCCTTAAGTTAAACCACCATGTTTTATTAGATAAATTTCATTTGTACAAAAAAAACAGTAGACTCGATGATGCTTCCGTTATACCTGAATACAATAAAAAATAGCAGTGGTATAAAAATTCTCCTTCTTTTATTATCTTGCAAAATTCTACACAAAAAAGTTCGTTTTAAAAATTATTATTGTTTATTTAATTCTTACTTTTCTATTAAAAATGTTATAATTTAAATGGATATGGAGCACTACCACCAAAAACACAATTTTAATGTTTTAGTTGCATGGTTATTGAAAAACATTTTTTATATTTCCTTTATATAGTGTACAACATCATATTTTATTCATCACTTTTTAAAACGATGGCCTGGTATAAAATAACGAGTTATGACATTACATTTTGTTTTTGACAATAGATAAAATTATTAAAAATTAGCTGACCAAAGTGAATTCATTTTAGCAATTTTTTAGCAATAATTAAGTTAGGTTCGTTATAGTTTATAACCAAATTTAAAAGTAAAAATACTAATCACATTTTTAAAAAATAAAAGAAAGTAAGAATAGCATCACAAATTTGACACAATTGAAAGATAAAAATTCAAATAATCGTAAATTTTATTAGGATGACAGAACAATGACATTAAAATCAAATAATCCACTCGATGGAGCCCAAGAACGGTCTCAAGGCTTCAATAATATCGTGTATACGTACAATTCTCTTAAAAACAAGCTTACGGTAGCAAGCTTTTAAAAACAGTGTACTTTTTGTTTAGTATTTCTATAGACAATTTTATAGTCTGTTTAACTCTGAATTTAGAATTTCCTTTTGGTATAAAAGTTTTATTATCTCATACTCAATCACAAAAAGGCTGTTCTGTCATGAGAATTAAGAACTATTAATAGTTATTTCAATTTATCAATTTAGATTGAGTAATTTATTATATATTTTCAAGTTAATCATGTTCAGAGGAAACACACAGAAACTAGTAGAAGGAGGACCTGACCTGACTTACTAATAATCAGCTTCATCTAGAGGCAACGGGCACAGCTTTGCAACAGGACGCTTATCATAATTTTAGCTTAATGGCTTATTGAGCTAGCACAGACTGCTAATTAGAATATATAAAAAAATGTGTTCAAATTTCAATTCAATTTTGTAAAGATATTATTGTCAATTTTAGATCACAATCTACCACATAAATTTCAGAAAATTGTTCTAGTCAATATCAGTGGGTTGCAGTTATATTCTGGGTTCGTGGAATGCTCCAGTGGTTAATTATAATTCCGTGGAATGTGCACAATTTTTTAATTTTTTAAAAGGTCAGAGTCCAATCCAATAAATTCAGTTTCTTAACTATATCACACAAACGTATCCGGCTTGGAGAATTAAATAATTATCAAAGGAAAAAGAAAAAGAGACTGACAGGAGTTGACAGGGAACGTCTTACTAATACAGCCGAAAGAACAAGACGAGAGATAAAAAAAAATAATGTTTACATTAAGGGTTCGATCGATAATGAGACATCATAAATATGCACAGCGCTATATAGAAAAGATTCTCTCATAACAATATATTATACTATATTATGAGTTAAGGGAGCAAATTAAAAAATATGAATAGTATTTTTACGACACACAAGACTATACCAAACAATAATATTCATTATACAGCCTTGCACTTGCATCCTTCAGGCAGGCAATGAAATTGAATGAAGCACTTAAATTTGGTTTTATTGGTGCAATTTTTATGTCTTTAATTAAGTGTAGTGAAAAAGGGTATTGTGTTGAGAGAGACTTCTTAAGTTAAGATAGAGAAGCTGTATTGTTTAAAAGAAAAAAATATTTTAGAGCAGGTTTTCTCACTTACCATTGGCTGAACAATATTAAAACAAGATGTTGCATGTTTTGTCAAAGTTACTCTAAAAGCAAACATAGATAATTTTATAATTGTTGATATATTTTATCGTATAAAGTTCAATGACCTGAAGTGTCAATAAGAAACCCACATTTTGCAAAGTGACGCGAATAATTGCTCTTGCCACTAAAAACATTCTTGTAAAATCCTTGTTAAATACAGAACACATCAGCTTGAACAGAAGCTCGGTATGCAATTAATAAGATCCAAAAATTAATATTAGCTTTTTTTTAATAACCTTTTTTTTTGTTTGATTGCAACTTTCCACGTTATGTGTGCTTTATCGATCTGATTAATGTTGTAAGTGTAAATCTTCAAGTTTTGTGATATAATAAAATATGTAATATAAAATCAGATAAAGCTTTATGCTTATGTACATTTTAATTGCAGAGTCATTTTAACTTGAATAAGATATGGTATTATATCTATTAATTTGAGAAGTCTTAACTTTCTGACGTAATCATTATCGAGTTTTCAGTAATATGCGATAAGAGACACGTTAAAGTAATTAACGTGTCTCTTTAATATAACTCCCGATCTTTAACCCCAAAGCAATTATATTCATAAATCATGTTTTATGAGACGAACACTTGACTTTTGTTATGAAAATTAATAACTAAATTTTAGCACAACTGACTTAAAAATATCATCGTAGAACCTTGTTTGAATATAAGCAGTAAATATAAAAACTTTGTTATTTTAATTACTAGTGTGGCAGAAACACTACTTGGATTTGAAGAACATCTAAGGTAATTCCCATTTTTTTAATAAGACCGTGTTGAAATTCTTTGAAAAACTCACTAAAAGTAGTATAAAGTTTTAAATGATATTATTCATAACACTAAATTTAAATAATATATAACAATAATGCTTTATTTCCGAAAATGTTTACCATATCACGTAAATTTATTTTACTACTCCCATGGAACATTCCCGTAGGTAATAAATTTTGTGCCAACAATTTTAGTTTAGGTAAGGCTGTTTAGCAATTACTGGCACATAAAGCAAATTTAGAGACCGTTATTAAAGTTCGAATGTACAGTTAAAGTTAATTTCCTGAAATCGGCGTATTAAGTGCGTACATATTTGTAGGTAAGCTCAATGACGAATGCTTTTGCGCAGAACAAATGTGTAAAAGGCAACACAGGTGCTCTGAGATACGCAAAAATGTTTGGACAAAAGTGCTGGCACAATCAAATAAGAGATCAAGAAAAGATCAAATAAGAGAACCGTCGATAAGAGACAGACATATAGATAACGGTAAAGCCGGACATACGGCATTTTCAATATCTCAATTGCCGGTAGGAAATGTAATTTTAGGGCCACCAATATTTTCCTTGCTTACTTAAAATATTTTACAGTTTTATACCTACTGTTCCCTTATAATTGATTATGTTTTATTGGTTAAATTTTTAACTGATTCTGTAAAAAAATAAGTATTAAAACTCTGAATAAATTTTTGTATTGTATAAGTTCAATACGGGCGACAAAATATTTTGTCCTAAGGTTATTTGGTCTTAAGGTTTCTAAACATAATGTGTTTGAAAAACTAATACATGCAATTATTAAAAGAATAAAAGCATTATACTTATTCATTAATCCAATTTCACTTGCGCCGCATGATCTGCTGGGTGATCGTGTTTCCAGTAACTCTTTTGGAGATTTTCGGTGGACATTTATCATGCCAGTAAATACCGAGGTTTTGGCGGAGACAGTGGTTGACGAACACCTGGAGCTGATGAGAGATGACTTTGGTAACTTTCTACGTCACTCAGCCATAAAGCAGTACGAATTTGATGTTAGATCTGAATATTTTCATTTATTTGGTTTGTGGTTTGTCAGTTTTTGTGAACGCAAAACTGGCCATAACTGTGCGAAGGTTACTCTGGCCTTCGCAATAGGGATAGTGACGTCTTCTGCACGTTCCGTTTCCGACCCAACACTTCTGACATAGGTAAATTAGTGAACGCGCTCCACATTCTCTACACTGATCCAAGTCGGTGTGCTGTTCACTACTCTTAATCATTTTTCTTGAGTTTTCTGAATGTCACGAATGCCACGTCATCCAACTTCGACTGCATGGCTTGGTCAGCAGGCATATCTCGTTGATGTTATCCAAATGTTCCAGGACCCCAGATAACCCCTAATTTATCCCGCGTCGCTTGTTATTGTGTACGCGATGGACGCCAATGTCGTAAAGACGTGACCAAATGCTTGACCAACTCAGCGTATCGAAGGCTTTTTCAGAGTCTACAAAGATACATTAAGGTAGATTTCCCTTTGCCATTCTAATGCCTGTTGGAGAATGATTTGCAGAGGGTTAATCTGGTCAGCATATGAGTGGTTCGGGCGGAGACCTGCCTGCTCTTTGCGTAGGAGGGGCTCGATAGCCCTCGCAATGTAGTTCTTGCATTGACTTAAGTCTCCTTTCTTTGGGCGCAGTTATGAGAAGCCCTTTATTTCTATCGTCTGGGTGTTGTACATTCGTTCAAACTTTTGAATCGGTGGAGTTAGTGCCCCGACGGTGGATGTGACGTCAGCGTTTAGCATTTCCGCTGTTATTAGGTCCAGGGCAGAAGCTCTGAATGTTTTTAAAGAGCGGAATTTATTTGCTACCTCTTTGTGTATCGGTGCATTGACATTGATATCAAAAAGACTTGGTGGCAGACATGCATCTTGCGGTACTTGAGGTGCGGTCGATGCTGTGGGATGGAAGATATCTTTAAAATGCTTGCACCAGCGATGCAGTCACCGCAGTCGTCTTTGGGAAGCTGACGGTACTTTTGTCTGAGATCGGCTTGTAGTAACTTATCGGTAGTTTCTAGTAGTTTTAAATGAAGTTCTGTTCGAACTTTAATGCTACTACTTTCGTGATGAAAAAACCAAAATATAATAACAGTAAATTATATATATTTTATATTTAATAAATTTTGAGTAAATTTATTACCTACCCTAAAATGTGAACAAGTATATTTAAGCGTTATTAAACATAGGCGACCGCTAGCGGTATTGGCAGGCTTACTGTATAAAACGAATATCGTGAGTTCGATCCCCGCAGGGAAACAACTTAGTGTTATCGTTGTTTTCTAGTTGTTTAGGACAATTTGGGGCCGATCACGCAATTATCTAAAAATACGATGATCCATGCGTCTACGCCCCAACACGCATCGTCATAGGATACGGCCTAAAACCCCCGTAATGGAGAAGGCGTGCATTAGGGGAGGCCTATGTCCAGCAGTGAACTAACACAGGCCGATGATGATGAAAATAAATACGCTTCATTATCTGATTCACAGCTGTCAATATGATTTCGAGTGATAAGTGCATATCGTGGTATAAACTACCAGTAAAAATTTAATCAACATTGCTAGTTATTACTGCCTGTTTTGCTACGAAAAAACTATTCTTGTTTAAAGGATAATAAAAATGCCAACCTTTACTAGTCGAAAGAGCGCCGTAAGAGGAAGAGATTAAGTAGAACGATTCTTAATAATACATGTGCACAACTAATTATAACAATTTAAGGCTGGTTGGTCTCTAACCTTCTCCGCCTTAGGGCACATTGGAACCTGCGCGCGCTTCATCGCAGCTCCAATACAAATTGAAACCGACTATGACCAAATATATTACCTTGGGGCCATGGGAACTAGGAGATACATCCTTGTACAAGAAAGTCTTTTAGCCTCCAGCAGTGTCCTCAACGTTGGATTCCGCCGATGGCACCGTTTCGGCCCTTGAAAGGAAATGACACCTAATTAAGCTTATCGAATACCGCCTACTTGCAAGGTAATTTAAATGTAACAATTAACCTTGAGCTTATATATTCTTTTGCAAATAGTACTTATAAGCTTAACTAATTGCTTAATATGTTTTGCCGTGGTTAGAATGATGGATTAAACCAAAAGAGTAATTATAAATTTTTAAGTATGGAATTATTTAGGCACTCTCGTCGTTAATTTAACTGTGTTTTAAAGTTTTGCTGATTGTTATAAACTGCTATTTTTTCTACCGATCAAAGCGTGAAAGGACCCCACGTCACCATCATCATTTTGCCATGATATAAACCAGACTCTCTAGTTTATTACCTGCTTTTAAGGGTATTTCGTAACACAATAAGTGTCGCTGAAAGCGTATTTTTAATGTTATAAATAGATTATTACATATCAGTTTTTAAAAAACACATATAAAGTACATCTAAAGCACATATAAAGTACTAACTTAGTTTTAAAGTTTTATTCGATTATTTATTCAAGTCTTTTATGAACTGCTAAATTTTGACTGCAGTGTAAAACAGAACATAAAAACTTTTTACTATAGTTTATATTTTGCAGTTTAAGGTAAATTTCAAATTAATAATGTTCTTATATTCATGTTCTCCGCCAACCATTGCTATAAAATTTTAACCTTTTTTTCGTTCCAAATAGCATTATATCGCATAATAACGTTGCACGCATTTCGCTCTTTTCTAGATCTGAAAACAAAACGGGACCGTACATTTTGTAAAATATTTCAGTGCCGACATTTTTGGATTCATTTATAATTAAGATAAGCAGGCTTTGTAAAATTCTTTCAATATGTTAATTAATATTTGCTATCTTTTTAAAGAATTTTTATGATTTAAAAAATATGATGAATAAATTTTAAAAAAAGTTAAGAAATCATATTATGCTCACAATGTGTATTATTTGATTTAAGCTTATTGACCGCTGTGCTAAAGTACAACACTATTTATAACTTTTTTGACCGACTTCCCAAGGGAGATATTTAATTTGGTGCGTACGTTTTTTTATATATGTTATCTCGTTGCTCCGCACACTAGGTGCGGATATTTAAAAAAACATAATACCTATTGTTTAAATGATAGATATCAGCCCACCATTGGTTTTATTTTTTTAATAGTTTTTTGGTAAGAACCAACGCTGCCAAAACCGTAAAAGATAGACATAAAGTATGTTATTCGTAATCGTACTACTTGAATTACTATACAATAAAATCTGCAATAGCATGCATTAATGTTATACATATAACTCACAATAAGCATTATAATGTAAACATTTTATGAAATTGCAGTCAGGTACATATTTCACATTCTGTTATTCACTTTGTCACAATGTCATTCAACTTTTAATTCCAATTACTGATAGATTATTGTAAGTTCTAGCACAGTTTTTCAAAGTTATAAACTATTTATTTTAGTGAATATGTTTCGAAAAATAAACAATTCCTAGAACGCCAAGTATTCCTTAGTAAATAATAACTTTAACGTATTGAGGGGTAATGGCATTTAGTAAATCAGTTATGTAGGTTGCTTGGTTTTTATTAATTTGAATCTATGCTACAGGTACAGGGTGGCTACCACGACTAATGTTGCCCTACTATTCCTTTGAATAGTTAACTATATAGAATTATTACAAAAACCTTAACCTCTACAATGTGGTCATGTCTATCAATAAAAAAAGAGGCATAGAGTGTACAAAGCATACATATTAATTACGAAAATTAAGTTTATAAAAGAATTTAAGCGTGTGACTTTTATTATATGTAAATACTGACCTTTTATACGAACTTAGTTTAGTTTCGTTTAAGATAAATGTCACAAAATTTGTTAAAGAGAAATATCCCCTGGGATTGAGTCTATTTGTTTTAAGAGTGGTACGACAGGCATTATTGTGAGAAATAAATAAATTTTACAGATATTTAATACAAAAAGTTTAATATTAAAGACTTTTTTTTATTTCATTAAGGCGTTTTTATTAAAAAAGAAATTAAAACTCATCATAGAAGTAGTTTAAAATGTACAGAATAAATATAGTTTCAGGATTTTTTTTAGTTTATATGGTTCTTTACACCCATGTACCTCGCCAACCATTATGATAAAATTTTATTGTTCACTGTTTCGAATAAAATGACTTTGCATAAATGCAACCACGGAACTCTATCTGTTTTAGACGTGTACACAAACGGTTCTCATTTTTTTCTAATGTATTTAATTCAATCAAAGGATAATAAGGGTTGATTAAAATTGACAAAATTAAATCTCTACGTTTTTGTAGATCTTTGGGTAAATATATTTTCACTGCGACATCCCTAACTTTATGTGTGCCTTGCCAATTTTCTGATGTTGGAGACGCCTGGTAATTCTAAATAAATAGGCTATGAGTAGATAGAGGTTGGAAGTCTTGCACCTGTGCAGTCTTCTAGTTCCTACAGCCCCTGTGTAAAAAATTCGGAAGAGTGTAGTGCCCAGGTATAGGGGAGAAGATATGCATATGGAGTGGGCTTCTTACCAAAATCTTACCTGCAAAACTATAGACGGCGCATTACAACGAGGTGGTGATGGAAGTCGGTGCAAGTTCCATACAAACCATATTGTCCCTGTGATGATGGGAATGTGAAAGCGTCTGTTAATAAAGTTACATCTGCTACACTCTGTTTTTATTGAGACGTTATAATCTTAATATTTTGTTACATTTCATCGACGCGATAAGTTATCACTGCTGTACTACAAAAACAAAAGGTGAACGATAAAACCAACATAGGAATACGAGAGCGTTACAAATTGGTGTATCAAATATAAAAGAGGCTTTATGTGAATTGTACAGACGATTGTATCCTACTTTTTTTTTTTTTATGGCATACGCAGGCAGACGAGCAGTCGGGCCACCTGATGGGAAGTGGTCACCGACACCCATAGACATTGACAATACCAGTGGTATCGCCGTTAAGGTGTTAAGTCTTGTTTACCCAGTAAATACGCTGGCTACGGTGCCCTTCAAACCGAAACGCAGTAATGTTTTCACACTACTGCTTCGCGGCAGAAATAGGCACTGCCGTGGTACCCACCCAGACGGTCTCCTGTAAACAGGGGACCTACCACCGGTAGTTCTTGAAGTGCAGTATTATTTAGTGACTTTTAAATCTTTATTTTAAATTTCTACCATTTTGAGAAATTTTAAAATATAAATAAAATTCTTCTGAATATATTATCTAAATAGCGCTTTCGCGGTTATAATTTATAACAGTAAAAGCTTTTAGAATTTTTAATCAAAACCATTAAAAAATTAGAAAGTTGAACAATAATTATTTGATTGATATGATATATAGATTCAGCGTTTATTTTTCATTAAATTTTAAAAGAATAACTTAATAGTTGGTTTAAATGGTTTCCATCACAATGGAATTTACCATTCAAATATTATCTGACACTGTAAGAAGAGATAATTATATGTCTTTAAACAATTGTGTGGTAGACAAAACTGGTTAACAAATATACGAAAATCATTTTTGTTTCATTCTGACAAAAATATTTAACAAAAAAATTGTTTGAGGGAAATGAACCACCGGATGGATCAACTTCATAATTTTACGGTAGTATGCTGACGTTGATTACGAAACGGGCATACCGTTTTTGCTTATTGTTAACCGAACTAGAAAATTATTTTTGTAATGTTGCGGAATAACAAAGCTCATTTTAAGACTAAATCATTTTCAGGACGGAATGAGATTTTTTTATTTTTCCGAAAAAATTTGAAAAACAAAATTTTGTTTCACTTTGAGGTTAAATATTAATTAAATCTCTTAGTTTCGTAGCTTTAAATATTGTTATGGTTAAAACATATACTGTTACAAACATATATTGTAGAAATAAAATTTTACATATATACATAGTACTTCACCGTTTTTTACTGACTTGCTAACTGAAAGAAGTATTTAACTTAGAGCGTGTTTGTTTTCTTTTGACAATAAGTTTAAGTAATTACATTTAAAATATTAAAAAAAAATATCGGTTCATGTCAACTTTTTTAAAACTTACAACTTTTCATAAGAAATTCATTTAAAAACGCTAGCGGCTCAACGGCTATTGATAACACTGGTCTACAATAATTTTGTACATACCTAACTTTTATTTCTTTTCATACATAGAAATAGGAAAATGCAAATAATAATGATCGAATTGTTTTTATGTTAAAAGAAACTAAAAATTAGAATTAATGAAAATGCGTTTAAAACTTTCACACAGAGATTTATTAAAAGAAGTTATGTAGCCCAATTGCGGTACATTCTAATAATATATGTTTTAAAGGTAAATAACAACGATTAAAAATAAACAACTTTACTTTTACTAGTACAGCCCCGAAATATATTCCCCCATTAAGCTTTCGACGTACTAGTCTTGGTAAAGTCTTTGAAATTCATTTTTCATCGCATTTGAAGGCAGACGTACAGTCTGCCTGCCAGATGTTAATTAGCCACCGACGCCTGTAGACATTGGCAATACCAAACGTATCACCAATGCGCTGCTAACCGTGTGACAAAGGATTATGTCTCGTTTACCCAAATTTAAATACGCTGGCTATAGTGCCTTTTAGACAGGAAAACACTAGTGTTTTTACAGTACTGCTCAGCAGCAGAATTAGGCACCGTGGTGGTACTATCCCAGACGGCCCCCTGTAAAAAGGGGACTTACCAACTCCCATTATTTTTTGATTGACGCATTCCCCGAGCTCTTTCGAAAAAGCTTCTATGTTATTCTTTAATTTACTTTAATTATTGAGACTTTAAATTGTTTTACCATATGCCTTGAGAGTTTTAGTTCTGTCAGCCAAAATGTGTAAGTCCTTAACGTTAATTTCTTTCAACTTCTTAAACAATCTTTCAAGTATCTAGCCGTAAACTACAGTTATGATCTACATAAAATGTTATGCAGAAAATAACCAGCATATAGCTTTTTACTGTAATTATTTGAATTATTATTATGTCTATTAGTTTTATTTTTATAGACAACCATATACGTAAATGAAAAAAAAAACAAAGTTCTGTATGTTTTTGGTACGTTAAATCGTATGGTCGTACATTATAGATACAAATTTATTATGTAAAGTGACATTCGCAAAGTGGCCGGTGTGGGCTGGATGAGAATAGCCGAAGATCGGACGCGGTGACGTGCATTAGGGGAGGCCTTTGACCAGCAGTGGACTGACACAGGCTGATGATGATGATGATGATATAAATATTATATAAAATGTAAAATATTAAAACAATTTACAAAGTGATTAGAAGTAACTAGTAAAAATTAAGAAACTGTCTCTTAAGGACGACGATAAGCATCTGACAGCTTAGCTACAACAGGTTAAGCAAGTACAACGAGACAATAAGCTTGCTGTGCTACAGCACTGTCACTATGACCGAGTGATGGCAACCACAGTGGAGCGAGTACCTTCTGTTTAGCCTATGTGAGAGGTGTAACCGGCAAGATTGGATACGTTTTCAGGTGGGCTTCAATCAAAACTTGCTTTAAGCCGCTGAAGGAGATTAGTCAATTCCTACAACCTGTCCTCTACTAGACCCAGGACTTTCCTGGACAAGCTAGATTGTGACTTAGAACACTTTTATGTTTAGCAAACAAAAAAAAGAGAAATAAAAAGCCGAAAGAAGCAACAAACAGCTGACAAAAGAAACAAAAATAGACAATAAGTGAGGCCAGCTTTAGAAAGTAAAATATAGATGTTTAAATTACTTTTCTATAAATTATTTTCTTAACATTAGTAAAAACTATAAATTGCAACAGTAAGAACTTTTTTATATAACTTAATGTTCACCGTTAATTGGACAATTTATTATTTCTTATTTGTTCTCGAGTTCATTAAAAACGATATCAGTATCTCTCATTAATAGTTTCTTAATGTTCGTTGGAGCTGGGCCATTCATTCTATTTGTAAGTGATACAATGAATTTAGTTACCGTTTATAAATACTTAAGTGTCATTTAAAATTGAGATTAACGCCAGTCGTTACGAAAACAAAAAATTTAAATAAGTAGATGTTCTACATATTATTTAATATTACAATATGTATCAATTAAATAATTCATTAATTTGCTCAAAATATGGGTGAAACATAAATTAGTTGGTTATTTAAACCAAAACAATTATGCAGACATTACATTTCCAAATTACAGTCACCAAATCTAAAAGTTCATTTATTTTACAGTAAAGGGAATTTCAGCAAATTTTGGATTTAATTTTAAGGAAATTTAGAATGGGAATTTTTTCACTCAAATCTAATTCCATTAACAAACTAAAGTGAATTTAACAATTTTATTGGAATTTGGTTTAAACAGGAATTTATTTTAACCTTAATTCCAATAACTAAACTACTTCTGACTGAATATCATTATTTATTAAGTTTAGTTTTAACAAGATATTAATTTTTAACCATTTCATTTTTACTTAAGAAACCCCTGTCATGATGTAGTTATAGGTGATTTGCAAATTTCTCTTCCATTTGAGGCTAGACAGTAATGAGCCGGAATTTCTTCAAATTTCTGGGCGTTAATTGCTAAGATTTAGATTAAAAAATTTTTAAAGTTACGAAATTCCCAAATTCATAAAAATTGTTTCGACTTAATCAAATTTTTTAACCATTTAAAAAACCCAAGTTTATATTATACTTTGGTAAATTAACAAAAAAGTGATATAAAATTGATTATTTTTGTTTCTTAAGATTTAGGAAAAATTTATAATAATTATTAGTGGAATTTTTGTGTGGAATGCGATGAATAATTTAAATTAGATCTAAAAATTTTAATGCTACCATAATTCAATTCAATGGCAAAACCAAAAAAAATGTTTAAAATAAACCAATTTTTTCAATGTTATGTATTTATTATATAATAATTATTAGATTTACTACCCGCGACTTCATCTGCGTAGAATGGGAGAAATAACCTTGAGCTGTTTTAAAATATTCTGTATAGTATAAATCAAGTGCTTTTATTGAATGTGCCTATCAATAAACACAAAATGAATGGGCTTTTGCTTCGATGACGACGAATTTCCATTTTGACTTGTATCCTAAATTCAACCCCTTAGTTTATACCCGTACAGTTAGATACTACATAATAACTACTAGAAAAACACTGCTAACGGCTCGATTAGTGTATCTAGAACAGAACCCAGAACTTCATCATATTACATTTAGCAGAAACGAGTTCCATGTAAATTTTCATCACCTATTTTAACCCGTTCAACCACTTTTTCGAAAAAATTATTTGCCTATGGAATTTATTGCCTTGGAATCTATTGCAATTATGTATAAAATGTCATCGAAATCGGTTTAATGGTTTAGGCAGCAAAGATAGACAGACTGACAGAGTTTCTTTCGCATTGATAATATAAGTGTGGATTAAATTCTTAATATCAGTCTAATCTATAACTTTGGAGAAAGCGTCAGAGATATTGTGTTTAATTGAATTACTGCGGCCTGATCTTAAGGAATGCTCAAAACTTTTTTTTGTGTGAAAGTTTCATAATTAAACAATAAAAAGGGTAAAAACGACTTCTTTATGTTTGCATGTCTTCTTTGTATCTATACTAAACCACCTCAAATAAATTAAATTAATAAATGAATAACACCATTTCGAAAACTTATTCGATTTCGTTTAATATTATTGACATTTCATTACGGTCGTGGCATTTTCAGACTTTACGGTGCAGACAAATCTAATGATTGTTTATTTGCTTTGCTAATAATTACAGATGTAATAAAAAAACTGTAAACATACATTATCAAATCATCTTATTTCATATTTGACAATACAAACATCAAGTACACTATAAACACTGTCGCCTATTTGGTACCAATGTGAATTATGTATTTACCGTTAAAAGATATTTTCGAGGATTTTATGTATATTAGTAATTTATGTGCCACTGACCTACTAAAACTATTTAACAGCGTTACTAGAACTAGGTCTTTTTGCTATTAATCATCGGTATTTAGCCTCTAATCTGCATTCTCATACCTTTTATGCAAAAAACTTACTGTTTAAATGGAATGGTAATAGTGAAGCCAAGGATTCTCTCCTGGGAGTCATTGGCTTAAAATTACTAGTACGTCTTTATTGCCTGCATGTGTATACAAACTCTTCGGTCATTTTAACAGGATAAATATGATAGCTTGAGAAAGTTTTATTTTAAATAAACTTAATAAAATTTGTTACGTAGTTTTAAGATAGAAGCATCCTTAGGGTCGGACGGATAGCTAAGCCAGTTTGTTTTATACTATGTAGTGATAATAACGCCAGTGTTTTATCGTTGATTGCTTATTACTTATATATTTGACAAAATAAATAGAATTGAGTCATAATTTAAGAAACCGTGGGTCTTATTTATTATTTAAAAAAATATTTATAAATTAATTAATAAAAAAGTAAATATATCACACGGAGTTTCGTAGACTACCGGGCCGCTGAGAGTGTTCCGATACTTGGGTAATCGTAGCAGGTTTCTTGCCTGCGTCATGGGTCAGAAAATTGTTCTTATGCTATATTTATGGTGTAACATGTCTGCATGTATGGTGTCCAATTCTATCTGTTACCTCTTGCATATAAGTTTAGTATACCGGGACTCTCTCCACAGTCTGAGGTCGTTGCCTGTTGGCCGTGTTTGCTAAGCGGTAACTCTGCCGCCGACTGTAGCCCTTGTTCTCTAACACTTGCCGTACGTTTATCAATACAAAAAAATTGCATTGTCAATGTTATTTACGTGCTTACTACTCATATAATTAACAATAGAAATTGAACTGAGTGATAAATTATTAAACGAAACAGCCATTAGCAATCCAGTGCTGGACATAGGCTTTTTTTAAAGAACGCCGAGACGGCCGATCTTGCTGGCATCCATTAAAAAGAGTTGCTCATAATTGCAACGCAGAGCAGGTGTATTGGAAATTCACTAATTGGACCTGTACTGCAGATCTGGCGTCCGGTGGACGGTGGGTAGTCACATCCCTGGACCTGTTACATCTTTACGCCAGATTTAACGAATTACAATAAAAAATACGTGGTTTAAGATTGTTATCCTTAGTTATTAGATTGAGAGCGCTGTCTATTTCTAGCCTAGATTTACAGGCTAAAAATATTGTGCTACAGAAGCTTTTATACATTTATTTAGACTATTTGTTTTTTTTTTAACTTTTCTATAATAAAATATTAAGAGTGCGTATAGAATATCGTAATTATGAAAACAAACTTAAAGGATACGAGTGTTCGACTTATATTATTTGTAAATGATGACCTTTTACGGGAACCTTTAGTGTCACTAACGAGAAACGTTACATAAACGGAAACTTCTCTTGGGACTAGGTTCATTTATTTAAAGGACAGGCACTATCGTTACAGTGATTAAAACAAACTTTACGGATGTTCGTTACAGAAAAAACAATAGGAAAATTTATTAAAGGAATACAAGGATATTTGTTTAATTTAAAAAAATATTGTTTCATGCAAAATGCTATTTTGTGAAAGCCTTAAGGCGTTGAGCTAAATGTCTTTAATTTAACACCAGATTTATGCACAATTGACTGCTACAATCTTAAGGTTGGTTGCACGGACGTTTTCGCACTTAAACTAATAAGTTTACCAGAGCTGTCCGCCAAAGCAGCGCCATCTGTACCCTTCTCCACCTAAGGGTTCATAGGATCTGGCGCGCTCTTCATAGTGGCCCTAATACAGATTGGAACTGACTTCCCCAAATCTATAACTGAGGCCCATGAACCAGGGTACAGCCTTTACAAAAGTCTTTAGCCCCTGGCAGCAGCTGGCACCGTTTAGCCCGAAAGGAAAGATGTATTAAAACCCTCTTTCACTTTGAATATACCTGCGGCCCACCAGGTCGCAAAGGAATGGAGGTGATATGCCTGCCACCTTCCACTATCCTTCACCTAGGCAGCATCCTTGCAGGCCCTATTCCTGGGGTTGGCCAGGTTTCTCATACTCTCCCTGCGTGTCGACCAGGCCGTATTGAAGAATTATATACTTTTGGACAGACTGACTGGATTCTTATCGTTAATTTAGGAGTGATTTAAAGTTTTACTGATTATCAAGATATAATATATATAATAAAAGCAGGTTTTTAACCTGCTTTTTAACTATCAACGTGAAAGTAAACCACGTCATCATCTTCATTTTTCGATGATATAAACCAAACCCTCTTGATCTTTACCTACTTTTAAGGTTATATCCTAATACACTAAGTAATGCCAAAAAGGTACTCTTTGTTTAAAAAATAGATAAGATAATTTTGTTGTTGGTTGACTGGGAGAAAATGCCAATGGCATTAAGTCCGCCCTTGTAGTATTTGTGCAGGAAGAATAAATAAATAATAATTAAATCATTTTAAAGACACAGGTTTCTTTAAATTAGTGAATTATTTTTTCAAGTTCATAAGCTGTTAAAATCGGACTGCAGTATAAAACAGACTATTAAAACTTTTTAATAGAGTATATATTCTGTAGTTTCAGGTAAATTTCAAATTAATAAGGTTTTTACATTCATGTTCTCCGCCAACCATTACAATAAAATTTTAACGCTTGCTGTTCCGAATAAGAACATTATATTGCATAATAACGTTGCAAGCAACTCGCTCTCTTTTACAGATCTAAAAACAACACGTGACCATACCTTTTTGTGAAATATTTAGTTCATTGCTAAATTATGATATATTTTGATGCAAGAAAGTTTTAAGTGCTATCTTTAGATTCTTATTGACTCGTTTTAGCTGCATTTTTGGATTGATACATATTTACCGGGTATCGCTGTACTTTTTGCACAAAAAACTAAAAATTCGAGTTAATGAAAATATATTAAAAACTTTACACAGAGATTTATTAAAAGAAAATATAGATTATTGCGATTTATTTTAATAGTTCATGTTTTAAAGTTAATTCTAAACCATTATAAATAAACAGTTTTACTTTTACTTTAACTTTTATGTTTAGTAGAAGTTTTTGTTATCAAACCCGAAATATATTTAATTATGGTTTCGTTTACTGGTCTCTTGGTAAGCTCTCTGAAATTCCATTTTTTTCCTTTCGAAGGCCATTTTGCAAATAATTGGGCACCGAAGAACAACCAAGACAGCTCCCTATTAAAAGAGGACCTACCACCTTCCATTATTTTGACGCAGCAAGGGGAATGCTTTTCCACAAAAGCTTCTATATTATTGTTTAATTTATCTAATTTATTCAAATTAGGATATAGCATGTGCATCTTTAGAGATTTTCTACATTTGATAATGAAAAAAAATTGTTATTATGTTTTTCGTTCACCTTTATAGACCGAAGGTTTGTGGGTTTTGAACTCCGGGGAAAACAACTCAATCAATTTGGCCATCACCCAATTGAAAAGTAAGATGATAGATGCGTCGGATCGACATGTAAAAGGTTGGTCCTGAAACTAACCCCCATTGGACCAGTGCGGTGGATGATGAAGGCATCATTAGGAAGCCTATGTCTAGCCGAACTAGTATGGTTGGTGATATACCTTAAAAGTGTATCAGAATTTTCTTCTTAGTAAGTCCGGAAAATATGAATAATGTAAAATTGATCACTTTGTTTTTTTTTAATTAATGGGCCCTATAAAGATTCTAACTTTAATTTTCATCTCTAAAAGCTTTGCAAAAAACTGTTTAAATAACTAAAAGCGGATTCATTGTTGTTTAGTCAGATCCAATTTAATATGTAATTATACATTATTATACTTTTAAGATTGACAATTGCCACAGTGCGTAGAGTCTAATATTTTTGACAGTAGTGAGCAGCATCATTTATTGTCTCATGGGCAAAGATAACACATTTTAGGTAAATACATTACACAGATTAGTTTCATTATCATCATTATTAGCCAGTTTCGGTCCAATGTTAGAAATAGGCCTCCCCTAATGCACGCCACCGCTTCCGATCTTTGGCTATTCTGATCCAGCCCACACCAGATACTTTTCGAATATCGACACTCCATCTTACCGCAGGGTATCCCAAAGTTTGCCGAGCCCCGGTCTCCACTCCAGAACTTTCCAACTCCCGCAATCCTCAGTTCTGAGTGCTGTCACCGATCTACTGCCACTTCAGCTTACTAATCCGGTGGGCTATATCAGTGATCTGATGCGGTCCTTCAGATATTCCTCGAGCAAAATCCACTCCATAACTCGCAGATCGAATTTGAGTGTGACTAAATGTCCAAGTCTCGGCAAAAAATAAATCTTTAAAATTTAATCTTTCTAAAAATATCTGAGATATCACAAAAGTGTTTTGAAGGTAGTACTGTATCTTATAAGATTATTAACTCATATCCATCCTCCGCTTAACCTCTACTCTGATAAAGGGTGGAAATATTGGTTTTTAACTGATGTTTCTCCTTTCAGTAAATTTGATATCTTGGCAAAACATCAACGATTTACTTCAATATATAATAATGAGAACATGAAAGAAAATAACAAGCTTTATAATTTCCCGATCATCTAATTTCCGATATATAACATGATTCTTGTTCTCACTTGAGTGAGGCTCAGTACTGCCTGATCCAGCCGAGGGTCGCTAAGAGGAACCTGATCGGCCTTAGGAATATGGCCTGCTGCCCCAAGTTAGGGGGACGAGTGGAAGATGGTGGGCGTATCGCCCTTCCCATCCGACTCGGTGGGGCCGCACCGCTAACATGTTTAATGCTATAGAAGAAATTGAAATTTGGTAAAGTTTAATCGATGATCTCATCTTTTTAGGGCATCGACCAGTCGCCGCTGGGGGCTAGAAGACTTCGTTGTATAAGGATATAACTCCTTACTTCTATGGCCCCCTAAATAACAGATTTGTGGAAGTTTGCTCAAATCTGCATGGGGGCCGCGATGAAGTGCCTTATGGCGCGATGGGAAAAGTTAAAAGTGTGCACATATGTTTTTTTAAATATTTTAGAAAATTTTAGTAAAATTGCAAAGAATAGGTTTAAAAGAAATATTTATAACTAGCCGACGCTGCCACGCGTTTATCCGGCTTGGATTTACTTATTTTCATTGTAATAAACAATTTAAGGCCTTAAGATAAGTGGAAAGAGAATATCAGTCATGAGGACCACCATGTTTTATCAGATAAATGTTATTTGTAAAAAAACAGTGAGTTTAATGATGCTACCGTTATATCTGAATATAATAAAAAATTACACTGAAATAAAAATCGATTGGATTAGACAGTATGTAAAGTGGACACTGTGAAGACGATTAATCAAATTTCCTGTTGATATCAGCAAGATTCTATACAAAAATTAGTTTATAAATTAAATTCTTACTTTTAATAAAATGTTAAATCGTATTGATAGGTACTACTACCAAATACATTTTTTAACGTTTTATGGTTTTAAAAAAGAAGTAAATTAAAGATTGGCCGTCTTCAAGCGTAAGGAAACAACTATCGTATGAAATTATAAAAGGAATATTTTAATTACGTACATCTATCCGCATGAATATGTCATTAAAAATATTTCCTTTATATGGACATTGTTATAAACATTATTTGCGATTATAAATTAAAATGTGACTATTTATCTTTTAAGTTGGATTAAACTTGACATGGTGGGCAACTATATTTTAAAATTTTAAATATTTAGGAGTTCATCCAGGCAATCATCTACAGATTTATTACATTAAGATTTTAACAATTCCAAAAGTAGTTAACGACAATTGATTAATTTTAAATTCAAAATTTTGACGATTTATTTTTTATTTAATTAACTATCATCCACATTTACGATTCGAGCTAAGAAAAGTCGGAAAAAAACCTGGGAGATTGACTGTCTTGGATGCCTGGAAAAACCGAAAGGGAAAAATATTTTTTTAAAGAACTAATTGTAGTTTTAGCTGAGTTGATTTTTTGGTAAATCAGCTGAAACATTGTGCAACAATAGTTTTCTTAAGTTAATCTTACTTCAATTTTACATTTTTTTTTCTGTTCTTAATAATCTCATTATTTAAAGGAAAAATACCTTCATAATGTTAACTAACTCGGTGAGCTGGAGCTTGGTTTAAATTGAATAAATCCTTGTTTTAATAATATTGTTTAATTTTCTGGAAGTCATGAAATATAGTAAACATTTTTTTAATTTTTTTAGATGTTAGACTTTCTTCATTTAAGTTAACCTTTATATAAACAACATATAAATGTAAACTTATTTTATTTATAATTACAAATAAAAGTTTTAAATTAAAAAGTTGGTTATTTGAGGAAAACATTCAATAATAAAGTTTTCTTGGTTCATTAACAAGTTATTAATTAATCTTTTAAAGTGTCAATAATATGTTAAAATTGCCTTAAATTTCTTAATCCTAAATTTATAAAATAATTTTCCAAATTATCCTTTTAACATATTATGGTAAAATAATAAAGCTTTTTTTGAGCACTAACAAATTTTAATTACTAGATAATATATTTTCACGGTTATTTTTAAACCTGTTATTTCTTACCTATTATTTAAAATTTATATAAATTTAATGTCATGGATAGCAAGATTTTCCAATCATGGTAAAATTAATCAGGGGTTATATTGATAAAGTATAAAATATTTATTTTCCTATAAATTAGAATTTAATAATATTTTTACAGAACTTTATTAAATTTGTTATTTTTGATAAAATAAATCATTGGTAAAATAACAGTTAAAAGTGAGTTTTTTTAAGCCATTGTTATAATACTCCATTTTATCGGATTCTTCCTTATTATATAATTGGAAAAAAAATGGAAACTTATATTTTGAGAACGACCAAATAAAAAATGCCGGTACTATATAAATTCATTACTTATTTTACTGCTTAAACTGACCTTCTAGCCTTTTTAATTAGAGTTAAAATTTAATCAAAATTTTTGAAATATACCTTATATATCTTAGTTTATAATTATTTTAATAATTGAAAAAACATAAACTATTGTAAACTTTGATGCCATGTGAAAACAAAAGTTTCAATTAAAAATACGAGCGTTTTGACTTATACTTATTTTAACAATTAACCTTTTATGGACCTTTATTTCGCTTAACAAGAAACTAATACAAAACGGAAAATCCCTTGTATTTAATATTTGGTTTAGAAAGAATTCTGGCAACTTACTATGATAATTAAAAGTTTTTTTTTAATTTATTTATTTTTGGATTTTTACTAAAATGAATGGCTACCAAACCCCATCATGGCAAAATTATCAATTTAGAAAGACAAAATATTTAGTATTTAACTAAAAGATAGTTATATAAGAATTTTACAAAATTAATAATTTATAATTTCATTGTTATATTGGAATGAAGTTGAGCAGTTGTGTAAACCATAAATTTATTTATTTTGAATTTTAATAATTTTCCTGTCTTGATTTTTGGGTGATCTCAATTTAAATAATGATTAATCTTCATGGGCATTATAAAACGTCAACCACCAACCTCGTTTTGGAAAAGTTATATGGTTTAAAAATACATCTAATGGTTTAGTCTTTTAAAGGCTGTAATATGAACCAACTAAACAAAATAAAGTTGCTGTGCCGCAATTAAAGGATCGGTTTAAAACAGCCATACCCTTTAGGGCCTTTACCTGAGGCAGCTAGAAAATGTTGGGTAGTTGTGTTTAGAGAAGGTAAAAGCAACCTAATTAAAAATTATTTTTTGAATTATGTGGTTTGGGATTTTATCTTATAGACATGTAATCTAATATACTTTAAATTAAAATTAACAAATTATTTATTAAAAAATTGGCCAAATTTAACAGTTAATAAATAACTTTAATAAAATATGCCCTGGTTGGTTACCATCTTTTTTTGGAATTGCCTAAAAGTATTTCTCTTTTGCTTGATCAATCATTCAATTTTAAAAAAAATTAATTCGAGGATAATTGTAACCAAACCCAAACAACCTGGGTTGTTTAAAAATATATGTTAAAGCCTATTCCTTTAACCCTTTAGGAAAATTGAAAGTTGATGGAGATTAAGATCCATTTGACCCATTTTCCTTGAATTAAAATTTAGGTAGTTAATACTTAAAATTTTAAATTCCCAAATTAAACTTATTCTTTAGCAGGTGAATTTAAGAATTATTTTTATTATATATCCATTAGGAATATTAGCCAAAATGACTCAAAAAATTGGGCAATTTAAAATTGTTTTAAAAAATTACAGTTGTTTAGTACCTTTTTGAAGGAACTTGTATTTCCATTTGTCTTTTTGTGCAAAAACAATCAAAATTTTTTAAAAAAATAGGATAAGTAAAAAAAATTTGATATTTTGTAATTAAAATTTTATTATTTTATTTTTTGATCTTATCACTAGACAAAATTATTTTAATAAATTTTAAAAAGAAAATAAAAAATTAATTTTTAGGATTGTTGGTTTATAAAATGCTAGGCAGTTTTTTGCATTTGGTTGGAATTTCCATTTAAAGGCTGTTAATAGGCGAGAAGCCATTAGATTTTTTAAAGTTAAAATTTATTTTTTTAATTAAGTTTATGGAAGAACTACTGGCAAGAACTTTTAAAAATTTTACAAAAAAAATTGCTCGCGTGGTAGCGGGAATCCTGCTAAAGCTTCTTTGAATGTAAATTTTATACTTTATAGGGAATAATTATTAATTTTTATAATTTTTATAATTGGCCTGCATTCCAAGAATTTTTTTTAAAACCCTTATATTTTGTTGGTAAATTTCTATTAGAAATAGTAAGTGTCAAGTTTTTTAATTATGGTCTAATGTTTTTGTTGATTAGTTTTTAGAAGTCCTTTATTTTTTGAATTCAAAAAGTTTATGAACTCTTTTTTTGGTTATTGGTTGTTTGTAGTCTAAACTTTTAATTTATCGAAATTTTTTTGGAAACTTGGTTTTTACAATTATGTCAGATTTAAATTCCCTAAATTTGGATTTAATTCCTCAATTAAGCCCTTAAAAAAGAAAGGAATAATATTTTCATTGTTAACATAAGAACATTATAATATCATAATTGCCTAGTGCATTGTTACCATTGGACTACATTCATCCACAGGTATTTTTTTAAGGATTGGCAACGTAAAAACTGTAGAGGAATATTCAAAAAATTAGATTGGCAATTGTAGTGCCCGAAGAAGTTGAGACATCTTTCATTTTCATTTCGAAAGAAGAAAATGAAGAAAAAAATTTTGTTTTATCCTTAATGTATCGCCAGAATGCTTTTGAATATTTACAAAAGTTTTTTTTCTATCAAATTGAACATATGGTATATTATGTATCGTTTACCTAGTAATTATGCAGGCAACGGTGCCCGTCAAAACGGAAGATAGTACGGTTTTTCATTACTACTTTGCGATAGAAATAGGCAACACGGTGGTACTTTACCGATAGACTCTTAAAAAGAGACCATATTCACCTTTGGACTCGCATAAATTATCTTTCATAAACTACAATAAATATAGTTTACTTGTTGGATAGTAAAGGATAATTAAAAAAGATATATAATATGGGTAAGGCATTACAAGCAAAATTTTAACAAAAAATATGACCAACTTAAGACAGCGTATAAATATACTAAATTTCGCCCTCCGCATTTTGAATCTTTGATCTTTTAAGGCGTTAATTGAATGAAAACGTCGTCAATGGTATTTTTATGTACATAGAACGAAGTATTTTTTCAAAGCAATATTTTTTATATAAACTGTATTATTTAAAATGAGACTTTAATATAACGCATTGCAACTCTTAAAAGTGTTTACATTGCAAAACTTACTGTATATTTTTCTTAAGACATAAATACATGCTCTAGCAAACTCTGTTCTAGGCTAAATCTAGAAGAACAAATATCAACAACATAGTTAAAATTAGGCTGTATTTTCTTCAAGTCAAAGAGGCCGACGCGGGCTGGAAGAAATAGTCGAAGATGCAAAAGCGGTGGCGTGCATTAGGGGAGGCCTATGTCCAGCTGTGGACTCACTCCACATCACACGGACTGATGATGATGATGATGAATTTTCGTAAATTCTTAATATCTATTAAAGGAATTCTCAAAATTAAAAAAAAAATTAGCTTATACTTATCATTAAAAAAAAAACAAAATCGGACTACTAATAGCGGAGCAACTAAGTAACATAAATTACAAAAAATCATAAGCTCCGAATTGAGTACATCTTTCTTTTGGAAAGTCAGTCAAAAACTGCAACATATTTAAATTAAAAGTTTCTTTAGACATATTCGCATGTTTATAATAATTATTGTAAACGCGTTTTATCTCATCAGAGATTCATAATAGAAATTAATTTTAGATACCTATTTAGCAATTTTGCTTAAAGCATCCTCACAAATAAAATATTCTCAAACGGTAAGTAGCAAGATGTTGATAAAGCATGTATTTGCAATAAGAATGAGGGTGACAAAAACTTAATTACCTGGAATGGTTCTTAAAAAGCTTTTTCCCTCTCAAACGCCTCCTTATGATTGTGAGATTATTATGCAAGATTATATATTGAATGTGCTCAATTGCGGGTCTTGAGGCTATTCAAATGTCATAAACATGTAGCTTAAAGCTCAAAACGATAAATACTAACCAAACCGACTGTTCGATTGATTTTAATACAGATTAAAACTGTTGATTTTTTTTAATTTTGAGTGACAATTATCCAAACTAGTGTTTTTTTTAAGCTCATCATAAAAACGAGACATGAAAACAAAAAATGAATCACTAAATTTGTGCAGTTTTTTATCAGAAAATCGTGATCAACTTTTTCAAAAGCTTTAGAAAAGTCTATTATGAAACATCAGTCGATGATCCAGAGTCAAGTGCCCTTATAATCGTATCACCAAATGAAATAAAATTCATTTTGATGGACATGTACGTTATCAAACAACGTTAATAAGGAAATATTTCATGACATTTAGTGTCCGATTTAATATTTTTCAAGAAGCTTTGCAACTTTGCTCGTTTAATAAAAGTACATTATATTTGACCCATTTAGCATAACTAGCAGACCCGGCCACTTTTGCTGTTGTGTTGCTGTGTTTGAGATTTTGTTATATTACATTGTAGTCAACAATTCAAGGAAAACGGTAGGGGAACATCAGTTTAGGACAACACAATACCATATTGTCAAAAACAGGCCAAGTTTTAACGAAACGTTAACGCTGGTGTAAAAATTCACTGAATTGGGATTTGATGGGAAAAATAGTTTAAACCGATTGATATTAAGCAAAAAGCGATACAAAACAATAAATATAAAATTTAAATTTTCATTTCTTAAAGGTAAGCTATTATGGGTTTGCATTGGAATAATAATAATGATAAGAAGCTTTTAGTATCTAAATCATGAAAACTGTTAAAAAGCTTTGAGAGGCATTTTAGACACAGTAATATAGCTTCGTAATAAATTTTCGTCTCACAAACACCTCTCATGCAGATATTTGAAAGTTAAAAAAAAGTTGTACAGATATTTCGTTTATTATTTCTTACTATATTTAAGTTAATATAAGTTACATATAATATTACTTCCGACAATTTATACATTTTAAAACGTACTAAGCTTATACGATTTAAAGAAATTTGTTGTACGGCATGTATGTAAAATAGCCGTTTTCTCTCAGCTGCACTAAAAAAAAGTGGAACAGGCTTCTCTCAGATTGCGGAACAAGTGAGCGTTCCTATTTATTTTTGTATAGCACATTCATGTACTAAATCCAGAAACGAAGTTTGCGTTTCACGTTAAATCTGATAGGGGATCTCAAATGACCATTCTGTGAAATTCTCTTCAGATTTCCTGATTTATGTAAGTTTTATTTACATCTAACTGCTTTATTCGCACATCATTCTCACCCATCTATAAGTTTCCGGCGAGAACCTACGTTTCTTAATAAATTAAAGTTATTTTAGGCCCTTACTTAAGAAACTAAAAAACGCCTTGGTGTGATCGTTATTTTCTGGTTGACTAATAATATATATGGGAACCGATCACCTAAAAAGAATAACCTATATTCAACTTCAAGTCAAGTTCTTAGAGCCTTCTTTGGCAGTAGCTTATTTTGTATTCATCCATTGGATATAAATAACATTAAAATATCATATGTGTAGTATGTTTAAATACATAAATTGCTTATTTATTATATATGGTTTGTTTTAATTATATATTTTTAAACCTTATCAAACCACTAGTATTTGAATTAAATTATTCGTTTCAAAATTAAGAAATTTCCAATAAGTTTTATAAAAAAGAAGATATAAAAGGACTAAATACGATTTCAATTTTCTTCACATAACTTTTAACCAAAAATTATTTATTAATTACTTTTGTATATCTTTATATAATTTTTGTGTTTGCGTTTTGTACTTATAGTTTTTTTTAATAATACCTAATTAGTTTGTACAATTTTCTAAAGCATTGAAAATAAAATTTAAGAAAACGTTAACTGCGTTTACCTAAATTTAAATATATAGAGTCCTAAAAGAAAAACGGAATTAATCGATATTTAATATTAAATAGCTATATTTCATAGCCGCTGTTTACTGAAGCAATTAAGTTATGTATTACAATATACTTTCAAGTTATTATTAACGTTATAGCAATTATAACATTTCATAACTATATAACACATTTTGGCGATTGGAGTCTTCTGGAAAATCAAAACTTCTCCCTTATTATCTTGAAATATTTTCTTTTCAAAATCTTGCCAATTGAGTTACGTATATTTTGTATATAATTACGTTACGTTTTTCTAAAGGACTAATTTCAATATAACACACTCTAAGTATTTAACTAAAACTATACTTCATACATAGTAAATATAATCTAGTTTATAAGAACATAATTTGTGTAAATACGCTAAAAAATTTAGTTATGTACGTTTCAGCAGCAGACAAGCCGAGACAGTGCTTATTCAAGTAATATTTCTAACATTTTCTTCTTTTTAGTTCGTCCACGTTAAAACTAACTTATCAATTTCAACCAAGCATTGCGACTATTTAGTATTATATAAAGCATAGAACTAATCTCAATATTAGCCTTTGGCTATAAATAGCTTAAATAAGAAACCCAGTTGACCTATTACTTTTATTAGCACCACCATACTTAGTTTACTAAAACATTTATAATACAAGTCAAGACAAATAGTAAAATTTGTAATAGCAAAATAAAATGTGACCTCATCTCGTGATATTTGCATAGTTAAGTGACTAACATGAGCATAGCTTAATTGATAAAGAACTAATGCAAAGTGTTAAAGTAAAGTTAACAAATTTAGTATTATCAAAATCTAATGATGGGAATGCATCCAGATACAGACTGAAATATATTTTAAAATTTTAGTACTGACTATTTTTAAATGTTATTATTTTTTAACTCCCGCTGTCTGGAGTGAAAACCTATAAAAATTTATAAATTTGCAGTCTATAGAGAAACGACACTGTTTGTTAATATACTTATTATTTTTTTATGTCTAAACTAAAGACGAAGTATTTCATAAAATAAAAGTTCCATAATACATGATGATGGTTTCAAACAAAATTTGTGCAATCTTAGATTGTTTCGCCCGAATTCTTAAGACCGTCTCGGCTACTGATAACTTTGACTGACTGAGTGACGTTTAATAAGCATTATTTTTATGTTTTAAGAATCGCAAGATGATTTATTAAAAAGCATAATTATTTTTAAAAGGATCTAAAAATGTTAACTCATTTTCAGTTTCAATAAACAAATCTTACGCGCCAATTCAGCATTTGTCATCACGAGATGCTCTTGTAAACTTTTTTAAATGCAGAGCACGTTCAGAAGATTTATTCATTAATTGGTATTTCGTGCCGATCCACGTAAATTCCGCTTAATTTGACACTGACCGGCTTAATATAATACCATTGCTCTACCGTTTTTATTATACGGATACCTATTACCATGTATAATTTGCTTGAATATAAGTCAGTACCATGTCGATTATACATGAATATTGCAGGCTGACACAAAAAGAAAACATATTTCAGGATTTAAAGGAAGGGTGTTTATGAACATTTATTAAAACCAAATATTAATATTTAAAAAAAATATAGTAAAAAATATAAAATATCCATACTTGTTTGATACACCTAGCAATCTTTTTTTAAATAATGACATTAAAAACATTGTTAAACTATATTAGGTTATATGATATTTCATATAAAAATAAATCTTATCACCCCATGTATAACAATAGGCTGCAACATTGAACAACACTTCATTGCGCAATCAATCAAAATTTCCATAAGTCATTTTGAGCGTACGTCCAATCCACAGGAGCTCACGCTATACTGTAAAGTCGTAGTCACTAATTTCACTGGAGAGTTGAGAAACGGATGAGGTAGGATTTCAAGTGGATATGTTATTTTCCTCTTACTTTATCTTTTAATACGTACTAATTTTGCTTGATTGTGCATAAAGTGAATGAGATTGCAAAAGTTATAACCTTTTTAAACAAAAACCATAGACCACTACTTGGGACCTGCAAAGTATATATATATATGAACTATTGAATATGAACGAGGGCGAAAGTCAGTCTAACGCTCATGTCATGCCTCTCATCAAGTAAGTCCAACTCCAACGCAGACGTCCATCGACGAATCCAGCTCGGATGGGCAGCATTCGGGAAGCTACCACATATCCTCTCGTACAATATCCATCAATGCCTGAAGACTAAGATCTTTGACCAATGTGTGTTGTCAGTGATGACCTGTGGCACTGACTCAAGGTCCTTACTGCGGCTGTGGGAAGCTACAAGTCAGTCAGCAGGCTATCGGTGAGCTTAGCTCGAGTATCTCCTTGCGTGTTAAAAGTGGGTAACACAGCTATCTGCAAAAAACCATGGTAACCGACAAAGCCTGCAGAACTAGCGAGCTGAAGTAGAAAATGGACCGCACCATAGCTCAGAAGAACCGATAACCCTTGGGGAAGAAAGGTTCTCGGTGGCAGCCTCGTAGTGGCCATTGCAGTAACAGAACAACCCCACGAGTTGGAGTGACAACCTGTGCAAATGTGCAGGTGGTCGGTGACAGGATCGTACCTCTTGGCGATTTGAGAGGGAATTATGTGGGCTCTGATAGGGACCACGGGCACTGAAAACGACAAAATTCCTATAGCATTAAACCCAGCTCTGTACTATTATAACATAAAAGTGTAAATAATTAATGATTTATTTTTCACTTAAGAAAATAGAATTAAAGCTTTTTTTTCGCTTTAGTTTAAATCAAATAATTTAAAATTCATTTGAACTAGCACGAACTAATTTTACTACCGTAAGAAAATACTAACTAATCCATTTAAAAAAAGCTATATTTCTTTTATGCCTTGAAATACTTACTTGGTGGTAACAAAGATTTCATACGGCGCAGAATGTTTCACATACGCAAACAAACTTTTACACGTTAAACAAATTAAGATACAACATATATAGTACGTAATTTATTTATTTTGATTTATTGGAAACAAATTAAATGATATAATTACTCATCATTATATTAGTCATTATATATAATATTTCAGCAATATTTTACACGATTTGAAATTGTTTTAAATGTTTTCAAATTTAAACAGAGCAATAAAACGGTAACTTAAAAATATGATACAATTGGTACAAAAAAATAGTTCTAGTGCTAAGGTAAATAAAACAAAGAATATGTATGTATTATTAATGTATTTGTTGTAGTTTGACCGACGTCCCATAAGAAGAAGGGTATTCAATGTCGGACGTCTGTATTTTTTATATACAGGGTGTCCCATTTAGAATGGATAATCCTTGAGCGCGCAAAGCACAGCTGCCCGGCACTCGAAAAAATACACAAAGAAAAAAATTCCAACTGGTACTCAAGTTATGATTTTTAAACGTAAATCCATTTTTATGATGTTATTGTCAATTTATGTCACAGCGACGCCAAATTAATGAATTTGCTTTACGTTTTAGGTGTTATATTACTCCTCACAGACTATACTATTACAAAAGTAATAAAAACATGAGATCTATTGTACTTTTTTAACAAAAATATATCAAGTTTAATTTTTAGTATGAAATTTGATACAAAAATAATTTTGACAAAGTTTGAGAGTGTTTCATGTAAAAAAAAAGTATGGAAACCAAGTGGCCAAGTATTTAAAAAATGGCAGTTAATACAGTTTACAAAATGGTATAATACTCATTTTATCTAATACTATTACGAACTTATTGCATATGTGAGATGCAAAAAAGGGTAAATACGACTAAAAAGAAACGATAAATATATTGATTAAATTTTAATAATAAGAAATTGCAGGTGTACATAAAACAATCTTTATTTATAACAGGTGTTCAAATTGTCTGCCACTCGACTCTAATACACGCTCTACATCTTCAATAAAGGCTCTACTAAGAAAGCGTGCGTAAGCTGTCGTTCATTTATTTTTAGAAGCTGGCCTTTAACACGGCTGCTAATTCTCCAAATTTGAAATAGTTTTCGAGTACACCTCTTTCTTTAGGCAACCCCAGTAAAAAGTCAAGAGGGTTTAAATCTGGGGATCGAGGAGGCACAAAATGGGTACCCAAACGACCAATCCATTTATTTGGATATGTGGCATTTAAATAAGAACGGACGTTTGCACCATAATGTGCAGGACAGCCATCATTCTGTAGCCAATGGATTCCCTTATCTCCTCAGGCACTTCTCCCAATAAGGTTGGGAGATCATTTTGTAAAAGTTTAAGTAACTTTGGAAGATAAATTTCCGGCAGTTCAGAAAGGACTCAATAATATCCCATTTAATATACCAGTCAATAATTTATTTTGAACTGGTATTGCGACTCTCTTTCATCGACATTAATTTGATTTGAGGAGTTGCCAGCTGTGCAGATATGCATATTAAAGTATCCGTCTTTTTTAATCGTAGATCTGTCGCTCCATAGAATTTTTTCAAAGAATTAGGATTTTTTCTATTTTGTCAAGCATTTGTCGACAAAAACAATCTTGCATGATAATCTCTCGGTTGCAGAGCTATGACGCTTCTAATATGGTAAGGATGATATTTATTTATTTTCAGTGCAGGTGCACGGTCAGTTTTAGGATTCCGGTGCGACGTATATTGTTTTGTAGAGGTAGATGGGTCTTGCATGAATTTTCATCAAGCACAACATCTTGAGTATTAATATTCACTTGTCTTCCGGAGCTCTGTACCACCAATGCCGCTTGCCAGGTATTCTGCCATCCGAATAACAACTGAGGACTCTGATGAAAACATTGGTAATCTGGATGACGCGCATTAGGTGACCTTTCCTATAAAGGGCTGTCAGCGCATTGCGTTGCCCCGCACTCACCCATAGATGAAGTGCATATATGGCTATTCTGTAGCCGTGTATTGAATGCGTGGCATTTTGATTCACAGAATCAGTCCAGTTAAAGCAAGCGTCGTAAAATTACCAAACAAAGTCCAAATCAGTAAAGCAAAACGGGTAGTCCAATAAATGCCAGAAATCGTCGTTATAACACTGATTCAAACTCACGGAGAAATGAGAAAGAATGCACACATGCAGTTACCGAACAAGTCGAGAGACGCACTAAGTAAATGTCTTTAGCAAGCTAGTGCCTGAAACCGATCCGATGATGACCAAACCGGTCTAGGTGTAAAATGTTTGAACATAGTACTCTCCTCTCACTCACTCATACTCTACAAAATCAACCTCATCCTTGTCTCGTGTAAACAAAAATGGACGGCATTGGGCCACGCTCAGGTAGTAAATCAGTATTGTTACACCGTCCCTAGTGCAATAAAAGTGACCCTTTTGTTATGTTTAAGACTAGGTAATTGTTTTCAATTTTCGTCTTAGTTACCCTTTTTGCATCTCAATAGCAATAAGTTCGTAATAGTATTAGATAAAATGATGTATTATACCATTTTGTAAACTGTATTAACTGCGATTTTTTTAAATACTTGGCCACTTGGGTTTCGCATATTTTTTTACATGAAACACTCTCAAACTTTGTCAAAATTATTTTGTGATCAAATTTCATACTAAAAATTAAAATTGATATATTTTTGTTAAAAAGTACAATAGATACTCATGTTATTTATTACTTTTGTAATAGTATATGTCTGTGAGGAGTAATATAACACTCAAAAACGTAAGCAAATTCATTAATTTGGCGTCGCTGTACACATAAATTGACAATAACATCATAAAAATGGATTTTCGTTTAAAAAATCATAACTTGAGTACCATGTTGGAATTTTTCTTTTGTATTTTTTTCGAGTGCCGGGTGCTGTGCTTTGCGGCGCTCAAGGATTACTCCATTCTAAATGGGACACCCTGTATATATTACCTTTTGAGCTATAGTTGAACTTTCGTTCTTTGCCGGATGAATTCATTGCGAATTTTATCCGACAGAGAACACTCGCAACATAGCGTTCCATAGCTCGTTGAGCTACGGCAAATTAAGGACAAGTCCGATAGCAGAAGCACGTTTCTGCCCCTAGATCATGACGGGAGTACACATTGATTAAAGACTTTGTCTTAAACCTGCAGTATCGATGACGAGAATGCGGTGTAAGCTTCCAAATGCTGCCAGCCAACTGAATCCACCTATCGGCTTCTCTCTCGAAGTTGTGTCATCCTAACTGCAATATGTGCCGAGGTAGACATATTCTTCGACAATCGAGATAACACCGTCGACATTAACCGAACTCGAGAGAACGTGTTCGTTGAACATGACTTTCGTTTTGTCCCAGTTCATTCTGAGTCTGGTACGTCGGGATGCTTCATTTAAGCTGTGTTCATGTGAATTGCACAAAGCACATATGTACGGAATTGTTAAAAACTTTTGGTTAAACACGTATACCTTGTTACTGGTCATATTTTTGTTGAAATTGCAGTTAATAGTGTGAACGTTTAAACATACTTATATGGATTCCAGACAATATAATTGCAGCACTCAGTCAACGTTTTAAATAACGCTCAATTTTTGGAAATCGTCGTTACTACTGGTATAAAAATACTTTCAACTGGATCAGGTGTTAATTTTTGTTAATGTTATTGTGTTTATGGAATATGGTGTACATATTCTTATTTTAAGGTTAACTCTGTAAAAGGCAATCGTAAGAAAAACTTTTGCCGCTACTTGTCAATTAATTTGGAAAATTATTGATTTTTTGACAGGCTATAACTACCTATCTCACAGTTATATATACATTTAAAAGTTTAGCTGCAATAAATAAGCAGTCTATCGGTCATACAAAAAAAATATAAAAATTTCGCCAAAGTTTTTACACTGATGCTCACGTTACCAATTTCGTCCGTCAAAAAAACTCAGAGCATAGCACGCTTCACATACCGTTGAGCTACGATAAACTTGCGGGCCAATCCTACAGTCAAAGTTGATCCGGCTTCGTTCGTATGTTCGGCTTCGGGAAGAACGCATTGGTTAAGGCCATTAGTCATCAATCTCAGCGATATTAATGACGTGAGAATGTGGTTTAGCTTCCTAAATACTGTCACTCTCAACTGTATCCTTCTTGTTATCGAAGCTGCATCTTCTCAACTGAAATACCCCAATGAAGACATATTCATAGACAATTTCGAGAGCCGGAGAGGCCGGTGAAGATCAATGGTGTTACCATTGATCTTCACCGGCCTCGGTAAAACAAATTCATTGAACATGAGTTTCGTCTTGTCCAAGTTTATCCCCAGACTGATACGTCGGGTTCATTCAAACTGTGTAACATATCCTGCAAACAATTTGGTGTAATAGGTACTCGCCGTTAATGTTTATGTCACATCCTGTCTAGTCTAGGTTTTAAGACAGCTTCCAAAGCATTGTGACAGTTTCGGGGAAATAAAATCCCTCTGTCGCACTCCTTGATGCAATTGGATTTGTCTCGTTTGACCCCCCGGAGTCAAGATGGACATGAACGCAGCACCAAAGATACCTCTCAACACCTCGACGTATCGATAATTGACCTGACAACATTGAAGAGCTTCTAGAACAGCTGAGGTTTCCACAGCGCCAAAAGGTTTCTGATAGTCCACATAGATAAGACACAAAGGCTTATGGTACTTATGTGTCTTTTGTACAACTAGTCTTATGGTGTCGATGTAATCTTTGGCGCTGAATCATCTGCGTAACCCAGCTTGCTCCGGTGGCTGTAATGCATCGAGCTTGCTGGTGAGACAATACATCATTATCATCGATAATAGCTTGTACATGTGGCTTAAAGGCAAGATTGGTCGATAATTTTTGAGTAAAGTCACCCTTACAGAAAAATAGTTGCTTTTAAGCCACGCCTAAATATCCCGTTGAAGGGCGTAATCGAATACCTTTTGTTACTTACTCAGAACAGGGTCGCCTCCTGCTCAAAGCAGTTTGGTCGTGAATTCATCCTTATATATTATTCATATAACATAAGGAAGCTCACAAGTACAGAATGATGCCTAGTAAGACTAGCACGCTGATCGTTTGCCCGGTTGAAAGGTTGAGGAGCCTGTGGTGCAAGCAATTTGCAATGGAAGTCCTCAATAACGATAATATCTTACGCTTAGTAGAAGTGGTCGAGCAGAACTGTTCCTTAGCTTCGTCAAATGGCTTATTCACAATACCTAGACCCTATATTCCGCTCAAACATCTTAAAATCATACTTCTTAAAATAGTCTATAAAAAAATCTGCGATCGCATATATTTATATTTTTAAAATGACCCACAAAAGGAATTTTGATGGGCACGATGTCACCGTTTTAAATTGCGCAAAATGGTTGTATTTAGTTTCGAAAATGTTTTGTTACAATTTTACTTGTTACTTTAACGGCTTACAACGTTTAAAAAAACAAAACTTATAAAATTATATTGAACTAGCCTGAAATGTGGGCAATAATTTAAAACCAGATATATGCACTATTATCATCAAACGTGAAATGATGCACATTTCGTTGAAAAGTCAGAGCCCAGCTTTTGTAGATGCTCAGTTTGAGTTATTTGGTCATTTAACTTTATATTTTTCAACCTTTTTAAAGTTTTAAAAACACTTTAAAGGTTTGAAATACCTTGCAACAAATTTTAAAACATCAATGTGAAGAAAATAGTATATATAAATTATTTATAATATGTAAAATTTTTCTTCCTTAAATATATAACTTAACTGCCTCTGTAAAAGCTGTCGTTAGTATGGGCGTGTGCAAATTGAAATGGAGGTCGTGGTACGAATACACGCTAGGGACTCAACAATTTTTATTGTTTTTCTTAGTTGAGTTGAAGCAATTTGAGCCAACTCGTCTGAAAAATGATCGATCGTCAAAATGGGAATAAAAAGTCGGATCGATACTACTTAACCGCATTGATTGACCAGCGTGGTAGGATGGTCCAAAACCCCGTAATGGATAGAGGTGTATTAGGAAGGCTAATCTCAGCTGTGGTACTATAACAGGCTGATGATAATGATGTAAAATTTTGTATTTATAATCTACTTAAAATGGATCTTCGCAAGCGACAAAAATGTAACATTTTTGGGATAATTATCCCATTTAAGAATGGTTAATGTTACACATTCTTTTAAAATATTCTTTTTATAATTTATCATTTTCACATTTAGGTAAAATAAACACAGCAATTGCGATGACCTTTAAACTAAAAGGCAATACAAATTTGCAGCAAAAATAGGCAGTAAAAGCGCTTTAAAAAGAATAAGGGCCTTTCTAGATAATAATAAATAAAAAAAATGCTTTAAAAATTACCACCTTGTTATTAAACCTTATTAAATAGAGTGCGTCAACACAATTTTATGTCTTCAATTGCTTTATGTTAAGTAAAAAAATATTACATATATATACATAGCTTGGGTTTGGAGTCCATGAAATCAGCTTACCAAAATAGAATAAAAAATAAATTAATAAACTTTATTAAACGTTGTGTTGCTTTAAATTTGCCTAAATTATTAATGTTCTTTTATTAGAGTAGTTACTGAAAATTTTCTTATACATAGAAGTAGATGCCATGCCAGAATATTTTATAGGTACATTAAAGATCTAAAACTATTTATATGTCATTTTTTTTTTATTAAAAGAGAAAAAAAATAAAGATATTTTTTAAAATTTAAAGTATATTTAATGAATAGTTTTTCTAAAGCATTTTTTGGCACTTTTTCAAAAGCTTCGTTGAGTTTTCTCGTCACCCATCCCACAGGGTCTCAAATTGAAAGTTTTCGATCAGTGCGTGCTACCTGTCATGACCTACGGTGCTGACACATTTTAATTATATCTCAGATATTTCTAGAAAGCTTAAATTTTAAGATTTGTTTTTGCCGAGACTTGGACGCTTAGTCGCACTTAAAGTCGCTCAGCGAACTATAGAGATGGCTATACTCAGAGTATTTATGAAGGACGGCATCAGAAATGATGTGATTCGACAGAGAACCAGAGTTACCGATATAGCCCACCGGAATAGTAAGCTAAAAAAAGTTGCAGTGGGCCGATCGTATATGTCGCAGAACTGACTACCACTGGAGTCGGAAGATTCTAGAGTGGAGGTTCGGCAAACATAGTGTAGATCGCCCTGCGGCAAGACGGTGTGGCGTCTATCGCAAAGTGGCCGGTGCCGGCTGGATGAGAATTCGGGATTCATTTGGGGAGGCCTATAACCAGCAGTGAACTGACAGAGGCTGGTAGTAAAGATGTTTCTTTTTTTTATTTACGTAAAAGAATTGATAATTTTATAAAATGCTCTATTGTATAATTAGGATAAAGCATGTATTTTTATACATGTTTTAACTAGTCTAAGTGGAATCATGTTATACTAATCAATATTTAGCTGTTAATAATAAATTAAGCTGCATCTCAAGAAAATAATTAGTTTATTTAAAATTATTTTGCATCATTTCTATCATATCAGTAATATCAGAAACAGTAAAAATGTAACAGTAAGAAGCAGTTCCCCCCAGTTTTATACTTCAATCATGTTGTACGTGCTAATAAATAGGTATAACAAATGCGCGGTGTCAGATGTAATGGAATAATTTTGGATACACGTAAACCAATCCGGTCTTGTGTTTCACATTTTTATACCAGAGTATATTTGCTCTGTAACATTGAAAAACATTGTAACACAAAGCCTTTTCCTATTTATAATATACGCATAAATGCCTAAAACATAATTTTTAACTTCCCCGCAGTTTTATTTTATACAAATACGTACTAAGTTTCAATGATCTAATTTGAAAAAATATTTAGTAAATAACATAATTTTGTAATTTATTTATGACATTTAAAGTCAAACGTTGAACAAAGTAATTATCTTTTGTTTTGTTTGTGATATTTTTAAGTTTGAAAGAAACTAGCTAAATATTAAGAAATAATTTATATTAAGCTATAGTAACATTTCATTCAAATGGTGCGCCTTTATTTATCTTAATTTAATGTAATACTTAAGCCGGTCAGTCGCTTAAAAACCAATCTATGTTATAGGCGTGCGCGTTATTTTACTTAATCAGTTACAATAACTGGTTAGGCGATGTGAAACGCAATAACCGTTTCGTGTCAAATTAAAGTAGTTATTTTTATTAAATAAAATTACTTTACGGATTTTATGCTTTCAGCGGCCGTGGCTACCCGTGACCACGGCCGCTGGAAAGTGTTCGAAACGTCGGAATTTAAAATGTAAAATAAACGCGATAAAATCCGTAAAGTAATTTCATATCACATCATCAGCCTTTGTTAGTCCACTGCTGGACATAGGCTCCCCTAATACACCCTATCCATTAGGGGGTGGACCGTATCCCACCACGCTGGTCCAATGCGGGTTGGTGGGTGGACCGACTTTTTACATGCCCATCCGACGCATGGATCATCTTACTTTTCAGACAATTGGGTGATCGGCCCAAATTGCCCTAACCAACTAGAAAACAACGATGAAAATTTGTTGAGTCCCGCAGGATTCGGAACCCACGACCTCCGGTTTGTAAAGCACGCCCATACCACTAGGCTACGGAGGTAGTTTAATTTTATATAATAATGTATAATATTCGCGCAAGCAATAGAAATAATTAGTAGTTATTTTTATAAGCACGTTATTCGGGCGAACTCGCCCGTCGTCTTCGTTCGTCAGTTGAGTGAACATAAAGCGCCTATATTTCCTTCGCATCTTGCCTACCGATGGGCCGTGCGAGAAAGATGGCAGATCGAGACTTGGCGAGTAAATGAGAGTCGCTGTGAGTGATTTAATTTTCATAGGTATGACTAATACACATACCACACGGATACCACATTCGAGTGACCCCTGTTATCAAATAATGTCTTCCGATTCCGGGAAACCAGCAGTTATTTAAATCAACAGTAACAAACAAAATAAAGATTTTTGTGAAAGTAGCTGAACACACAAAGTAACTGAACGGTGTATGAGTGAAAGATAGTTATAATAAAATTGTTCAAAAGTGTAAATACAACAAAAGGGAAAATAAACAGTAAATATTAATCATCGTCATTGTAACAATAAAATTTAATTTTAAATACGCCAGTAGTAATATTTTTATCATCAAATATATATCTTAGTTTCATAGTAAACACCAATCATTTAATAAAACATTTTATAATTGTAAACCGGAGTAAAATATGCATTGATTTAACTATTGGGCATCAAACACGAAACCGTCATTTTCGTTGCGTATGTAACCGCATAATTGAGAAACGAAAATAACCGTATGGGTGATAAACGTACGTAGCCGTATAGTTGTGAAACTTATGTATGCACAGTAGCTGGATGAAAGTAGCTAGTTATAAGAATAACTAGTTATAAAACAAGCGACGCCGTCAACGTAACTGGTTACGTTTCGTTTCTTAAAAGTGACATAACGTCCACCCAAGTCTACTTTGTTATAATAATATAAATAATAATTAATATATTATAATATAACAGTTTAAAAAGTAATATTTTATTTGTTAAAATTAAAAAAAAGTGCTGTCCTTAATGTTTCAAATAAACAATTTGAGAGTTGTGCGATTTTTCCGTACTTATATTACAAATGGTAAACACGAGGGTAATGGTAAACACATTATTATAATTACAGATTGCAAAGTTTTTAGTCCAACCTTAAAGAAAAAAGTTTTTTTTTTAATTGATATAGTCCTTAAAAATTTTCGTACTGTCATGTGCTAATCATACGGAGCGAAGTTTGGCTAATAGGATAGATTCGGCATCAATTCAAAAAGATAAAATTGTGTATATTTTGATTGGTTTTGCCGCATGGACGCGGACGTTCACCTTGGCAGAACAGAACTTTGTTAAGCATATTACCACGCCAGTATATTTTTATTTCTTCACGCAAATAATGAACAGTAATGACATCTTTACAGTATCAATAAACTTAAGCCATTACCTTCTTGGTTGACAAAACTGACCGAGCTTTTATACGAAACGGTAACCCCGCCCTTTTCCATTCCTTGGATTGTTCTTTGGACTCTGATGTATTGTGATGAATCCAGATTCCGTCCATAGTAACGAAATGGCTAAAACAATCTTAAAGCTTACTTTGAAACAAATCTAAACAATCCGGTAATGGTGGCGGGCGGGCTTGATTTCGGCTGAAAGTAGTCTAGGTACTAGAATGTAGAAGTCAGAGCGTATATTTTTTTTAAATGTATATGTGTTACCTCCTTGCCTTGCTTCTGAAGTTCCAATTTTATTTTTTTAATAAATGGGAAGTAACTTTTATGTGCTCCCATTTTTTTAAATAATTGTGATAAAAAGATCAACATATACTCAAAAAATTTATGTGACATGTTAAAAGAAAACAAAAGAAAGTTATAATAGCATCACAAATTCGATACAATTCAAAAATCGGAATAATACTATATTTTGTAAGGATGACAGAAGAATGGAAATCAAATAATCCAGTCGATGGAGCGCAAGAATGATCTCGGGCTTCACGAATCGTGTATACGTATAATTCTTTTAACAACAAGCTTACCGTAGCAAGCTTGCAATAAATGTTGTACCTACTTTTGTGCTTAGTATTTTTATATACAATATAAAAATCAGTTTTACATTCAATTTAGTATTTCCAATTGGTAACAAACTTTTTTTTTGTGCTTAATCAGATAAAAATAAGTAGAAATTATTGATTGGTTATTTAATGATATCAATTCAGATCAAGTAATTTACACTTGCATGGCGTGATGAAAAACACAGTTACGCAATTACTGGTGCAATATGTTATCGAATTAATCGTAATTACATTAAACTTCTATTGAACGTATAAATACATTTAAAATATATTTATATTATTTACACACAAGTCGATATACACAGTAATGGTCATTATATAAGCTGACTTGCATTAAGGCAATGAACTCAAATGAAGTACTCCAATATAGTTTTATTCGTACTCTTCTTGTATCTTTGGTTAAGTATAGTGGAAGAGGGTAACGTATTGTCTGTATCCTGAGAGAGATTTTCACTCTTCTTTATTTAAAGACTGAGAAGCTAGATTGGTTAAAAATATTTTGGGTACGGTGTCTCACTTACCACTGGCCAACATTATTTAAACAAAAATGTTAATTAAGTCAAAGTATTACTTTAAAAAAATACATTCATTATTTCCTAATTATGTAAATATTTTATTCTATAAGGACAATGACATGGTTAATTAGACCTAAGATAATAAAACCCATAATTCACATAATGACGATACAAATTGCTCTTGCTACTATAAAAATACTTGTAACATCCTTGTTACAGAACAGAATACACCAGCTTGAATCGCCCGTTTAGACATTTTTAAACAATAATATTAATGCAAGCTTGGTAGGCGTAATTATATGCGTCCCAATATTTAATATAAGTTTTTTTATTTAAAATATTTTTTTGCTTCTTGTAGCGGCTCTACGTTATGTGTACTTTATCAATCTGATACTTATTGATAATTTAAGTCTAACAAATGTTGTTAAATCAAGAAAATGATCTATGAAAAAATATTTAGCTTTACAAAAAGTTTTATAGAGAAGTAATTTTATGTTGAATATGATCTAGTGTCACTTCTATTAATTTAACGAGTCTTCAATTTCTGATGTGATCATTATCAAGTTTGCAGAAATAAGCGAGAAGAGACACGTTAAAGTAATTAACGTGTCCCAACTCGGAAATTATGACCCCCGCTTTAATGTTACTCCCGATCTTTAACCCCGACGCAATTATATTCATAAATCATGTTTTTGGTATGAGCACAAGACTTTAGTAATTAAATTAATTACTAAATTTTAGCAGCTTTATCTCTTACGTGGGAAGGACTAAGTCACCGTAGAGCCCATTTTTTCCATGTAAGCAGTAAAGAGAAAACACTTTTTCCAAATCAAGCGCTACCGTAGCTCGCGTAATCACCATTTTAATTACGGTTTTAGTCTTATTACTTGCTTACTTAATATTTTTGTTTAGTTTTTGTTTACATTTCAGTAGTATTTCTCAGAGGTGTCGGAAATCAATAAAGCTAAGTTATAGCTTTCAACGGAAATGCTGCCCTATGAGATATAATATAACAATGTTGGGTGGATTTATTTTTTATCTAGATCTATAAAAACGTCGACGACGATAGCTAATGTCTATCTCTGAAGTTTAACTAGCATATGAATATTATTCGTATCTAATGCGGTAATTTTACAGCTAAATGAACAAATACATAATTAATCGTCTATACAAATCTTAACTATTTCATGAAAATTAATTTACTCTATATAATTTAATTAAATAACTAAGTAGTTATCGCAAAATATATAAAAGCGTGTAAAAATTCTCACAGCGCAGTGACGATGGATATTTTCGAATTTGAAGCGGCATCTTAAACCCGCTACTCAGTTGATAGAGTAGTTGACAGAAAAGAGTACATTACCCACAGAGTTTCTAAATTCTTTAACACCTCCTGGAACTCCACAGTACAAATTCATATTAAAATGGGTGGCTCTATTATATTAATAAGAAAATTGAGACCACCAAAGCTATGTAATGGTACACAAAATGGAATGCAAAACTCAAAGTAGTTAATTTACAAACTCTTTGGTCGTATTCATCAGTTATTATGATATATTTATAACAACAGTTATAGGAAGTGGTGAAATATCCACGTTTGTTCCTTCCTGGCACTGAAGAGACGGGGTCACAGGAAAGCTTTTACAATTTTATTCGCTGGCCATCGAAACAGCCCCTTCTAAGTCATCTTCACCTCAAGTCAAGCTAATGCATCTTTTATTTCGACTCCTACATTTGGCAGCAGACTCCACCGGGGCCGCACCGATTTCATGGACCCTGCTGCCTAGGGTCCATGAAGTCGGTGCGGCCCCGTCGCTCGGAATAACGACACTCCTCTGTGACTCCTCCTGGGCTGCAAGGGGCTGGAATGGCGGACGCCTGCCACCTTCTTCCGCGTCTACCGCACGTTCCTAGACGCATTAAAAGCAGCCTTTTCCAGCTCGCTTGGAGCAGCCTCAGGGCCGGCATTAAACCTCAGGCTGATCGGGTTTCTCAAAGCTTACCTGCGGTCGACTAGGCCTCAGGCACTGAGCTCCGCCATCATAAATGGAGAACCAATCAGTAAGAAGGTCTGTGTCACTCTTTTTTGCTGTTGGAAAAATCCACTCTACGAAATCCCCTCGACCGATTGAGGAGTCATAGTCCGCGGGTACTATTTTCATTTAGTAATTACCAGGTGAAACGTGACCTTTGCGAGTCTTCTCTATTTGGGCACCTGGAACATCGCTTTAGGAGCGGAAAACAACCTCATGCCAGCTACCTAGGGGTTCAGCGTCAGGTGTAAAATTGCGCGAACCGAAGCCTTTTTTTACAGATAATAACCAGGGTGCTGTTGGCCTCTCTGTCCCTTTTTGTGCCTTCCTTCCGGGCCATTACGTTCTCGCAAAAAGCTAGGACGCCGCCCCACCTTTGACTCTCTAACATGCTGCGCACTACAGCAGAAAGTGAAAGAGCGTGCCCCACGACACATCGCAACTCTCAGCGTTGTTCTGTCTAGGCTGTGTACTTTTCTAACGTGGGCAGGGCTGTCTCTTCTGCACAAACTTCACGGAGATTGTACTCTTTTGAGAGCTCTCTACCGGTCACGTGGCACAGGTACCTCCCAAAAAGCCATCACTCATCAGATGTGAGGGTTGTTATTTTTTGAAGAATGGTATTGCCTCTACAATTCCCGATAATGCCGCCTGTAGCACTCAAAACGTAGCAATCGTACAAAGTTCTACAGGAGTGGTCCCAACATCGATCGCTGTGGAACTCCATACGACAATTAGATGGTTCCGAGCCCATCTCCGCTTAGGATCTCATAGGAGGCATAGGGCAAAGAGTTTATGGCGTTGGTGATGTCGAGTAACATCGCGTGATGACATAAATATAGGTAACAAACTCACCCGAATCTACCAGGATATACCAGCACGAGCAGAGACAAGAATTTCAGCCCCCAGCCTAGAACTAAACTAATTAATGATTCTAGCTATCTTAAGTAGTTTAGGAAACATTTATCTCAATAATTCAAAAGGTTATTATTGCATGTTAATCATAGTACGATTTCAGTTGTGTTTAAGTGAACTGAATGTTAGGTTAAAGAAATGGAGAGAAAGAAATTAAACAATTGGCTATTACAAAAATTGAACCGATTTTTAATTCAATCATTATGTAGTTTTATGTTTAACAATAATGTTTTCCCTAAAAATTGTCCTCCCCTATTTTAACTTTTTCGACCTCTTTTACCGCAATAATTAATATTTTAGCTATCTTAGAATTTTAAAAGTTGTACCATATCACTCGAATTTAATTTATTACTCCCGTGGAACATTGCAATAGGTAATAAATTTTGTGCCAACAATTATACTTTAGCGGTAAGACTATTTAACGATTACTGGCCCATAAATAAAATTTAGAGACCGTTATCAAAGTTCGAACTTACACTTAAAGTTTATGTCCTGAAGTCCTTGCTCAGTACAAAAGTCTAATACAAATGGACAATATAAGTGTTCTGAGATACGCAAAAATTTTTGGACAAAAACACTGGCACAATGTTTTCTGTTGCATAAACCGTCGATAAGAGACGGAAATCTAGATAACGAAAAGCCGGACATATGGCATTTCCGTTAGTTATCTCCATTGCCGGTAGGAAATGGAATTTGAAGGCTACCAATATTTTCCTTGCTGACACTTATTTTTTACTGTTTTTTGCGTACAATTCCCTAATAATTGATCATTATGAATTGGTGATTTTTTTACTGATCCTGTAACATTTAGCGTCAGGCTAGTCCACTTTGTATTATATAAGTTCGATAGGTACGACAAAATATTTATAATCGAGGCTTAGTACTAAATGACTTTACATCATCGTTTTAAAAAATACATGATTTTAGTTACATGCTAGCAAGCTTCATATTTACTCCGTTAGATGTATGGATTTCAGAAAATTATTGTACGTTTTATTGAATAAAGTTTTTTACCAAAATTGTATATGATTGGCCATATGACACGTATTAGAATATGTCTTTATCTGTTTTTTTTTATATATAATTGTATAAATGTGGAAATGCGGTTTAATTATAACGGATTTTTTTATATACTTTGCACTACTACTACGCTCTGCAACACCAGCTAATTAAACCATACTTCGATAAATTAGCCATCTTATCTTTCTTTTTTTTTACTCTTATTTACGATATTTACTCGAATTTACATTTTAAACGATTTACTTAAAAATCTTAAAGTTTAAGAGTATGTAATCAGCACAATGCCCTATATCATATACTTCGTTACGAAGTAGTTCATAAAAAAATTAAGCATATATCCTTCTTGTATACATTTTGTTACCTTATGCTTCATTAACTACGTTTCTATTTGTATTACATATTATTTTATTGATTATTCTACAATTTTAATGAATGTAATGCCTATCATCGTTTTCTTAAAATATTCCACATTTAAAAAAAATGATCAGTGGCATAACTTTAACTATAAATTTCTAACAAGCCATTTCCCGTTTAACTAAGGTTGTTCAATTTAGCTAGTCACATAATCCGTCCACTGCTGGACATGGCCTTTCATGTGAACGCAAGACGACCGATCCCATCACTTAAGTTGTAACTAGATTACCTGATTGTTTAAACAATATACATGTATTAATTAAATTTTTATGGTTTTAAATAAACTCACTTTTTGTCCATGTCCATGTCTGTCCATATGTTATAAATGCTTAAACCTTTAAAATTTCGCTATACAACTTAAATCGGTTTTTAATAGATAGAGTGATTCAAGAGGATACATATATGCCATATTTATAAAATATGCATAATATTGTAGACACATTTTCTTTGCTTACATTGCAAACACTTACTTAACCCTACGAGATAAATCAAAATAATGTACTACATTATTGTACTGCCTCCGTAACTTAGTTGTATGGGCATGTGCTTTAGAAAGCGGAGGTCGTGGGTTCGAATTTTGCGGGGACTCAACAAATTTTCATTGTTGTTTCCTAGTCGGTTAGGGCAATTTGGGCTGATCACCCAGTTGTCTGAAAAGTAAGATCCATGCGTCGGATGGGCATGTAAAAAGTCGGTCCACCCACCAACCCGCATTGAAACAGCGTGGTGGGATACAGTCCAAAACCCCCTAATGGATAGGGATGTATTAGGGAAGGCCTATGTCCAACAATGGACTATCACAGGCTGAAGATGATGATGATGATGATTGTTGTACACCTTAAAAAGCTCAACAAAAAATCCACGATGGTTTATCACTTGAGAATAAAGCTAAAAAACTTTATTGTTATAGTCATTCTATGCCGGGGCGCTACTAAATTTATAAATCTCTTATTAGTGTGTTTGAAGTTGATACAAATTTAGTGTAGAATGCCGTACATTTACTTTATTACTAAAATATAAAACGTAAGTCATAGTATAGTTAAAAAAAGACAAATGATATTGGATCCACTTATTTACGGATTTTATATGTATAATCGCGTAAATAAAATAAATAATTAAATGATATTGGTATAAAAAAGCGAAAAAACAAGAGAAGAGCAGAGCTCTTTGAGCAAAGTTCTCACAGTTAACGAGGATTTAGTGCATAAAGCTGCGAATGGGTTGTGAAAAATTAATTTGGTAGCCAATTAGCCTTTTTGCTCACAGGACATTTATTCATTTGTCACGTTAATGTCTTTTTCGCAGTGAACACAGGAGTAATATATAAGAACTCTTACAGTACATACTCATTTATTTATAGATTTTTCCGTTAGTTACATATATTTATTCCCGACGTTTCAAACTCTTTCCAGTATTAATTTGGTATGTATAATAATGCAAAAAAAGAAATAATTATGTATATTCTCATTGTTAACAATAAATTTACATTTTTATATTTCCGCTAAGTATGGATTAAATTGGATTTTATATATTACGTTTTGGGTCCCACGTAAGTAATATTATTTTCCCCTCTCACACAAACAATTACATAGTTTAAAATAATCACGAAAGCAACATTAAACTAAATATTTCTTTAGGAACCTTAATATTCATTTTGAATTACCACTAACAACTTGCAATTTTAATTTAGATTTGCATCTATATATTTTTTTATCAGAAGAAAAAAAGTTAATTAAAAGACATGTTCTTTGTAACCTTAATATGATTTGACTAAGCAGCAATAATTTAAAAAAATACCTATGATTTGACTATAGTGATTAAAAAACCAACATTACAGATAAATTATCAATTCTATTAGAATTTCGATTCCTAGGGTTCTTTTCAAACCTTAAATTCTTCGTTAAATTACCATTGGTCCTGATGGCTCAACGTATTCTCCTACCTATGTTATCCGATATCAAGTTTCATTAAAATAACAGACCATTACGCGAAACATGCCAAGTCCATAACTGGCTGTGTTGCTCTTACTATACGATTGATGAAATTAATGGGTCACCTTAAATAGGTATATAAATAGCATTGTATATAATTTAGGATGAATTTTCTTCTTTATATTCAGTTTACATTAAACATTTAGTACATTAAGTTATATCTAACTCTCTCAACTTAGACATAAATGTCACCTATGAACAATATTAATGTTTGGCTGTTTAAATAAATAACAATATGCAGCTAATATGTATGGTAGAAATTCTTGCAGTAATATTATTTTAAAATCTAATTAAACAATGATTATTGTTAATATGTAATTTCATTACTTTATCTATCCTAAATTTAATAATAAACCAAAATTTCTGTCACCCAGAAGTCTCTTAAGCTGCAGGCCCAGCTTACTTTGATAATTACTCCTAGCACGTAGTTGTGGCCTCAGTAATTAGCGGCATTGACATAAATTTTATTAAGTATTTTTTAATTATTTTTTCGCGCAAGTTTATTCTATGATTTAGGTATTTGTATAATATATATCACAATCTTAAAATATTCAGAAATATAACTTATTTGTAGTATAGATATAATATTTATTAATAATTAAGCCTGTAATGCAATAATTAATTTACCAAATCGGCCGTCTACAAACTGAGTGGAATTAATGTTGTACATTTTCCAAATGGCACGAAAAATTATTTATTAAATGTTATATAATTCAACCGCGGTACCTATTTCTGCCGCGAAGATTAGTGCGAAACACCGTTGTGTTCCGGTTTGAAGGGCTCCGTAGATAGTTGCGTAGTTGCTGGGTAATCGAGATTTAACACCCGCATGTCTCACGTTAGGCAGCGATCGGCGAACTGTTAGCGAGCGAGGTAGGGCGTCGATGACCACTTCCACGGAAGCCTGACTGCTCGTCTCCTTCGCGTAATGCCATAAAAAATCACAATAAATCTGAAACTATATAAAAAAAAAATTCAGAAAACAAAATATCAGGGGCCCGCACAACACCCGAGCAAAAGACCCGTAACGGCCCGCTGCTATTCAAAAGGCAATAAGAAGGGCTTCTGGACACTCGCTCGCATCGTCCGCCTAAGCTAGAACCATCATAAGCCCTTTCACAGCAAAACGGCAAACTGAGTTATTTTTGACCGAGTTCCCAAAAGAAGGAGGTATTAAATTCAGAGCGTAGATTTTTTTGCTACACTCCTAGTGCTCCATTTTATTCATTCTTTTTTTCAATTATCGGTATTAGCTGTCATGTGGTTTCATTTTTGGTTTTATTGAAACCGTAAAAATAGACTTATACTTTCAGTGTTATTTTTACGGTTGTTCTACATAATTGTACTTTTTTTAATGATCTACAATAAAGTCTGGGAGCGCAAATATCTATATTTTAAGAATAACCAGAGAATTGTAATGAAAACATAGTAAAAATTGCAATAGGCCATATTCAAACCTCATTTATGGTAATATTTTGATTCTATCTTATGTACTAATTATGAAAAAACATTTAAAAATCTATATTTTTTTGAATAAATGAATATTTTAGAAGACATTAGAATTTAAAATGAGGGGAAAACCGCGTGGGTTTTTGCAAAGGTCACGTTGTGACTTGCCTATAAGCAAAAATAGTTATACTATTTGGAAGTCTCAATTTTTTGTTAAAATTTTTTGGTAGACTATTTTCAAAAAATAAAATATTTCTTAGTTTCGAGCGTATGTTTTTTTATATGTGTTACCACGTTGTTCCACTTCTAGAGATCCGATTTTGGATCATTATTTTTTGTAATGATTGGTAATTAGCTGTGAGGTCTTTTTTCATTCCCATTTTGTATTAAGCAATTTAATAGATATTTAAGACGCCGTAAGGTGTCATCAAAAAATCACTACCTTATGCCATTAAATTGTAAACGCTGTCGAATCATAAAGAATGGAAAAAGTATGTTCTAATAATTGTACCCAAATGCTCCATAATAAAGTTTGGAGTAACATATTCATGATTGCAGATGACTCAACAATCACTTTTAAGGTAAAATAATATTAAAAATTCAAATAAGTTTATATAAAAAAATTTAAAAGTGTTTATGGGAAAAATTAATTAATTGCAATAATTTTTCATTTTATGTGCATAATAGGTGCCACACGTAACATTTTGATAAAATGAAAACCTGAAAAGGTGTTAGAGACTTAAAATGCAGTGGGGGGGTAGTTTCTTGCAAAAGGCACGTTGTCACCGTCTCATATTGCGCAAAACGGTTATTACTATCTTAAGTCGGTCATATTTTTTTGGCAAAATTTCACTTGTCGAATATGAATTCTGCCTTCATCCGTTTAATAATATTTTTTGACAAAAGCCAAATTCAAATGACTACGACGTGAGGTTAGACCGATTTTAGTGTACTCACAACACCAGTTGTGCAATCTACAAGAACGTGAAAATAGATGCAGCCTCTCAATTGACGCTCAATTGACGGTGGATTTTGGTGGCCTAGAATGGACACGGGTGTTAATCAAACAAAGAAAGTACTGAAAGTACTGCATGAAAAAAAAAGTTAGTTTTGTTTGGTTTATATAACAGTTTATTTAACAATAGCAACCCCTCTAACCCCCTTGTGGGTGGAATTTCGTAAAATCCGTTTTTAGCTGACCTCTTCTCAGCGAAAGGAATATTCCTACTAAATTTCAAGTCGCTACCCCTTATGGATCCAGAGATATCGTGATGAATCAATATATAGGTGGGAATCTCTTTTATATATATAGATAACGCCAGTTTTATACTTTTATTTAGCTCATCAGTGCTCTTATTAATGTGGAGTTACTTTACCAAGAGCACTGATTGATGGCAACAATCTTGCAATATTAATGTTATACACGTGCTTACTAATCTTATTGTATTCGAAAGAAATGCTAAGTAAAACACAATAAAAATTCTTACAGTAAAAATTACGTGATTTCAATTCAGTTTATAACTAAAAATAATGAACGAATAAATTTAAAAATTCTGATCATATCTAGTCTATTATGCTACAAAAACTTTAGGCTTGGTTTATAGACTAAAAATATGTATTTAAAATGTACGTACATTTCTATAAAATAATATATATATTTTAATTGGTCTTATTAAGAGTATGTATAGGTTATATACAGTAAATATGAAAACAAAGTTAATATAAATAAAGAAATCGAGATAAAACGGAACCATATGTTTTGAGAAATAAGTAGTTCACTGCTAAATTATAATATTTCTGAAAGATGGAAGTTTTTAGTGCTGCCTTAATATTCTTTCTGACTCGTTTAAGCTATATTTTTGGATTCATATATAATTACCGGGTATCGCTGAACTTTTATGCTAGTACGTGTGCCTTGCCAATTTTCTAAAGTCGACGACGCCTGCTCATTCTAGATAAGCAGGCTTTGTAAAATGTTCTTTGAGAATGTTAATTAGCATTTGCTATCTTTTTATAGTAGTATTTGGATATTTTAGTTTCCAGAAAATTCCTTTCGTTAAACAAAATAATTACAAAAGTTAGTTTTTAAAAAAAAATCGTAAATCAATTAAAAAAAGTCAAAAAATCAAATCATGAAAAACATGCCTATGACTTGCTTTAAGCTTATTGACCACTAGTTGAAAATATTATTTTTTAAGTTTTCTTCTAGTGTAAATAATATTTTTAACAATTCATTATTATTTTTACAGCGATTATTTCATATCAAATCCACTAATTTGATTTTCCACGTTACTTAAAATATATTATTCCCGAGTTCGATTCTTTCCACATCCACGATCACGAGACTAAGATTGGATATATAGTCTGTTTCAATGTTTCGAATAACGTCCAGAGTATATGTTTAGTAAATTGACATATCGTTCGTTTTCTTAATTTTAATGTTGGTTTCAAAAAGTTTTATACTCTGCGTTTAACTTTTTAGAATGAATTGGATCCGAGTGAAGGTGGAATGACCAACCATCCTCTCTATTAAAATTTGATATTTTTAATTTCGATTGCTTATTCGAATCATCCTTGGTATAAACTGATGTTCATTAGCCAGTATTTTTGGTTCATCAAATTAATATAATGATTGGGCTTTTAGAACATGGTCAAATGTAGATTTCTTAGCGTCGGTGCTAACATCAGCTACATGTTTCTTTTATACTTTACTATGGTCTTGTTGTCCAAAATGTAGAGAGACCACAATGCACAGTCTAGTTTGACACACCTGGATTCGTAGAGAATTTCATTCTCCAGATGGTAATATATTATTATCTTCTAGCGGCTTATAATATGTTTTTTATAGAGCTCGCTTTTAAAATATAACCGATTTGTCAGTGACTCTCTGATGTAGAAAGACGGCGAGGCACTTCTTCAATCTGTGTGCTGGCTTTCACACGGTGACTGCGACGTAGACGTGGAACTTGAGTTTGTTTTCCTGCAGCACTGCTTTTGAATTCTTCCAGTTCAGCTGTCAAATGTTTCTTGTCTGATCCGCTGTGCCTCTCTAGAAGAAACCATTTACCAACAGTTGCTGGAGGATGTGGTGAGAATCACCATTTAAATATTTACATGTTGGGTTGCTTTTCAAAACGTAAGGCTCAAGCTATTGAGAGTTTCTAATGATTAAAATATCTAAGAAGTGCTAAGGAGTTGTTTGTATCTAATTCATTGTAACTTTATTTTGGGACGTAAGAATTAATGATCCAGAAATGCATTTATTTGACAAGTTTATTGGTAAATGGTGAATGTGTCATCTAGAACGCATATAGAATCTTGGTCTATGAGCTATTAGGGTCTCTTCAAAAGTTCTCCATGAAGATATCAGCTATAATAGTAGACACTAGGCAGCCCATCGCTACGCCATTATCTGCATGTAGAATTGATCATTCCACAACAAGTAGCAGATGTGGAGACAATGTTTAGCAAGTGATGTATTCATTCGGCATTTATTTTCCTCAAGTTTTAGTTACAATTCGGATGCAGTCTTCAATAGGTAAACATGTAAATAAAGACTGAACTTAAACTACATAGTTTCAATTGATTTTGAGAGTAGATGTTTAATCTTCATCAACAAAATGGTAAGAATCTCTTGCAAGCCTCAGGTGACTCGTAGTGGTGACAGAACTCTACATAAGATATTGTGCCAGATTTGTAAGTGTCGGTGAATCTATTGCTGACAATTAGCGATGGACATTAGGTTTATGAATCTTAGGTAATCCATAAAGCTTTGGAGGTGTGGACATGGAGTATCATTATTACGTCTAGATTCAATTTGTCCGCATAGTTCTTTACAAGATCGCTTGTTGTTTAAGCGTTTTCTGTGGGTCTGATCGGACTTTTAGTATTGTCATCCGATAACAGTTTGAATTTTTAATTGTAATCTGCATTTGTCCATTACAACCGTCAGATTCCTTTATCTGCATCGGAGAATCTGTCAAGTCAGTGTTAGGAGCGTAAGATATTTAATCGCTTTTGCTCATCTTAGAAAGATTTGGTTTGCACAGTATCGACGTAAATAGACGATACAGATTTGACGTATGGCTCGCAATCTTCCTTTGATGTTGTTTTGAATAAACAATTTCAACGTTTAAATAATTTCTTCTGTACAGGGATTTTCGCGGGTTATTGACAGAAAATTTAAACCTGTAGATACATCTATTGTAAATAGTCTCATCAGAGTTTTGACTGACATATTATGGACGGACGTATGCCGTTAGTAACAGTTGTTGTTTGCGTCTGATCTCTTGACAATTGATTTATTATATAATTTTCGTATTTATTTATAGATTTAGTTTGCATTCACTATATTTGCTAGCTTCCCTTATCTAGCATTTCTAAACAATTTTTGTAATCAATATCGGTTAGAATTGATTGTAAGACCTCTATACTAAGACAATTTTTGCTATAGATTTGTTGATAGCGAATAGATCTGATCGTGTCTGACGGATTACTCTCTTTAACAATATTATGCTTCCTGGTTTAAGATCTTAGCGTCCATAGATGTCCTTTTTGGGAGAAATTTTGATTCACACGATGGGATAAGTGCGTTCCCTGCATCTCTTTAGAAATTTAGATGTTAACGAAACGTGCGTTTATCATAAAACATCATGAAAATTTCATTATTCAACTTTTAATTCTTATTGCGGACTGATTATTGTAAGCTCTAGAACTTTCTCGTTACTTTTTCACAATTATAAAGTATTTTTAATGACTATGAACCAATCCTAGAAACCAAACATTAAGTTTCCGTGTTCATGGCACTTAGTAAATTAAACATAGTGGTCGCTTGGTTTTTTATTTGGAATCAATGTAAAACTATAGGGTGGTCACCACGACTGATGTTGTCCTACTGTTCTTTTGCATATATAATTATATAAATTCATAACACAAACCCTAACCACTGCAAAGTGTGGCTGTGTCTATTAGTACAGTGAATAGGTACATAGATACAGTGTATGAGGCATATATTATAATTATGAAAAAATTGTTTATACATGAGGCATATATTATAATTATGAAAAAATTGTTTAAACGACAGGCAATTTATTATTAAAGAAATAAGTTTTTTTTTGTTTACAGATCTAGAGATATTATTAAGGCGTTTAAATTTTAAAAATTTTTACACTGAACATAGAAATAGTTTGAAATCTACATAGTAAATACAGTTTAAGGAAAATGTTTAATTTATAAAGTTTTTACATTCATGTACCTCGCCCAATCATTATGATTAAATTTTAGTTCTCATTGTATGGAATAAAATGACTTTGCATAGTAATAACCGCGGAACTCTATCTTTTTTAAATGTGAGCACAAACGATTCTAAATACTTCCTAACGTATTCAATTCAACCAAAGGATAATAAGGATTGATTAAATTAAAAAACGTAAAGCTCTTCGTTTTTTTAGACTTTTGGATACGTATAATTTAACTGCAGCATTACTGTACCTTACCAATTTTCTGAAGTTGGAGACGCCGGGTAATTGTAGATAAGCAGACTTAAAGTGCTAATTAATATAAAGTTAATTGGTATTTGTTGTTTTTTTTAATATACATCGACAAAAAATAATAATAGCATATTTCATAAACTATATTTTTAAGTGATAAAGACTTATGTATCACCTTCAGACTCTGCGCTTCTTCTTTATCTTTGTTTTTTATATTTGCTGTTACCTTGGTTTTTTTTTATTTTTCTAATTAGAAATTGATGCGATCTTGATAATTTCTTATGCATATATTTTTTATTATTTTCCAAGTTCATCCGAAGACCGATGCGTGTAGAAGAGTCAGCCAGATTTTGCACCATTCTCTGCAGTCTTAGACATGATGACGATATCTATCCGCAAATGCAAAGGCCAACAGAAGGATTCGGCTGGCTTGCAGCTTTCATAAGTTCGTCGAGTTTTCTCGTCACCCATCCCATCAAAGCCTCAAATCGAAAGTTCGATCAGATGCCGTACCCGTTTTGATCTACGGTGCGAGAGCTACGCAGTACGGTTATGACTGGTCCACAATAAAGTCGCTCAGCGAGCTAGTGGAGAGGCTAATGCTCGGAGTATCTCTCGAAGGACCTGCATTAGAAATGACGTGATCCGAAAGAGAACTAAAATCACTCGAATCAGACCACCGGTTAGTAAGCCTGAAGTGGCAGTGGCTTGGTCATATAGCTGCAGAACTGAGACCGCTGAGTCGAAAAGGAGAGGCGGCCTCTCACAAGATGGACGCACATAATTTAGGAGCTCGAACCATTTACATAGCATCCATCCAAAAGGCGTAAGACAGAAATGTATTGGAGAAAATCGGCCAGGCAACGCACTACAGTCACTTCCTCGTCATAAGGTTACGATGAAAAGAAAAGAAATCTTGCAAGACGCCACTGCCTTCTAACAGCTACGTAAGGTTATAAAGAAGTAGGAAAACGTGCCGGTAACCAGCCTTACGGTTAGAGTACTTAAAAGTGTGCTAATGTTTATTCAAATATTAAAGAAAACTAAGTAAAATTGCAAAGAGTAGGTCTGAAAAAAATATTTGTTATTTCTTATATCATAAGAAATCCTAAAAATGATCACTGTTAATTGGACAAGTTATTATTTATTATTGGTTCTTAATAACGTCTCGAGTTCATAACAAGGCTATAAGTATGTCTCATTAATATTTTTTAAAGTTTCTTAGAGCTTCAGCGTAACATTTAAAACATTAGATTACTTTCTTCAAAATGATAAACAAACTCAGTGATTACGAATTTTAATCACGCTTACTTTGACGTCCTGCTCATGACTATGGATACTAGGAAGTGTTTTGAAAGTCGGATATAATTATAAAACAACGTGATAAAATCCACAAAACTGTATTTTTTATCCTTTTAAACGTAATGTAAGCAATAGAAGTATGTCAAGCTATAATATGAAAAATTGATTGCACTGTGATTGCATACACAAAACAATATACGAATGCAATATGGTATATTGCGTATATTGTGATCTGACTGTCTCTTAGTTAAGCAGGTTAACAAGTTAGAATCAATTAAGTACATTCATTAATCAGTGTCACAGTAATGTGGGTTGAAAATGGCTTCGAAATTTACTCGCTATCCATTGAAATTTATCACAGATCATGTTATGCAGATAATTATATTTTCAAAAATGACCGCTTTAAACTTAAGTTCCGTTATTTATTACAAGAATCTCAAGAGAAGTACTTTAAAATATTTATGGTAAATTGGCACACGAACAATAACACTATTACTAATTCCAATCAAAAGATATTCTATACTCATGCAGATTTAATTTTTAAACGAGCTGTATATTTTTTAAACCTACACTTAATAAAATGATAACTTATAATCTTAACCAGATAATATGAATGTAAGTAAAAGATATATTGCGACATTACTTTTTTCCATTTCATTTCAATTTTTACTTGAAGACCCCTGTCATGAGCTGTGAGTTATAGCTGTTACTTGCCAGAATGTTCGATGAAAGCGTGTGACATGAGGCTGAACGATAAATGATGCTAAGGAATTTCTCAAAGTTTCGCAGCTGTCCCAATATCGCTACGAAAATTATTTTCAGAGTTGAAATTGATTTTGATAAATTATTTTTTAGCATTACCTTTTTCAAGACGTACGTTACCTGTTATTTCTAAATTTTATCATGATTTATAAATGTTTTTGGTGTATATTGTGCGCAAAAGAAGTATAATAATCAATTTTCATATTAAACCCTCGTCTACTTTTGCATTAAGTATAATTTTTAATAATTAGTTTGATGTATAATAGAATAGTCAGAAAACGCAATGAAATTTAAATTATATATTATGTATTATGTAATAATTTAAATATATAATAATTCAAATATCTAAATATTAAACTACTATCATAATAATTGTGGTTCACAGTGGCAAAGGGTCCTCCTACACCTCCGATGGGAAAACATTATAAATATTTACAACTATGTTTTAAGTAAACCATACTTTTTTTGATATATTTATAATAGATTAATCATTTCTGGGTTGTTAACGTAGATATTATCTTAAAATACTCTTAAACGTCACTTAAAATTTTTGAAACCTATCTGATATCTATCGATTTCCTACACAGTGAGCGAGCTCTCCTCTCGAAAAATTTATCAATTATCGTGATAATAATACTGACATGGAGCTAACATAATTCTAACGTTGTTTTTTTAGTCTTCTTTAATATGAGCTTCACATTTATCGTCTATTCGAATAAAATGTCTTCTGTCAAAGTCGAATTAAATAAATATTTTTTGGGTTAAATACATTCGACACTGCAACAGTGTCACATATCTTTTTTTTTAAGTATAATTGCTAATGATTGAAGACTTTTATTAATTATTTTGGTATTATCAACTGTACAACCTAATCAATACCTTTGGAGAAGACGTCAACAATATTATAGCCAATTAAATTAATGCGGTCTGATCTTACATAAAACTTAAACACTTTTGCCTTTTTAAAACGAATGCAAATAATTTTAATATATATATTAAACAATAATAGATCATATCATTAATTTTCGCTTTAAATGAGATAGTCAAAAATACTACATTTAAAACGCGCGGTCATTCCTAGATATTATTAAGTATTTTAAGTCTATCAGGTATTGCTGCACTACTGATTTATTTAAAGTTTGGCTGCATAATATATACGCATAATGCAACATAAAAGGGTTATTTATTTATATTAGGATCTTTTAAAGGGTTACTAGAACTAGGTCTCTTTGAATTGGTAATATTTAACCCTCAATCTACGTTCATGTACCTATTATGCAAAAGGCTTACAGGTAAAATGGTATGGTAATAGTGATGCCAAGGATTGCCCCCCGGGAGTCATTCGCTTGAAAGTTACTAGGCCGTTTATAGTTGCTGCACGTGTATTCAAATTTGGTACATTAAAACTGGGTAATGTGACATTAGGAAATAAACATTACATATCACATTTGCAATATTTGTACTGTGAAGATATATACTACCAAAACTTTATTTTTAACCGGATTTGTTTTTCTACAGTTGGTGTCCAGGTAAACACGATCAAAATCGAAAAACGTTTTAGGATCATTTACGATAAATTCGTCGTTAGAATTTTAAATGAAGTAATATATTCAATTACAATTTATTAATCATTATTGATTAAAAGAATCTGACTTAAAATAAATAAGAAGTGTTACGCACGAAAACTGAACTCGAACTAACTTAACCCGAATGCAACTACACTTAAAACTTTCAGAAGTGCTGAGTGTATATTTTTAGAGGGCTATAAGTATATATATAACAAATCGTATTTCATTTTGTACCAAGTCCCTTAACTCTTCCAATGGCAATGTATAGATAAATAACAAATTAGTTAACACGAAAGAGTTATCATATTAAAATGTGAATAAACGCAATGAAAACCGTAAAAGTATTTTTATTTATTTCATTGACAATGGTTTTTAAACCTTCATAGTTTATAATTTTTTTTATTGGCTACGAAGACGGACGCTGACCAGTCAGGTACTTATGTGGAAAGTCGTCTGCACGCTTACATTGAGATAGTCAGTGTCAACAACAGTTGCCTACCTTGAGACATAGGATGGCAAGCCTCGTTTACCAGTACTCAGCAGTGTTTTCACACTACTGCTCTGTAAAATGGGGATCAACAACCTAAAAGGTGATAGTTCTGAGCCAATGTTTACCAGTTTTTGTTGAAAGCGATTATCGTCTCTTCCACCCTATGAGGCCATTACCTCGACGCCATTTGTCACCTGCTTCTACACCGTTCTGACCTTGGCCCATTTTTCATGGTGTGATTCGGTTCAGTGACCTGCTCAATCCCATTTCGGCTTTGCAACTTGGCTTCCATATCTGCCAATCCAGTCATAGAGCTAAGTACAATTTCGTCTGCTTTTAGGCCTAGAATGCTAAGTTCCATGTCTTGGCAAATTTGAGGCGAGATCTCTGACTTCCAGTTAATAACAGTTTTGTGCAAATTTAGGATTTGCAAGATACCGATAGGTGGATCATTGTGTTAACCCTCTGGATATTTAAATGGGAGAAAAGTACAATTTATACTGCTGTCAATTTGTTATAATAAATTTTAATAAATCTATGTATGTATTGTCGAGACCTTGGTTCTAATGCAGAGAATATGGAGAGATGTTTGATCTATCGGCCTCCCCATTGTCAACAAAGCATAAAGGATTTTTGTGTCGTCAAATCAACATTGATGCTTGCGTTGAAGGTGAAGTGAAGACCTACGAAATCCACTGCCGTGGTTGTAAAATCTGTTGACTTGTGATGCATTCTGTATGATGAAAATTTTATAAATTCACTTCAGCATCAGACCCTTAGGTGAGTTGTTAATATAGAAGATCACCTCGGTGGGAGTTGCAGACTCATCGGAGCGACCCTATGGAATAGGGAACCGGCTCAGATCTGAGGATGACTCGGCTGGCGACGACGAACTGGGGTGCTGCGTTCGCTCGTTAAGCGTGGAGATATAGCGAGGACCAGTTGTCCAGAGGTGACCTGATAACGTGCGGTTCAGACCTCGTCCCGGTTTTTGTTGGGAAGACGTGATACGAGCGGTCACCTTGCGAGCGTCGGAGCTTCCGCCAGAGGTGATGTAAAGAGCAAAGCATGGGATGTGACGGATTGTCGCAAGGTAAGAGCCGAATGACATGGGTCGGGAGTTACGGGATCAGTGTGGCGATGACTCGGCTTTGCTCGGAACATCGGCGACTGCACTGTCGCTGGAGATCCGTCGATCCGTGCACATGCTGCAGGCTGAGGTCTCTGCTATGCCGGACCGAGGAGAATACCTCTAAGACGCTAGGATTCGCTCACGCCGGGTCCACTAAGTATTGGGTCGGTGTACGAACTAGATGTGGAATGCGAGGTTTGCGCCCATTTTTGAGCGCGCCTGCACCTAGAGTAGCTCTGACAGACTGCTTCCCAACACTGGAGGAACTCTAGCAGCTCCTGTACGCGCGGGGTGTGTGCCATGGTCCTGGCTACAGGCACCCATGTGGGCTGACACCCTCCAAAAGGAGAGAACCGCGTGACGAGCAGAACCCGTGTGTATGCCATCCGTGGCCGTACAGCTCCGGACCATCTCCGGCGAGGCGGCGTCCCTGTCGGCTGGCTCTTGCCCTGGGACCTGGATGCAGAAATCCTCGCGTCACGTTTCTGGCGTGAGGGCAGGAGGTCTCGGGGCGCGACCAGCCCCTGAAGAGAGGGAAGCGCGGAGACAACCCCTTAGCTAGGAACGAGAGGCTGCGGCTGGAGCCCCAGCGCCAGCGCCAGCCGTCGAACGTGGAGCGCCATACGCTCGCGTATTAAAGTGGATGGCTATAAGAGGACACGGCTCCAAATCTGGCGCGGACACAGGGTTCTCCCGGGACACGCTGTTCCGGAAAGTACCGAGCCGTGGCTGGTAGGTCCACGAGGCCGACCACCGAAGTATGTGCGCTAGAGATCGCCAACACGCGCTGGAGGAGTGCCGCAGCTGGTCGAGCAACGCCAAGAGCTGCTGAGTATCGTGGGAACGAACTTTCATCGGAGAAAGTCGCCAGGATGTTAGAGAGGAAAGGGACCGTCCTGCTTTCTGCGAGGACGGATGCCCTGGATGGAGCCGCGAGGTGCAGGATAGCCAGCGCTCCGCTATCCGGCAAGAGCGCCAGGGCTCAGCAGTGACGCACGCGCGCACTTCCCAACACTGAGCTCCTGGGCAGCCGGCAAGAGGATGCCACCGCCCAGAGAAGGCTCAGAGAGCACGCGCCGTTTGTTCCGGCACGGCGCCAAAGTGACGTCAGGGTTCGCATACCCAGAGTGAAGGGCCGAGATTGGCGAGGCCACGTCGCGCCGGGTCGCCGAAGATCGTCATCAGCCCGCGGCCTCGGCTAAGCGACACGAGAAAGGAACAACCCTCATTCTGGCAGGGAATCCGTAAGCTGGATTTTTCCAACGCAAAAGAAAGAGTTACCTTTCTTATGAAGTGAGTATTGTTGAAGGCAAATTTTGGCTAGTAGTCCGAATCCATGATTAGAGTTAAACAATGGAAGTTAAGGTGAAGAAGCGGCCAACTTACTTTTAGAGAAACTGGCGTAACGCCATTCTATCACCATGTTTTTTCCGTACTTCACATTACGAGAGTTATCGTGTACTTCGTTAACCGTTATGTCGTAGATGCATCAGCGCGCATATTGTAGTTTAATCGTTTTTGATGCATGTGTATAAGTTTTGCAAAATTAAGTCAAATTTTCGTCATTTTCCGCGGTCATGTGCTTATTGTTGTTTTGCCTTAAACTAATTTACACCGTTTTCTCTTCGATAGTCCTAGATAGCAACTCGAGGATGTATTCTGTTCTGATATTCATTACTTTTCATGTTAACTATCGCTCTTTACTATATCACTTGTTTACTGTATCAATTTTAATTTCAATGTCAGTGCGTTTTGTTACTTATCATTTTGTCTCGTTCAATTTATCTGAGCCTTTATATTGCTTTAATGAATGAATATATCATTATTAAATAAAATTACTTCGGATTTTATCGTGTCTCATTTATATTTTAAATTCCGACGTTTCAAACACTACGATTCTAGTCCTACTTGTTCTACTCTTTGGAGAGTGCGATGCAATGACAAGATTATAATTTTGAGGCGGGCTTAATCAAAACCTTATTTCAAACTGCTGAAGAGATTGGTAATCTTACCACCTGTCACAGTAATATTCCTCTACAAAATCCAGGAGTGACAAGCTAGATTGTGACTGGGCTCTCTTTATATTGACAAACAAAGCGAGCAATAAGAACCGCGAAAGGAAAATATTGATAAGCATAAAGACCTCAATTCAAGTCGGCAGGTGAGACCATAATTAAATCACTAAACCATCAATACATGATTTGATCGATTACAAATCGTCGTTAAAGAACACCGATTCCTACCAAGGATGATCCGTGAGGCTATTGAATTAGAAAACGTCCAATCTTCAATCAGAGAAGATGGTTATGGGTTTTGACACCGTTGGGATCCTATAATTAATGAATTAAAATTTAATCCTAGATACGATTACTCATGGCTGTAAAGATAAACCAGTTCCATTGCATATGCGAGTACAGACTAAAATAATTAATTAAGATCTTGAAACCCGCTTCAGCACTGGCAAACAAGACGCATGACATCTCAGTCTACCCGTGACCACGGCCGCTGGAAAGTGTTCGAAAACGTCGAAATATAACATGTAAAATAAACGCGATCAAAACTTAAGTAATCTTTATTTAATAATTCTGTGCCTATTTCATCCTAGTCTTTTATTAGAATAAAGTTAAGGATCCAATAGATAGTTTTGTTTTCAGTTTTTAACATCTTTATCTTTCCATCATTCAGTTTTGTATTTCCTTTATCAAAATAATGTATTGATCGTTAGTATCTCATATTTGAATTTGGGGCCTTCAAACGAGTTATGTAAATTCTAAATTAAATTTGTCTGCATATTTGATAATGTGTTTAGAAACGAGTTGAGCTTTGTTTTGAGAATAATTTCATTCGATGATTTCAGTATTAAAACTCTATTCTTGCTGATGTTGAAGCGTATATCTTCACCAATGTACGCTATTATTTGGTGCTACAAAAAATTTAAGAATGTAATCTTAAAGTATCCTCTAAATTGATAATTAAAGTTCTTTATTTTTGGCTACAAAGAAACTCACGCCATTACGTCCATTAGTTTCACTGAAAATATATGATGTCTGTTAACTTCTTTCTGCTTGTTCATTAAATGACTTCCTTTCTGTAATGCCAACTATGTCCCATTTTACATCATAAGATTTTCAAGCTCTACTATCTGTTCATCTCTCATCAAAAGTTCGATCATTATATGTCATAATCGTTTAAATAATCGGTGCCCTTAATATGAGCCGAGTTTGTTTGACGGTTAAGCAGACTCTCTCCTGGAGATCCTTCTGCACCTACTCCAGAACAACTTACAATGTCATCACGCCAGAGAGATGCTAATTCCGGAAACTTAGGGCATCTGTTTGCAAGCTTCATAAAAGAAGGGTTTGGACTATTACCACCGCGCAGTACAATGCGTGTTGGTAGGTCGCCAGAGTCCGTTGTTGTCTGCATGGTGTATTACGACAAGTGAGGTTGACTAGGATCTAAAAGATTTAATGCCAACCTATACACCCCATTTAATCGTAGATTATTTAAGTATTTTTTCGGTATTTTAAATTTTCTAAATCACGAATTATGAAGAAAATAGACCATACCACCACATCACACGTGGCGTTTAGTGGCGTTGTTTTGAATAAAAGTTACAAAACTCAAGAAAGATATGAATTTTCAAGAAGCCGCGTTGAATTGTGGTGGGTTACGATTTGATTCACAATTTTTCATAAAATCTACACACTATCTCATCGGTATGGCCATATGATGTGCTGTGTGTGTGTGAACACTTATTAGCATAAAACATTGTTAGTTCAAGGCTCAACATAGTGTAGCTCAGCACAAATCCAGATTATTTCATATAGAGCGATTTCAAAAGCAAATATAACCTGCCCAAATAATAGGCAGTCTAAACTGAAACAAGGCTCACTATAACAACAAAAAACTACTAGTGATTTGTAATCTACTATACAATGTTACAATCTCACGTAATACAATTTTCAGACTAATTATTGTAATCATGTGTTAGAACTGCTAATAAGCAACTCACCTTTATGTTTTGATATTTGTACTATATCGCAAATGCCTGAAAATAAATTTTACCCAACTTTGGAAATATTTGCCCTGATCTTATAATATCTTCTCATATACTTACTCAATTAAAATTTTATTACCAAAAAGCTGATTATGCCTTAATAATAAATTAATTAGACAGCATTGATTGGGATCTCATTTTAGAGCGTGAAAATACAGGAGTCAGTCAATATCTTTTTTAAATTGCTCTATGACATCATTAACAGATATGTACCAAGTCCATACTCGCAACGAAAAAGCTGCCCGTCATAGTTTTCAACATCCCTTATGTTTTTTATTAAATAGAAAAGTAGTAAACATCGAAGGTAGAAAAAATTTAACAAACCGATGGACTACAATGAATTTAAATTGCTTAGAGAGGGGCAAATGCGTGTTCAAAATGAATTCTTTAAGGCTCATATTCTTATTACTGAAAACGCTTGTATAAAAACTCTCAAGCTTTTTTTGGACTTATATTAATTTAAAAGTAAGAATAGATCTGCATGTAATTAAAAAGACAATATAAACAATATAGCCTTAGAAACAAAATGGAAATAGTAGAGCTTTTAAAAATTGATGTTAAATGTTTCCCATCTTAAGTCACTAACTGATAGTATTTTACACTCCATCGTAGAAACAAAAGTAAAGGTCTGAAATATTAATTAAAACTAAGTAATGAAAATATGTTAAAAGCCTGTTTCATCCATCATCTATTTTTATTAATTGCAGTTGACAAAAGCAGTTATGTCTATGAATGATGTACGAATATTGTACATATTCATTAGAAAGGAGCAAACAAGATATAAAATTCGGCCATGTCCAACTTTTTAAAAATTGTTAGAAAACTTGTTTGAATACATTAAAACAAACATGGATTTGATGTACAGATACACGGTCAACGTGATTTCAAAAGCCTTTCGATCGCGTGGACCATAACATTTTACTTCATAAATCGTACTGACTTGGTATACGTGGTGATTTATTCCGATGGATGAAATTCTACGTTACAAAAATCAAGCTCAGATGGTTAAAACAGGTGAGCATAAATCGAATCATTAAAACCTCTGGCATTTCAGGCTCATTTAGGTCCACTCTTTTCTACACTATATGACGTGGATTAAAACTCAAGCATTACCAAATCACTTATGTTTCCAGACGATAAGTTTTTTTTTATCAAATGAATAGCCTAGATGATTGCGTAAAAACTGTAAAGATTTGACTCATAACATATGAGTTTAAGATAAAGAGTCATGTAAAAGTGCACCAAGATCACATCTAACCGCGTGAAAAAGTGATAGGGTATATATATTATATCAAACGAACTAATCCAACTATGAGCACATTATCAACATATATCGCGAAATAAAAATTTAACTTCACATTGTATCTACATGCACATTAAAATCAACCTTATTAGCTAATAGTAATAAGTGTCCTATTCATATATTTTTAAAAATTATAAACTGTTAATTTTAGTTAGTCACATGTGCGCATAACTTAAAAATCTTTCATACATCATTTTTTCTAACGGTCTAAAGAGTATAATTCAATAAAGCTTATTAGTCTTATATGATTATATAATATCGATTCCTATTATTATATAAATCTTCCATAAAATGGTCTCTAGTATTAGCACCTAGTTTAAGCTACATTAAGAAATCTAGTTAATCTATTTGGGCTAAGGATTAGATTTACTTCAAAAGCGCTATATATACGAGTATCTTAATATATCTATAAACATCATTGCTGAGTTCTTATTTATTATTTACATATCATTTATTGAAATAAACGAATCGTTATAAAATAGGAGTAAAAATTGAGTTTATAAATGTACAGTTAAGACAATACAGTTATCCTCCCAATTTTAAAATTCAAATTGTCATAAATAGATATTTAAACCTATTATCTGTAATGTTAATATCTAAAACATAACATTTAAAGTTCATTCGATTAATCTGAAGCTTAAATACAGGTAGTATTACATTGAAATGGTCTAGATGTATTTCAGATGTATAACATAGATACGGAAAAATGTATTATAAAATATTGTATAGGACCATTGTGTGACATCTTGATTTTGGAATACTTAAATATGAGGTTTTATTATCGTTATATTCTTATCATATTTTTTCAGCTTTAATTTGGAGGTTCAGACTACGCATCCTAGAGCGGTCAATCTTGCCAGACAATAGGTCTCACGTGAAACATCATATTCTTAATCAGTTTAAGTTTTGGATAATAATTCAGTCGCAATCAAGGTTATCATACAGTATCCTAAAATACTGGCTTAGATTTAAAACTAAGATGTATAAATCTTTAATATTAATATCTTTTCAAATTAATTTGTATAGGATTTTATATTGTGAAGTAACCTAATACCATAATTTATTACTTGACAAATTTAACAAGATATCGAACCTTTACTGCGACATGGTAATATCCATCTGTCATCGTCTACAGCCTGTCAGCCTACTGTTGAGCTACCGCCTACCCATTAGAAGGTAACATGATCCTGTGCCATATTCCACATGACCTCCTGCACATTGCAAGGTCCTCACTTATTCATCATCAGTTGTCGCTGATTTCTTTAACATCCTAGTCTTGTAATTTTTGTTTTTGATATGAATAATCAAGATCTGAAAATAGAGTTATCAATCTTACTGTATCTGACTTCAAAGGTCTTGTACTGATTTGATGTATTTGCTAAATATATTTTTATTAATGACTATAAGCAACAATTAATAAGTTTCTTCAGAGTATAATGTGAACTTGGTACTTTTCTTACATTCGATCTTTTATCTCCTTAAACTCATAATATTTACGAGTCTAAAATTCTTTTAGTTTTTGCAATTCATCAAGGCTATTGCATTTGATTAGAGGAAAAACTTAATCGTCTGGAAACATACAAGATTTGATGCTTGAAGCTTGTTATCCACGTCCATATGGACGCTGCAAGTGTAATAAAGTGGACCTAAATGGCTGAATCCTGATGGTAATGTATATAGAAGGTTATTGAAATCTATCTGCAGATTTATCTCACCTGTTTCAAATCTGAGCTTGATCTTTGTAACTATGATTTCATCCATCGGAATAAATTACACGATACCAAGTCATAAGTTTTATGAAGTTATACATGTTATGTCCACGATGAAAGGCTTTTTGAAATGGTTGACGTGGTCAATGTACTGACATAAATCATGTTAGTTTATAATGTATTCTAGTGACAAGACTTATTTTCTAGATAATTGTTTCTAAAGTGTAGGAACACTATTATAATTATTATAATGTTCGGTTAATTACTTCTTTCATAATAAATATGTAAATATCTGTATATCATCCCATTCATAGCATAATAACGTTATTATATTATATGTAGTACTTAATTTGAATATTTACTATTAGAGATAATTACAATTGATCTTAATGTACATTTATCAATATACTCAATGTGAATTATCATTTAGAACCTGTTGATTTCCAATAAATGAATTCGTTAAATAACGATATCAAAATAAACTTTCAGGCAATGATTGTGTTATATAGACTATATAAGAACTTACAAAGCGCTTTGGAAATATCTACCCTGTAGCCAAATAGATTTAATCCAGAAGGTTTTATATCGTAGACGCTTGATGTAATATAAACCTTTATGGAAATTTTAATTGAATCGATTATTAAAATCATAAAGCAATTGCTTTATTGACAGTATACTTAGCTTTAGGCGTTATGAAAAAATGATGAGAGTGAAATTTAAGATGCGTTAGCTATCCTTGTATATTTAAATTAACATGTTACTAATTGTTAAACGGGATTAACACCATTTTATTAATATGATAAGAGTGTCGATATCTTACCTGCGAAAGATAAAATTATGTTTTTAATTTGCGATGTATTTGCATAAGTGCCTTATGAATTAGATTAAGTTTCTTAAATATATATTATATATATATATATAATAATATATATAATATATATATATATATATATATATATTATAAATATATTATATTTAAATTTACATTAAATATATTATTATAAATATATTAACTTTGAATGATGTTTTATTCAATTGATATAATGTAAATATTTATCGTTTAGATATCAACATTGTGATTTATCTATGTAATACGTTTTAGATAAGCGCCATCTAGTCACACACTAATCAAAGCTTCTGATTTATAGTACGCTGTACAAGTACGCCAACATCTCTTAGGAATTCTACATTTGTAAGCAACAGATGGCGCTGAACTACCAGTTATATGATATATCAAAGTACGTCTTGTGAATCCATAAATTCTTAATCGAATATTTTATGATTAGTTCTTGTAAATCTATCATCTTTAATTTTCTTAATTGTTTTTGATTGATATTACTTACTAGTTGTGAATATTAGTGAAAAAATTGTGCTTATATACTTTTTAAGTGCTCCAATATAATTGAGGTTAACTATCCGTATGTATTATTTATTGATATAAATTAAAATACTTTTATTTAATATAATTAACACCAAATATTATTAAATTATTTAATCATGGAAAAGAAGTATAACTTCTCACGCGCTACATAAGACCCATCCATTTTTTTTAAATTTACATTTGTTAACTGCCTCCCAAGAATATTCAGCGATAATTCGTATAATGATTATTTATATAATAAATAAATTTGAACTTAACGCATAAAAAAAAGACATTTTTTATCGTTTGCCGTCATGCCAGTCGTGACACGGTAGGCAATAACATTTTTCTCTTAATAAATTTATCGTACACTAATCTAATAATTTATTTAATTAATGATCTCCAGACCCTCATATGAGGTGATGACAGGCAAGAGCCATTGTAACCAATTTTTGTAAGCATGCGGTTTAATTATATGTTTTTCAACATTAACGCAAACAATTAATTTGAATTTTTGAAAACCCTGTTTACAATGTATACACTGTGTCTAGTTTTCTCGAGATTATTAACTTTAGACCTTGTTAAGCGTATTTTTGCTTGCTGATTACCAGTAATTATGTAATCACATCGCGTATTGGCTTATGGAGTAATGAGTGCGCCATCTCGTAGAGACTACCGTAACATTACTCATAAATGCTTATCATTACTCGTATATTTCGTATTATGGGTATATAACGTCATTGAAATAATAAGTCGAAATTTGGCTTCCGATTTTTCTTCAGCTTATAACGTTTTCTAATTTAAATAACTCCCACTTAAAAACACTTACTTACTTTTCTATCAGCATTGTTAAAAGAATTTGTAATACAAATATAAATTCGCGATAGAACAGTTAATAACAAGATGTGTTGAGATTTTACAATAAAACATCAAATGACCACGTTGTTTTCAAACAATTTACACGAATAACGATCCTGTAACCCCTTTAAACTCTTTGATAGCATTTAATAAGCCTTCAGAAATAGGAGCCGACCAAAAATATTAAGCCGAGCGCTTACTGAAAATTATAAGGACAATTGATATTCGTTTGACCTTTACTTGTGACCCTTGTAGTTGTAAAATATATAAAAACTAGTGGCTAAGGGATTGAGAAATCCAATGAGTTATTCTTTAATGATACCTCTCCACCATAATTTTTAACTAATGTATTTTTAAATAACTTTAATTTTATTAATATATATCACTTTACTACATTTAGCGTTCTAGATAATAATACTAAATATCATGCAAGAAAGACGTGATCCGGTTATTCATTCAGATGTTTAGTAGGACTTAAATATATATATATATATATATATATATATATATATATATATATATGAGTTGCCCCGATCCATTTAATAAATAAACGTAATTTGTAACAGGAAAATAAGGACAGAAAAATTAGCAATGAAAATTTGTTAAGTAAAGCCCGCAGGATTCGAACCCATGATCCACAATTTTTAAAGCTCAATCCTATACCGCTAAGCTACGAAGGTGGTTAAATATTTCAGACTTCTGAAAAAAAAATAGTTATGAATATTCAGGAACGCAAAATTTTAAAATTAACATTTTGTTAAATTTAAAATTTAGCGACCCATCGACACACACAGTATTTTTGCACCTTTATATTTTTATTATACTAAGAATTTCAGAAACAATAGCTAAGTTATTCTATTTTACAAATGGATTGTCATAGTTAACGAACAATATTTGTTGACTTTAACTGATTTTGAACAAACTCGTGACTGGTTTTTGTTCTGTATATCCAGGATTCGTCACCTTATATGATGTTGTATACAGCATTTGAGGATCTTGCGTGGAGTTTTTCGAAAGCACTGACGCACCAAGTAACGCGAGCTGCTTTTTGTTCTTCAAAAAGCGAATGAGGTATCCATCGGGAAAACAACTTTTTTACTCCTAATAGTTCATGCAAGATTATTTGTATTTGACTCATGCCAATGTCCCAAGTTGCCTGAACTTCGCGGTACGTCACATGTCGGGGCAGATCAGTTATAAAAAATAATTCTTCGACCGAGATAAATGTATAATTAAACTGTACAAAAGTTGTTAGTCTATCAATAGAGAGTGTCTTTATAGTTCCAGTTGGTATTTTATTAGCGTCAGCTAAAAAAAATTTTGAATAATTGTGTTTTAACAAAAAAGCTTACCCACAGAATACGACGCAATAAACATAAAAATTAACATTTTCATTATAACTTTTGTAACTAATTTTAACTTATTCATTAAATCTAAGATCCAGGAGTTTTGTTATATTCAGTGGAAGAAAATAACTACTATTTTCTTTATAAGTCATGTTTGCTGTTGTAAAATAAATTAACATTTTATTGATACTCGTAACATTTGAAACGTTTTATTGAATTATGAATACTCTTAATTCTAATACTAATACTGATTACTGGACCGGGAGGAGACAACCTCTCTAAAAAACCGTTGATCTCGGCATTGTGATACGTGGCGTCGGGTGCTCGTAAGAGCGGCTGGCGTACTGAAGACACGGCTCAACACGCGCTGGAAAAGTGCCCAGCCTGCGTTGACCTACGCCAAGAGCTGCGTAGTGTCGTGGGGCGTGACCTTTCGCTTCCTGCAGTGGTGCGCAGGATGTTAGATAGTGAAAGGTCGTAGGGCGCCGTCCTTGCGTTCTGCGAGGATGTGATGGCCCGGAAGGAAGCCGCGGAAAGACAGGGAAGCCAACAGCGCCCTGTCTATTCGCAGAAGAAGGCCAGGGCGCCGAGGCGCGACATGAGAAAGGAGCAACTGTTGGTTTTTTAGTGGGGTATACCGGCCGCTCCATCTTGGTCTGGGGAACCATACATATCCCTGCTGCCCCCTCACTCTGGTGGCGGGGAATCCGTAAGCTGGATTTTTCCAACGGCAAAAAAAGAGCGCTCCAAGGAAGGCAAGCGCATTTAAGTGGGATCGGCCGTATCTCTTTTGAGCGGCTGCATTCCAACGGTCTCCCAGGGCAGTGTAATAACTGCCAGTTATTCGGTCACGCTGCGCGGAACTGTTTCGCCCGCCCCAGTTGCGTTAAATGCCTCGGGGATCACGGCACCACCTCCTGTCCCAAATCCAAGGACAAAAAAGTCCTCGCCACCTAGGAACCTCCTGCGTGCGTAAACTGCCACAATCCCGGCTACGCGGCCAACTACCTCGGCTGCCTTAAGGCGGTAAAACGCAGATTTCCTGCAATCCCAAGGAAAGCCTCTTCCAGGCGACGACCAAACCCATCCAACAACAACGCATACCGCATTCCCACCCCTCCGTCCTTCCAACGCTTGGCAGTTCCGCCCCGCGTGGCAACAGCCAGCGCTGGGGCCGACTCCAAGCGCACAGCGGCCCACCGCCGCCTCAAATAGCCAGCATGCTAGCCATAGCAATGGCAGCACTGGCAAAACTTGCGCGTTATTCTTAAAATCACCAGATCTCTTTGATCTAGATGAATTCAATCAAGCAGCAGATGCATTCGCCGCTGCCGCCGGCGACGCTATGGCTAGGTTTTCCCTACTTGTGAAATACAAAAACTTAATTAACACCCTAGCAGTAGCCAGACACACCCTACACTTAGAGTGTAGGACAAACTCACACATTCATGACATGGCAACGCCCCCACATCTGTGATGTTCTAATAGGTTTATTCCAAATGGCACGAGATCCATCAAAAAAAAATATTGTATTGCCTCCGAAGCATTGTAGTAAGGGCGTGTGCTTTAGTTACCGAAGGTCGTAGGTTGGAAAGTTGCTTCCAGTTTGGGCTGATCACCCGATTGTCTAAAACGTGAAATGATCCATGCGTTGGATGGGCATGTGAAAAGTTGGTCCACCCGCCAACCAGCATTGGACCGGCGTGGTGGGATACGGTCGAAAAAACCCCCAACAGAGGACGCGTGCATAAGGAGAGGCCTAAGTCTAGCTTTGGACTAACACAGGCTGCTGCTGATGATAATGAATTAAAAATATTTACTTCTATCCGGTTCCTAATGCGCACATGACGTTAATATTGTCGTATGTTTGGCAATCATTTGAAATATATTATTATTATTCTAAGTAAAGCGATTAAAAATAAATCAATTCCCGAGTAACGGGTATTGGCTTGTGAACAAAAGTACGGGTTCACTGGAAGTTTTTCCGGTGTGCTTTGAAGTCTAGATAGAGGATAGATAGAGATAGGAGTTTGTTAGTTATTTATTTTGTACCAATTTTTTTTCTTTAGGCTTGGAATGTAAAAATTTAATGCTTAGCAGGTATTAATGATAGGTTTTTAAAATAACTTTTATGGCATGGCAATATTAATTAATACGATATGACAAATTAGAAAGCAACACTTATAGATGATACATACAATAGGTAACGAATAATAAAATGTATATTAAAGAAAATAGCCAAAGCTCTAAAGCGCTGTAAGGGTATATTTTGCAAATACTTAGATGCTCATCATGCTCATCTTAATAGCACTGTTAATATCAGAAATCTATACTTCTTACAGGCACTAAAAGATGTTCAGCAAAATAATGATTCTAAATGTTTTCTATTTCACGACAAAAATGTTTACATTTTTACATTTATTTTTAGAGAGAAGCATTTTTTTTAATATTAAAAAAAAGCTTCTTGGAGTTATTTTTAATAAACCAAACCTGTAATGGCTGTACTAGTTACTATGTACGCATGTAGCGATGCTACGCATGTAGCGAATAAATAATTTGAAAACAAAAATTTGGAGGGGCAATAAATGAAATGCTTAAACGTTTGATAAAACTCGAGTAATAAGATTTCAATCTCGATTAACGACTCTTAAAAGCGCTAAAAGCTAATTTCGCAAATAGCGTTGATGAGAGATTGAATATGACCTTTAATTATTTTAAAGTTTTTCTATAATATATCAATTCTGTAGACAGAAAATAATTCATATTTAAAAATTGACTCTAGTTAATAAATGAAAACAATAATGAAACTTGATATTTGCTTCTGTAACATTCCAAATATCTGCATTATACAACATACATATACCATTTTAATTTCAATACGGCGACTTATTATTTTTTATTTACTTATTATAATAGTTTTCTAGGTAACGCATGAAATACAATAATTTATAACTTATTTTCAGGACTGTTAACAAAGAAGTTTTTTTTAGTTTTCAGTTAAAAAACTCTTATTTCTGGAACGTAATTATAACAGGAAATATCGTAAAATAATAATTCCAATTAAAGCAACGCTTTCCGACGCTACTTCCCGCGTAGGATGGCAATTCAAAATTGAACTCGACATGGCTTTAATTTTCCGCTTCGGGCTATTTAAATGCAATATTTTATATTACAAATTTTTCTTAAATCTTGGTTAATAATTATAAGATTTTATAAGGGGCAGTATGCCCATCACTTAGTGAAAGGAATGAATGGCCAATGGGTCAATAAGATTCAGGAGTAGAGGCCGTATTTGGGAAGACGAAATGTTGGCCGACCTCAAATCAGGTCGGATGCTGATTTACGATCTAAGTTACGTGGCCGGTTAGGCTTGGAATAGAGTAGCAGGGGATCGGTTTAGGTGTGGGTTTTGGGTTTATTAAAAAAGCCTTAGTCTAGCAGTGCGCTGATAAAGGCTGATTATGATGTTAAGGCGCCATTGGAGAGGGGTCGTTATCAGTGACCTATGCGTTAGGCTCTACTGCTAGCCCTGTTTCATCAGCCTTATTGAGTTTTATGTAGCTGTACAAAACTGCAACACCACTACAATGCAGGAACTTATCGAGCTTAAAAAGTAAGGAATACCCACCCCACTTCAAACACCTACTTCAAAATTAAGAAATGTATTACAACTGTATTTTTTCACGATACTGCTCCACGATTTGTACTGTCCCTTTAAACCAACTAACAACTTTAAACAAGAAACGCTTGGTATTTCCTCTGCAAAAATTGTGTTAGCGTAGACAAAAATTGAAGAGGAAAAATTAGGATCATCGTCTACGTGACCTCCTGTATATATATCTAGTTTCGTCTCGCTGGGTAGTTAAATTTTGGTACTGTGCTCGATAAACGAATATATTTGTCTTCCTCATCGTCTGGGCTTGCATTGTTCTATTTTTTTTCAAAGCTAGGGAATGACGCACATCAACACAGATTGTTAAATAATATATAAAAAGCACTAACTTCTGTAGTTTTTGATTGAGCATAGTGCGCATTTGCATTTTAAAGATTAAAGTAAATTGATTTATGCTTTTAAACTCACAACTGTGTTTTATAAATTTCAGGAAGAAGAAATGAAATAAAACAAGGGCGTATGACCAATTGCTCTTGCATGCAAATCAACAGTCTCTATTTGCATATTCACATAGATCAAATGTATTTCCGTGGTGTTTGTTAGTATTGTATTTTTAGCGCAGTAATGTATTGTACTTTTAATTTATACGATGAGTACATTTTATTTTTTAAGGAGTTTTTCATTTTAGTGACCAATTTTCACCAAAACCTATTTGCTCTAATTTTTAAGTCAGTGATTTATCTGAAAGTATCAAGTGGAAGAGATATTTAATTTTAAGGTACTGGTATTTCCATCCTGCGACGTTACCTATATTTATCCTGTGACCTGTGGGCAGCCTACGTTCGGTAACACTACTACGCGATCTAACAACAATCGCAACAACAGAGTGTTAATTATACAGTTATATTTCTGACTACACTACATCAGTGACAAAATGACTAGGATTAGGAAAGAGGATTTCAAGTTGTTTAGTGAAGTCGTAATTTGTGCTTAGTATATTACTTAGTCTAATTAAATTTTAATTATTTATAAAGATTTAATTATACTTATATTTATTACTACAAAAATAGATAAGCCTTATATAAAAGAAATAAGTTTTATTTAATTTTTTTATTTTCATTTAATTTTTTTATAGCATACTAAGGCAGACGAGCACTTTGCCCTCGTGATGGAAAGTGGTCTCGACGACCATAGGCATAGGCAATACTAAGAGTAGGTAATACTAACCCGCTATCACTACGAGTTTACCTGGCCAATATGGTGTCCTTCAAAGCAGAACACGTTGGTGTTTTCACACTACTGCTTTCCGAAAAAAAAAAAGGCACTGTGCTGATACCACTTCAGACGGACCCCGTAAATAAAAGACCTACCACACTACCACCTTTTAAAAACTTTTAATAGTTTACCTTCATGCAGTATACATACACAGTAGCATACACAAATGTTGCTTCTGCTTTTAAATGGCGTAAAAAGGAAGGCTTGATTGATTCACGTGTATTATAAACATACCATTCCAATTGGTAGGCGTCGTATATTTACTATATTTATTGTTAATTACGTTGAAACGTGATCTTAATACCAAATTATGCTGTATTATTTTTGACTGACTTCCTACAAGGAGATCCTTAATTCGGAGATTATATTATTTTTTGTATATGTGGTACCCCTTTGCTCCACTCCTACAACTCTGATTTTGTTCATTCATTTTTAGAATGATAGGTAATAGCTGTATTTGGCTCCATTTTTTAAAATAATTTTATGATAAATAGTTTAATTGATATCTATATAAGAAATTAATAAAATTACAGCATCCAAAATCACAACCTAGTGCGATTAAATTGCAAATGCTGGCTCAAATTTTACAGATAGACAGTTATTTTTTTACATTATTTTAATATTTGAATAGGCCTATAATAATGTCTGCAAGAGTACATATCTATGTTTTAAAAAAAATCCACAATAAGCATTTTATTGTACAATTTAAAAAATAATCATTGAGGAATATCGAGCTCATTCAAGATAATGTAAGTTCACGTAAAGTTAATGTATAAAAAAAACCCTTAATTTTATCTGCATAAAACATGGCATACAAGGTATTTTAAATAAATGAACATTTTATAAGATATTATAGATAAAAAATGCGTTTGCGGAAATTGCAAGGTAGTTCAATTTCAAGGAGGGAGCAAGTTGTCATAATGCGCTAAATAGTTTTTACTGTTTGAAGTCGCTCATATGTTTTTTTACATTTCACTTGTCTATAGTGAAATAACAAGAATCGGTTCAAATATCCCCTAACACAAACAACTGAATAATATTAAAAAAAACAGTGAACAAACAAACAACGCAATCTATACAAATTTTATACAGACAAATATATTTGTCTTAATTAGGCTCCAGAAATACTGAACCGATTTGAAATATTTTTCACTAGTAGAAAGCTACATTACTCTTGAATAGGCTACTTTTATGAGGAAAATCCCTTACAAAAATTTCATTCTGACTTCTAATTTCATACATAACATTTCTTACATTGAGTTTTTCCCCAACTTTAAAGACATACAATTATTAAGGGTAATCTCCCAAAAGATTACTTTAATTGCTTACTCAGCTTAAAACTCATGAACGATTTCAAATAAAGTTATTAGTTGTACAATTTATACATCCCAGGACTTACTATTATAGATATTTTTACACCAAATATAATTTAATAAATAAGGTCTTTTGCTTATAATATACACTTCTTTCAACAAAACAAAAAAAATTAGGAATAAATATAAAGTCAAAGTAATCATCTTCGTTCATTGCAGAATTACATTTTTATTGTTGTCTAAAAACTCTCACCGGTTTGGAATGGAAAGACTGACCTTTAGTATAACCTGCGTAAAAGATTAAAATTCATTTTATGAATAAAGCTACATTTTTCTGAATTTATTGAAAAGATATACATTGCCCTAAAGTTAATTTAAATTGCGATGCATTTTCTTGTAGTCTTTTGTTAAAGCAAGTTTATGTTTATTCTAGTATTTATTATATTTTAATAAAATTGTTTATAAATTTAGTGATTATACATTATATTTAATAAAATATTGTAGAGTTAAAACTAACTTTAAGTATAATAATATCTCTTTATTATCGCGAATAAAAATATATACAAATAGATGATGATAATGATCATGATTAAATAAAAAAATTATACGAAAAAAGTTTAAGTGTCAATTTAAATTATTCAAAATCTTAATTAAATCAGTACAAATATATTTAACTCCTTGCTAATAGACTGGTACATAATCGTTTTTTTTATATCGAAAAAAAAAATTGTTACAAAGATAAATTCATATTCAAAAATGATAAAGTTCAATCTTCCAAGGAAAGTTCAATTCTATACGTAAGTATGTGTTGGAATTACATAATCTAGTTTCGTCGTTGCACATCTAGACGTTCTGAAAGCTTCCTTTTGTTGTCGAAGTTTCCCGAGTTTCAAAGAAAAGATTTGCACTTCCGTTCATAACTTTTACAACAAAATACAATTTTCTTCTAATACCCAAGCAAGTGGAAACTTTGCGGATGCTCTTATTTTGTATAGGCCTCATTACATAATTAAATCCACACCTTTCAAACCAGTTCAAACATCATGATTCAGAAGAAAGATCCAGATTTTTCTTAGTACTTATGAATTATTTTGTTCCAACTCTAACCACCTTTTATGAAGACAATTACTGATAGGTACAATCTTTATGACGCAGTTATTTTGCAACGCTTTTTATCTGTGTTAATTAAATGTTAATGACAAATTTAAATATATAATAAGAGAGTTTTAATGGTTTTCAAAAATATTCTCCGCATAAATCGTTTCACGATCATCGACATTGTGTTGACTATTTATTAAAGCAGTCTTTGAATACTTACACAGACCTCTGAGCCACCTAGCTCCATGATCTAATGGGACAGGCCGATGCATTAAGAAATGCCGGTCATTAATTTGAAAATATATTTTGCCGGGCTTCGGACACCTCTCATTCTGCATATTTCCATTGACCATATCTTACTACTTTATTAAAAGTAAAATGGAAGATTTAAGTGACTAAGTTTCATAAAAAATGACTAAGCTTTCTTTTGTCTTTTCGCTTACAACATGTTCTTTGTTACGGACAGACTGGGTGCCAAATTTCTTCAAGTCAAATTTTTGATTTGAAATTTTTGTCCATCCTTATATATATTATTTTCATATTGATATAATATATATTTAGGTTGTTTTTGAGGATTCGGTGTTTAACGTTTAATAATAACCAACTTTGACTCGAGAAAATGGTTGGTTTCGCAACCTGTTTTAGCATCCCAAAATATTAAAATTAAATTCAAGGCCAAGCATAAGATATGGCAAAGTGTTCTGATACTTTGTGGTTTATAAGAAGCCAACTACTACGAGTGCCGAATACCTCAGCAGTTTCTCATTTTGCGGCAAAACAATTGTGTAGAAACACAATAGCATTTCAGTTTTACGAGCACCCTAAAAAGAGATCATATTAGAATAACAAAATGTAACATTTATAAAGTTGAGAAGTAGATTTATCCTATTGAAACTGTTTTTTTTTTTCGGACTGAAAATTAATGCAAATAAAGTTCTTGCAAAAATACGACCAAAAAAAATAGCAAGACACGGCATTTTTATATGTTTAAAGTAAAATGACCATATAGATAAGGTAGCTCAAGGTAGAGTTTTCGTGACCTCTAACTGAACGAATATGGCCTTCCCTTCACCCTTTGCAAACCCCATTCAAAATGAGTCAAAAGAACTCATACTCAACGTCATGTGATCGACCTCTTCGTAAGTAAAAAGCCGGCGTTGGATTCGGCTGGTTATTCTTAAGTTATTGAAGCAGTTGCCAGTTAGTAATTTACTACATTAATTTAGAAAATATTTGAAGTGATCGAAATATACCTGTAATTGAACGGATATGAGAAATTGCAATTTTAGGAATCTGATGCACAAGAGCCGTCTTCGAGATTCAAAGCCGGAAAAACAGAGAATTTGTAAAAAATGTAATAAAAAGCATTCCAACTTATTAGCACGTGTCATTAGCACAAAAGGACAAATGCTTCAGGCCCACCAGACTTCTTGACATGTAGGTACTACAGTCGTTTACGCAATGAGGTTGTATGCAACTGCATTACGGCATTTATACGCTTGCGTACAACCATACTCACCCAACATGCCTCATAGAAGGTAAAAGTTATACGGTCAATTGATAGTGAGACTGTGAACGTTTAATTTAAAAATATTTCAAACTACTTATAAGTTAATTTCTATATTATACATAAATAATCATAACTTAATAGTTTATTATATTATTATATATTCATTTATGAGTTTAGTAAGAATAGTGAATTTGATAATGATTCCATCATTATTTATCAAATTCACTTTTGTTAAAATAATACAGTAATTTGTTCCTAGAAAGAGACATTTCAATAGAAGTATTTCAAAGGCAACAGAAACTCGGAACGTGCTATAATTTACTTCCCAGTTTAAACAGAAGCCTTCGTTATGTAAAGGTTCATTGAAAAGAATTTAAAACTATTCGTCTGCATAATTAGCACTGCATTTTTAACGTTTATAGATGAAGAAGCTGTAGTCCCAAAATGTGCCACGAGAATTCGTAGTGCGTTATAGGACTACAGCTCCCTACCGGCCGCAATGAATAGTTTGCATTAGAACAACATAATATCAAACGATGTTTTAACTTTTATGTATCTAAAAATATATTTTATAAACAGCAGAACGTGAAAATATCCCACTCGCCCTGATGGAGCACCTTGGAGAGATCTGTAACTAGTTGGCAGCACTAACGATTTCACGTAATAGCTCACAAAATTCTTAAATGTTCAATTACTATATGAATACTTTATGTAAATACATAAAGTAATTGTGTACACATAGTTAATTAAACAAGCATGTGATCTGAATTGCAGGACCTCATCTTGGGGCTTAGCGCCACCCTAGACTCTACTCAATGGTTCCATTTTTGTCATTGTAAGTAGTATTTTTTATAAAAATATGTAATATAAAAAAAATACGCTGCGAATTTCAAATTGTTTTAAAAGAATTTACACTGTTTATGGGATATATTTTATTGTTTAAAATGACGAATTGAATAAAAAGTTCATATCATAGTAAAAATACTATTTATATTATATTGGTAGCACAACACTCGCAAATCTGCTCACTACCCTGAAACGTTAGCAGTTTTGCCATGTTAGCTCAATGTTTTTTTTAATAGTAAAATAATATCCTTCAATTCGATTCCGATTACGGCGATCGATCCTTATTTGAGGTAAACTAACTGCGTGGGAGACGTTGTAAAAGACAAAAGAACGCGCAGTCAAACTCCCTATACTGACACTCATAGCCCGATGGGGTGGATAGCCGACACGACTGGAGAGACATAAGACAATGGACAGCTTTTTTATGCTCATCCGAAGCATGGATCATCTTGCTTTACAAACAATAGATTGATCAGACCGCAACTAGTAAACAGGAAATAGAAATTTCCGGCAGGATTCGATCTCACGGCTTTCGTTTTCTCAACCGTATGCCCTTACTGTTAGGGTAAGAAGGCACTTTTTTGGTTAGTTTTTTTTAGTGCTATCTAATAAAATCGATAAGACGGGTGTACGGCAGTGTCTGCAAACTACTTTGTTCTGTTACTTTAACTATAAAAAATAAAAATTGATGCAAGTTTTAGATGTAGGGGAAGCGAAGGAAAATCGATGTGGAACAAAAAATAATATCTTTTTTCTTTTTTGTTGTTATATGATTGAACATTTATTAGTTGAACTTATTGTTAAGGAACGCTTGAATCAAATTACAGATTCAAAAGATATTGGATGATTTCCAAAACTCTCGCTTTGGTCCATTTTGCCTACACGTGTAGGTAAAACGATCCAGGCATGAAGGCAAAATGAACCTATGGCAAATTAAAACCAAACTAACATCTCCATCGTTTATTCCACGACACACCTTTTACAAACAAATCTTGTGATCTTTGAAGACAACATAGCCACAGTGGGCCCATAATGAATGAGAGTGGATTTGGAACCAGCTTTTAGCTGTTTTATAAAATAAAAGTAATGAACAATGGCACCTCAAAATGCGAACATGCCCTAATCCACTACCTCGTTGGTACAGCGTTATGTTAAATGGAAAGCTTCACACATGCTTTATGCACGTAATCTCTGAATTGCTCACAGCAATACACATTCTAGCCGCTGTGAGTCTTTCAAATTCATGTTTGGTATGTTTCATGTACGTTTCTTAAAATGCTTTCCAGTAATTCGCACAATGGTCTATATTGTGCTAATAATGTTTAGGATTTATTTACAAGTCAACTATCTGGTGCGCCTATTGTGTAACGAAAGCGTTTTATATTAAGTTTATCAAAATTAATATTTTTTTTTTATTAATTGCACATTTTTGAAATATTATACTATTTTTATACTCATATCCCTACCATATATTTTTATCTTTAACGTACTTCCTTTAATTATTGGCCTCCATTGATGAAATGATAACCTTTTTATCAATATATAATATATTTTTAGATTGTTTTTTTTTTTTTTTAACATAGTCTTGTAATACGTTCTATGCAATAAAACATTTGTCAATAAACATTGCAATCAATTTATGAAAAACAATAATAATAATATTTCTGGTCAAATAACACAATATCATCTAGTCCCAAAGTAAGCAAAGCTTTTACTATGGAAACGAGATAACTGATAAATACATAAATTTACTTTTCTTTTGTACATAAATACATATTATATAGATACAAACGCCCAGATACGAGAAAAACACTATGTTCATCGCAAATATTCCCCGGTGGAATCAACCCACACCCTTTGGCGCAACAGTCACTAACCACTGCGCCAAGCGGGTCGTCAATAATCTTATATTAATCTTAAAAATAATGATTGAGTTTGTAGTTTGTTTATTAATACTAAACAAAAATATTTTTTAATGCAAATATCTTTTCAAAATAATGTTTAAACATAAGTTAAACAAGAAATAAATAAAATAAAAAAGTCGAAAATAATTGGAAGCGTTTTGATATTTTTAAACACAACAAAAGTGAATGCATTCGAACAATGTAAATATGAAAATTGAGACAGGGAATTTGAATGCAAGAGCGATTGGTCGTATTCTATAGTTTAGTTTACATATATTTGTTTTAACCAAAAATTTTAAATAAATAGCCAATAAAGCTTTTTTAAGATTCGGGCTAATCTAAAAATAAAAAAATATCTATATCATGTCGAAAAGGACATTCAGGGAAAAAAATCAAAACTAAAATATTTTGTTTTAAAACTAAATATTTGTTTCAATGTCATAAATTTCTCACCTTTTTTAAAAACACCATTTGAATATTTATAAGATTCATATTTTGAAAGCCGATATGCGCTTTATTAGCTAATGTAAATGTTTGTAGCTTAGCTGTAAAAATATGAGCGAGATCTTAATGACAAGCTCTTAAATTCCTCAAAGGTACTCTTTTCGAACAAAAACCTCACCCTACTAGACATAGCAGCGTATACTGTAATAAAAAGAAATTAGAAGGTTTAATTTCTTGCAAAAAATATCTTAATGACTTGATAAAGCGTGAAAAAAATATAACGTTATTGAATAAAATGACTATTTACGGATTTGTTTGCGTTTATTTTACAAATTTAAATTACCCGACATCTCGAAAAATTTCCAGCGTATTAAATAACGTGTTAAAAATATAGCACTTTATAATTTATTACAGACTATAAAACTATTATACTCGTGTGATCGAAACACCACATAAAATATGCACTGTTGGAGATGAAAAGCCATAGTGCAAAGTGTATTAGAGTGGACAGACGCGTGACGGTGTTGCAAATCGAGGGTCTTAGTATTGCTTTCTTGTAAATTTCTTTGCCTGAATAGCTATAAAATAAGTATTTTATGTGGTTGTTATGAAAAGTGTATAAAGTGTACTATAACAATAATGATAAAAAATGAAAATAAAAAAGAAGAAAAAATGTTTATACTGTGCATGAAGACAAAACCAAAACTAATTACAAAAAAGCATGTTTAAATAAACAAAGAATGTTATTATTTATGGCGAAATATTATAAAGCTTCTAATTATACTGTAAATAAATTAAAAGAAAACGACACAATAAGAACGACTACTCGAAAATTAAAAACGCATTTACGTTATTATCTTAATAAAAACGAAACATATATTACTCGCTTGACTAAACAGTTAATTATTATTGTAAATAAATCAATTTTAAATGAAAAAGTTTTAAAATTCCCGTCGGTTCATTTTATGCTAATTGAACAAATACACACTTCGGCATCTATAATGACATTGTTTTCATTCAACGAATATAATAACATTATGCAAATTAAATTGTCCAGGCGAAAATGTTTTTACACCTGAAACAGAAATAACAAGTGAGTACGACGTGGACAGTAATTCAATAAAACATCGAATTAATACGGATTTTGCAGGAAAGTTAATTTTAAACATACATATCAATTGGGGTCGTTATTGAAATAACCACCTATTACATTTTTTCTAAAAGCAGTCATTAGTGAATGTACGACGGAACGAAGAAGTCCCTCGAAGTACATGTTAGGCCTAACTCAGAAAAAATGAAGAATGTTAACTTCGCTCAACGTCCTGAGACATGGATTTGACAAGTCATGCACGTATTAATTAGTTTTTCAGCCGGAGTACAATAACGCTTTTACGCTTTATGCGGCAGAAATTAACACTGCAATGGTATTCATATGGATTCCACGTATTTTAAAATATCTTCGTTATATCTTCACATCATTTGAATCATTTCAAGGATATATGGACACATTGACTGCTTTCTAACAGTATATAACTATTTTGTGCAATATAAGCGGTAACAACGTGCTATTGCTACAAATCATGTTTCTCTGACATGTCTTCAGTTTTGCATTTTTTAAATATCGTCTATATAATATTTTTTTCAAGGGCATTTACTTTCACAAAGATCTTAAACAAAGATGAAATGAGCTTTAAGCTTGCCTATCGCTTATTTAACATTTATTATTTATTCTTCAGTATGCATTTACGCTTGCTATCTTCATTGTAGGCCAATCCAATAAGTACGATTCTGTAGAACATGTGCAATTTAATATCACAAGGTTAGGATTTTTGACACCGTAACTTTTTTTCGTAACTATTTATTAAAGAACTATTTAAAAAGATTGATTAAAATTGGAGCCCTTGGCTCCAATTCCATTTTATAATATAAGACTTCATGACATCAGACAAAAAGCGCATATTCAGCGATGTCGTAGTGATCACAAGGTTTAAGACCTGAAGTGATCACTGACTTCTGAGAAGCATCCTGAATATATATTTGAAGCTTGAACGGTCCCGATTGATGAAGTCTACGCTCCGGCCTAACCTGCTCCAGCCTATTTTTGATCCTGGCACATTTCAGATCAATCTGGAAAATCGATTTGCTGCCTTGGAAAATACAATCGACGTGGACGTTGACGAGGAACTCGATCGAGTGGTAAAAATTATTTGAGACGAGGGTGCAAAACTCTGCGGTCTGCGACGTACGGTCAAAAATTCTAAACTTTCGGGAGAAACATTGGATCTCATGAAAAAGCGACGAAATGATCCAATCGTCACTTCGTTACAACAGTGGGTTCTTAACAAGACCATCTCCAAGCTGGTAAGGCGCGACTTCCGTCACTCCAATACGCTCTCAATACAGAGAGCTATTAAGCAAAAACCGTGGGTCCAAAGTCTTTGTACAACAGCTTGAAGAAGCCATCTAAAAAGTTGACCAAAGAGAACGGAGAAGTCGTCGCTTCGAGACCAGAGGTTCTCTCGAAAAGTTGAAAGCTTTTACAGCCAGTTATACGCGTCGCACTCGGCACACCCAGAGCCGGATGAGAAGGATTCTCGAGCCACTCTTACCCGCCATCTATTCATATAATTCATATATACTATAATGTTGTGGACAAAAATAATTATATGAAATTATGTCTTATATGCATTTTTAATTTTGTTTTAGATATAATGCATACAAATGAAAGAGTTAAAACTTATTCTCTATTACCTTACAAACTTTTGTTTATAAAATAGAGTTGCCGTAAAGCTATGAAGTATAACTTAATAATGTCTTGCATATACAGGAGTACTACATACAGTTGTTATAACTTTAGATATTTTATTTTAATATTCCCGACGTTTCAGGTAACTGTCATTAGGTAGAACGCGATTAAAATTTACACAAGAAGTATTCTGTGATGTGATTTTTCAAAACGTTTATTATTAAAAAAAATGTTTAGTATGATTTCCCTCAAGATTACCCGAATTGGTAACACTTTATCATTGCATACATTGCATACTCATTAGACGGTTTTATATTAAATTATTACTCACTTAAAATATATACTTTGACTTTTGGATTAACTTATATGTTTTAATTGTGATAAGTGTTAAAAGTGTGAAAGTTCAAAAATACTAGTGTCTTCTTCAACTTTATAATGGGTTTTTGTACTAAAACTGCTTTTTTCTACAAGACTAAACAATATATGCTTTATCTCAAATCGAAGCTATTTATTTTCATGTTCAATATATAGTCTGTACTACAATGTTTACCTTTTCGGTTGTGGAGGTCCAATGCCAGCCGGCCGTAAAATTTGTTATCTATGTAAATCTTAGATTATGTTTGAATACCAATAGTATTTAAACGACTGTTTACCTTACCTCGTATTTAATTAGAGCAAACTTAATGAAGAAGCAAACTATACCCTATAAGTATTTTAAAAAACTGCGAGTGACGAGATTTGTGAATCGGGTGGGCTTGAGAATATCCACCCGACTCACATATCATCTCAATACGCCAATAATAGCGCGATATATATATATATATTGCTTGAAACAAACAAGGAACAAAGAAGACAAAATTGTTCTTTAGCAGAATTCGACTACACTTTCGGTTATTAATGCGGTTTTGTTTATTGTAGATTTATCGATTCATATGTTATTTGGAGGTTACATTCCTAAAGTTTTAAATCAGAGTAGGATACAAATAAAGGTAGTAATATTGATTTATTAACAAGAATAAAACCTTATTCTGGTAGCTGTTCCACATTTTTTTAGTTAAAATTAAATACTTGAAGAATTAAAGACTATAAGATAGCACATTTTTATCGAATGAACTTGATAAATAATTTGAAGCTTTATGAAGGGTTTAATCTGATTCATTATAAGCTTTATAGAAATAATTAACAAGGTGGCAAGGTGGTTACAAAGCAAAAATTTATTTGTCACAATCATGATTATTAATTGATTTAAGTTGGTTATTACAATAAAACAGACTTGGTCTTGCTTGAAACACGTAAAGTAAAGTAAAGTAGGTACGAAGATTTATACCAATCGGACATAAATGCTTTTATAGGAAATGTAAACGTAAATACTTACTTAATTTATTTATATATATATATCTCATACTATTACTTTAAAAACCTTAATAATAACCCTATAAACACTATAAACTTCCTTATCATATTTAAGGTTTACCTTCAACAATACTTAGCAAACCCAAAAGCAAAGAACCTATATTGCCGAAAATTGTACAATTATAACTATAATTTTTTTCCGTAAAAGTTTTATTATTTAAATAACATTTTTTTTAATATAACTTGTCATAAATTAAAGTTTTAATAATAACTATGATTAGTATTTTTTATTATTTCTACATGGATTTTTCTTAAATATGAAGATTATTTTGTAAAAACCTTGTTAGGTTTATTAATTTAAAATTTCTAGCCCCAAAAACCCTTACCAAATATTAATTGACTATATAATTAACAAAAAGTGCCTGGCCTAATATTTATTACAAAAATAAATCTGCAAGGTTTTTGTTTTTACGGGCTAATTAAATGTAATCAAAGAGGGCAAAAGGGTATCAAGATCGTTCTTCGCATAAATTGTTTTAAGAACACCGACATTGTGTTTAGTACTTTATTGTGTATTTTGGTGTATTTTAATTTAAGACGTGCCTATATAGTAAAGACATAAGCTCTAATTAAATATGTCTTCAATGAAAACACATGTCTTAATCAGATATTGTTTAAATTTATGACGACTTCTACGTACTTAAAAACATCAACAACGTTTTAATAAATATAATCTCGACTATAGTTGACGGTTCCCTATTTATCTAATTTACAAAAACATGCAAGCGCCGTTTGATCGATATGGTTCATACTCTTCCTCAAATAATGACACCTAGTACTCGACGCTTGTTCTACAATATAATTTTATTTTAACCATTTTTTTTAACTTAATTTCTATTTTTCAGTTGGATTTGTAACCATAGCGTAGGATGTCCTGCGTGAGATGGAGTGACGGCATTCACACAGTGGCCGGTGAGGGCTGGATGAGATTATCCGAAGATCGGAAGCGGCGGTTTGCATCAGCGAATGCCTATTTCCAACAGTGGACTGACACAGGCTGATGATGACGATAAAGATCTCTTTAAAAGCGTTTTTAATTCGTATTTTTAAACTACTATTTACTCTACTTAAAATTTCATACATCTGTGAGTCAAACAAAACTATAATATTTTTTTTTATTCAGGCAAACTTCTTTTTTATTTAACAAATACTACTTTATACTGTTTTCATTGAGTCACATGCGGCACCACAACTGAATGTTATAATTTACTATCAACATAGCGTAACTTTAAATGATTGAAATCTATTAGTAAAGAATATTGATTGAGGAAAAGAATTTAAAATTCTGGTAAAACGACCAATCGTTAATTGCATGCAAATCAACTAGCTTCATTTGCATATCTCCCTGATGCACATTTTGCATCTACAGTTTATTCTTGTAAATGTCAACATGCTGCAAAATGTTGCATACTTTGAATGGAAATAAAGGGAGGATTTCTTGTCAAAAAACTTTTTGTTATTATTTATAACTTATAAAATTACCGCCAGAATGTATTGAAATCTTCAACAGTATATTTCGTTGTTTTCTGAAAACGAAGGATAACACTACCACAAGTTCGATACCATCTTCTTTAAGTTACTTTATAAAGATCCTCTCTATGCATCCATTAAGCCCTAGTATAGCCTTCTTAATAGGATCAGTCCTCACACAACTCGAAAGCTTTTTCCAATTGTTGTCGATTATCTACTGAATTGACACATTGAATAATACACAACCGTCTAAATTAATATTTTTTTTTTGTGCTGATATAAAAAACCACAACGCACCACACCATATACAATACATAACCAATGTATCCCTCATAGGAGCATACATTAAATCTTTATGTTCCAATGAAATATTTCGAGCAAACCCACCATTAAAAATTCTGTTTTCTCGCAAACCATTATGACAAATCGTTGGATTACTTAAGACCCTTTGTTTAAACAATTCACGAAACAAACGACCGGTTCGTTCGAAAACAGGCTTGTAATCGTTTTAAACAGTTTTTTTAATCCAATGTGTTGTTTCTGGATGGGATTAGATTGGTCTTGCGACTCATCTGTATAAAAAGCGCTATTGTTGAACCTGTGCAATATCAACTGCTGCTCTTCCAATCAAACATTTCATTATATGTATTTTTATGCATATACGTTTCTTATCTGTAGAATTTATATAAAATTTCTAAGTTGTGAAGATGTAACGCGCAGTTAGGTTCGGAGGAATTACGGAGATTATTATTTCATTAAATGTTAATACTCTGCCGGACCATTCAATTGTAAAAAGTACGAATTTGAAAACTAACCGCCAATAATTAATTAGGTTCGACAGTTAAATTCTAAGATTACTAATAAAGTTTTTTACCGCAGAAATAATATAAACGTAAAGAGGATAGAAAATTATAATTTAACGCACGCACCCCAATGTAAAGTCCTTCTCGTCAAAACTTATTTTTAAATGCATTAATGGTTTAGTGAAGGGCTGTTGATACGCTAAGAAGAAAAAATCCAATATATTCCTTTCTTCACGAAGTTTTTGTGCAGACACAAAGTATCAATTGCCATAGAATGGTTATTCCTGTAAAGAATAAACATTTAAAATTTCCACTAAATGATTTTCGTACTTAGAAAAACAAGTTGGATCATGTACATACATTCTATGTCATCTCTTTAGTAAAGAAAAATATCATAGACAATTACTGAAAAAGCAATGGATGCCTACAATGGACATTGTTACTTGAATTTCAACGTTTTAAGCCTTTGTTTTCCGAGTAAATATTTTTCAATATTAAATACCAAATATACATATTAAGTCGAAAACGTTTTCACACCTGAAACAACAACAACAATCCCGAACAATGCTATTATGCAAAGGTAAATTTTTATTTGGGATTGCGGAGCGCTAAAATTTTATTATCATGACTGCCTGAACGCATGAACACATACATGAATTTGAAAAATCTTACTGGAAACGAATAATTTTTATATTTTCTGAACAATTTTAATTTTTGGTTAGTTTTCTTTATAGGAAGGTTTATCATATTTGTAGCATAAATTTTGAGGACATTGGTATACTTTAGGGACTGTCCACAAGTTATACATATATTTAGCGTATAAATTACGCATTGTACCCAAATAATACGCTGTTTGGTAGTTATTCTAAAAAAGTAAAGTATACAAATACAAATTAAAAATTATTGAATTATAATAAATAAATAGGTTCTGCAATATGTTATCGTAGTCGATTCCGACTACGGCGGCCGATCCATATTAAAGATCAGGTAACCGCGCAGGAGATTTTACATAGCACAAGCAAGCACAGACGCACTACCTATTCCTTTATACTCTCAAAGCCCAATGAGACGGATAACCCACACAACCGGGAAGAGATAAGGCGCAGGACCAGCGCAGGACCAGCGCAGGTCCTTGAAGCGCAAACTTATTGGAATGTGTATCTTGTTTATGCATGGATCATAAACTTGGTCATGTAAGATCTCGTCTTAAAGTTTGCCAAAGAGCGATGAAACGTAGTATTCTCGGCGTAACAGATAGACCGAATAAAGAACACTACACTACACTTCATGACTGCTATTGTGGATGTGGGAGCCAAAGCTGCAAAGCTGAAATGAGATTGGGCGGCTCACTTGAGCCGTACGAACACTGAAAGATAGCCAATGGTCGTGACGGAGTGGGAGCCAGACGGACAAAGCGGCCGAGGAAGTTACTAAACTGGCAGACGCTGGCACACAGCAGAGATGAGTAGAAAAATGATAATATAAATCAACGATATAATCTATAAAATTAATTCGCTTGAACTTTGGCAGGAATAGATTGCTAACGAGGCTAACAAACGATAATGCGAACGAAATGTTCAGCCATGCTTGTAATCGCTTTACGGTCCTTATTTTGCAACTCATTAACTGTGAGTATAACATGTGTTTCAAATGTGTTTTTCTATGTAGCTAGATGTGTAATTTAAAAAATTAGAGAAATAATAAAAATAATACCTCCAAAAATGTATTTGAGAAAGTAAATGACACTTATATGTTCCTTACATGCGTTGGATCAAAGTCTTACCACTTTATCAAAATATTATGAAGTTTTTTACCGTATTCTCAAAAAAAGGATACGGAAGTAAGTCAATTCCGAAAATAGTTATTTGTTATTATCACGCTGCTGCACGTAACGAGACATAATTTATATTTATATGTCCACAAACTCGATTTGTTTTATTGTAGTTAAATTATAACTATCTTTCATTGCCAAACGTAAAGCAGTAAAGTAACGAATGTAATTAAATAAGTACTTTGTCAAGGTTTGCTAAGGATGACGATTAGTCAAATTACATATCCCACACTGAACACCCCAAAAGGACAGTTAGACTAACTAATTTTACAATAAGAATAAGTTTTTAATACCACAAGTTTCTAATAAAGTTCCATATTAACTTTTAAAAATTTTCTTTACTGCTTATAATATATGAAAATTCTGTTCATTGATTGACAAAAATTCCATTAACGGTTGAATCAAAAGTACATCTGACCTGAGGGGGACTGGAAAAATGTTATTTTATGTCATCTTTTGTATTACGAACAATTTTAGGCTATCCCCGATAGAGGCAATCCTCGACTTACACCGTCTCAAGTTGCCTTGAACAATGTTTAATGGACCAGCGTTGTGGGATACGGTTCAAAAACCTCCAAATGGAGAAGACGTTCAGTAGGGACGCCTATGTCCAGCAGTAGACTAACACAGGCAGATGACGATGATAATAATGATGATCATAATTCAATTGTCTTGATTTCTGGTAAGGAAATTTAAGGCAATTAACCATCATGCAGTCCCAAACACGTAGGTTGAAAGGTATTCGTTTTATCTGTCAGCATCACGTTAGGAAATATAATTATACACCGCATCAGGGATTTTAAATTTATGTAAAACTCAACCTCCATAGTAAAAATATTGTTTGGGTATCATTCAATATTTAATACTTTGCGACAAACTGAACGTCAGTTTGATAATAATAGCATGTTTTAAATTTCCGATAACATCTATTTGATTTTAATTCACCACTCTTTAGTACACATTTACTTATACATAAGCTCCATCTTAAAATAATGCTAAATGTAAAAATTGCTATTAGTAAATGTACTCAAATACTACCAAGACCAATTGGTGCATAAGCTCTGTGGGACGCTCATATGATGTGTATAGCAGGATTTCTAAATCCCACCTGCATAGCAAATTATAAGCCACGCTTTTCTTTATAACGCAGCTCCAGGCGAGACTCTGAATTTCACATGAGCACTTTAAGATATGCAACACAGTAATAATTTAGTATTCCTATTAAAGATCCTTATCAATTAATGATGTTATAACTTCGATTTAACGTATTTTTAGATAATAAAAAAAAATGAAGTTAAGTATAAATAGCCCTATTTTACGTAATTCATAAAAATCCGAAAATTAAAAATATATATTATCTCATCGCCATCGGAACCAAATTCTCTCTTTACTCTATTTCAACAAAAGCAATGAATTTGTATGTTAGCTGAAGAACGTTCAACAGTATCAAAGGGCTGTTAAAAGTCATAAAGCTCCTGTTACATGGTAAAGTTTTCAGTGCTATATAAAGAAGTAAATTCTCTAGCAACCGCTGTAAACAAACAATAATCTCCGGAGAATTATAAAAATAAATTACGTTTTTAAATGATTTTAATAATTATGGTATACATATTTCACATCATCAGCCTTTGTTAGTCCACTGCTGGACATAGGCCTCCCTAATACACCCTATCCATTAGGGGGTTTGGACCATAACCCACCACGCTGGTCCAGTGCGGGTTGGTGGGTGGACCGACTTTTTACATGCCCATCCGACGCATGGATCATCTTACTTTTCAGACAATTGGGTGATCGCCCAAATTGCCTAACCTATGGTATACATATTTAATATTTAAAATTTAATAATTTATGTTATTTAACATATAATAATTTAACATTTAAAAAAAAAAAAAACAAAACAATAGATACCTACAATATTAAGAAACAATCTCTTTGTCAAAATGCAATTTTCATTGTTTGTAATTGCTTGCCGTCAGGGACTCTAATTAAGAATATTGGACGCATTAAAATGTGTTAAAAAGTAAATGCTGAAGGAAATAGGGCTATAATTTTATAATTAAATAGACATAATATTTTCCAAAATAACAAACTACTGCATTTTGAGGTTAAGATCGATTTAATATGAAATTCAAATTTGCCTTATTTTCATTTAGAAATGCTACGTTTTAATTTAAATTTCTAAGTGTAATTCTTTAAGAGGATGCGCTGCCAACCGTTGCTGTCTTTAAATATCCAAACCAATGCAGTTTAATTTTGAAATGTATTGTCAGTTATGCTTATATCGGATATATACTATAATAATATAAAAAACTGCAATATGACACTGACGTCATCATTCTTCTACATATCTGTTTAAAAAGGATAAAACATTATATTGATTTAAAATAAAATTGACTTATTAGCCAATTTTATTCATGCATGTACGTTGTATGCTTTTGATCTATATCGCTCTGGTACGGATGGAAGATGGAAGGATGTTCCATTGTATGCTTTACATATTGTCATACCTTCAGATAAAGTAACTGTGTTATATTTTAGATATATAAGAAAAGAAGGATTAAAAATCTTAGGGTAAAAAATAATAATAATCACGAAAAAGGGAAAGACTGTTACGTTTTAACTTAAACAGTAAATTTGTTAAAAGAATAAGTCACCTTTAGGGTCATTTGTTGCAGGGATTATTTATTTTCAAGCGAGAATTTTTTTTAAAACGGCAAAAAACTGCAAACTTTGGTAAAATAAGGACCACCTACAGTGTTTATCAAACTAATTGTAATTGACATTAGTATTAACCAGCATTTTGTTTTTGAAGAATGGATAAAATCTCTAATTCAAAAATCATTTTGGCTAATTCCTATAAATTGAAACTACCAGAATTTTGTAGATGGTAGGTCCCTCTGGGGCAGCACCTCCGTGGTGTCTATTTTTACCATAAAGCTTTAGAATCAAAACTGAACTGTGTTCCGGTTTGAAGGACACCGTAGCCAGCGTATTTACTGGGTAAATAAAATTTCACATACTATTTCTCACGGTAGCCAGACTGCTCGGCGAGAATTAAAAAAACAGATATATAAGTATTCTGAAACTTCTGATCTCCTGGTTGAAATATTAAACTTCGTATTCCAATATTATCTTATGATTTTAAATAAAAAACAAAAAACCCATTTTATATAGTGATATGGCTGCATTGTACAAAACGGAAATTACACCAAAAAGTGAAGTAAAACCACGTTGCTTATTTTTACCATTCGACAGTAGTTAATAACTACTATTGGTTTTGTTTTCGGGCAACGTTCCTATTGTATTGGTATTGGTATTGCATTGTATTGGGGCATCTTCTGATCATTCAATAAACTTCATCATCATCATCATCAGCCTGTGTTAGTCCACTACTGGACATATGCTGCCACTAATGCCGCCTTCTCCAATAGAACCCCTATTTAGACCGTAACGCTGGTCCAATGCGGGTCATCGTACTTTTCAGACAATTGGGTGATCGGCCCAAATGGTGGTAACTAGTAAACAAAAAACTAGTAGTAAAACAACGATAGCACAAAGTGGTTTTCTATGAAATTCGAACCTACGATCTCCGATTTATAAAGCAAGGGTCAATACCGCAAGACCACGCAGGCGCTCTCAATAAACTACGTGCTGTATTAATGCACCATTTAAAGTAAAATAATACAATCACCAGAGTAAATTACCAACATTAAAAAGAATAGAACTATTATTAGTGAAACAACACTGAAAATGCTGCGCGTTTGCCCGCTGAATGGATTGCGAAAAATTTATTAGCTCCGTAATTACCCTTTTTACTTCAAGGACGTACATTCATTAGTTCCATTATTGTTCTTTATCGCACTGATAAAGAACGGACAGATAAAAAATATAAGTTAATTTTAGCTACCGTGTTCTTATAAATAATGTAACCCTCCAAAAGGCCTTGTTTTCAATAATGCTGTGTCCAGATACTTACTAGCGTTTTATCAGCACGGTCTTCTTACTTGCTCAAAGAACTATACAAACATTATGTTTAAATAATGGTTATATAGAAACTTTACCTATAACAAGTATATATGTAAATAAACGTAACCCGCTAGTTCTTTTTTTTTCTTTTTCCCCGGACGTATATGATCTGGGCCTGACCTTGTTTGCATTTTTTCTTTTATGCTCGTTTTTCTCTTTTTTTTTGGAAAAGGTCATTTCTTATTTTCTCTAATCGAATTAAATCTATTTTTTTAAAATTCTAATATACATGTTGTTGACAATTGTCGTTATACATTAGTATCTTTTTATACTTACAATTTGCTTTACAGCGTTACTTACAATTTTATTTATATTTGCTTTCCTACTGTTTATTCTCTTACAGTCTTATAATTAGTTTACATGGTCTTTTAGGATTACCGTTTTACATGTTAATTCTAATTATTATTTTACTAGTTTTGTATTATATCAAGTACTTTTTTCTTCTAATTGCATTTTATTTATGCATTGCTCTTGTCTACAGTCTATTTCTTGTCGACATTACTTACAACGTGATCCGCTGCCCTCCAAGAGTAGTTTATCTTTTGTGTTTTGTACCATATTTTTATTACATCTTTATTTACTTACATATTAAATATCTTAACTTATGACGACTATTTATTCTCTAATATTTGTATAGCGTGTTTACCAAGTTTTTATTTATTTTCCACTTAAATTGCTAGTATTGTTATTTATACGTTAACTGTATAATCCAATATCTTATATATTACTAATTAATTAATTGACATCTATTTATATTTTTACAATAATGTTATTTTTAAACATGTTTACTACCTTTACTTTAATTTTTATTTATCAATTTTACTAGTACACTGCCACTCTGTTCTATCTTCTCTCTGTATTGCCTGTTGTTTCTGATTAACTTTCTAATTGGTGTGTTTGGCATTGGTTTTATCCACCCTCTCTTGTGTGTCGAAGGCAGATATTATTATTCTCCTCCCACTTTTAGTGTTTTACTGCGTTTTATTTTCCGGGTCCTCCAAGCTGCCTGTTTGGAGGAGCTGGAATGCGACTATTGATTGCCGTAATATTTATGTATGCGTAAGGTGGACCGCCTAGACATATGCTACGGTGATCCTCGCCAGTGCGTCAAACTTTCTTCTCACTGGACACATATCACTGAAAGCGATATTGTTGGTTGCAGGTAGCTTTGCTCTACTGCGCATCTCAGAATCTCGTCCACCATTCATCCTGGGCAGTCAGCTCTCAGATGTGGGCCACCACAATGGCTACAGGTATTCATCCAAGCGTTTTGTGTGCCCATACGCCAGACATTTGGAACCCTGCACTAAAGGTAACTGATCTGTCACACGTACTCTCTGAAGGGCTATATGTACAGTTCTATTTAAGGTAATTATGCGCCATAGACAAGGAGCTACCTAGAGTGTAACATGAGTGGTAAGCGGATTTCGTGTCCTCTTCCGATATTTTACGAAGGCCCGGTATTCGTCTTCATTTATTCCATCCCACAGGTGTTTGTTTTGTATTTATTTATTATTTATTACGGATGACTACACGTTGGTGGAGTTAACCGCTACAACCCGGCAGAGTCGAGGGGCTGTGCTACTTAAAGCACAGGTTTCACCTCTTTATTTGTTGGTTAGTTCTGAGGGTCCCCTGAGGGGAGACTTCGGCTCGGCCTGCCACTTGTTTAACCCGTCAGCGATCTAATCGAGGGTGCCCAGAAGGGCCGAACCTCAGCTCGATCAGTCGTTATTTTGATCCATGTCTAATCCGTTAGCAACATGTATTGAGGGCGGTGGTCCTAACCTCGGCCCGATATGTTGCTTTAGGACTTATTTAATTTAGCTTAAACCGCTCTATCTGATCAAAGAAAATCGGACTGGTACGTTTCGATATCTAGTGTACGGAGTGTGCGCTTGCCCTCGACGACGAGGGAAATATGTGTTTCGTTTTTGCGAAGTAACACTTGTTACATGTTACTTCGTCATCGGGGTCTATAGTCGCGAGCTCTTTTAAGGATGTCGTGGCGATGAAGTGAAACAGTTGGTTCATTAGCGGCGGCGCTTCGTACCAATTAATTAGAATGTTGCGAAGCCGAGTCCAAGTATCGGATAGATGGTTGTTGTAAATATTGGCTAATGGCGGGCAAGTTCAGATCACTGATCATGAATCTGTTTTACACGACATTGGAGTTTATGGATGTGGGTGTCTTTTGCATGTGCAAAGGCGGGACTGGCGTAAGCCATGTTTAAACACCGAATGCGAATGACCACCTTGTAAGGCAAGAGATAACTTGCTCTTCGTATTAATTAATAGAAGGAGTCGACCCAGGACATAGGCCACTGTTTTTGACCCGCACGATGTTTGGGCCGAAGGATAAAGTCTGGTCTGATCTGTCTAGGATTACCTCGAGGATTACGTCTCTTGGTTTTATTACTTCTTTTATCCTATTTATAACATCGTCTCCCGTTTCCATTTCATCAGTGGAGGCAACGGCTACTGAGTGGTAAGCCGTTACTCTAGGTGTACTCTAGGTGTAGAACTCACTTTATTCGCCGTGACATTGAATTAAGTTATCTCAGATTTCTTAGGCTTGTTGATCGATACTTTCTCTCAATTTAGTTATATCTCCCTTATTTTCTGTTCATAGTTTTCCGTATTTCCCAACATCACCCTTTTTATGCTCTCTAAGATTTTTGAAATTTCCTTCTTGCTATTTTCCATCAGTTCCTCATGCTCTTTTTACATTGTTCTTTAATGCTGTTTTTAAGTTTGTCTATTTCTTTTTTATTTTTAACCGACTTTAAAAAAAAGATTAGGTTCTCATTCGTCTGTATTTTTTTTGTGTTTGTTACATCCGAAATTTCGCCTGGGTAAAGCGATTTGGATGTTGTTTTATTTATTTGAAAGCTGGTGCTTAACGTTTGGTCCCATAGCAATTTAGTTCAGTTCTGACAAAAGCAACAATGAAGAAACTGAATAAAACTGTAATTTACATTAAGTATGTGCTCATAAAATGGACAATTAATAGCTCAATATCGCGCAAATCGATTTAGATGATTCTTTTTTTATTTATTTATTAAAAAAAATTTAACTCAATGTCAGTTTGATAAGAGTTTGGCTAGGTTCTAATGATGGGATCCATGAAAAAGCGACGGAACTCTTCAAACTTAGGAGCAAATTAACGATACTCAAAGGAATCTTTTATCGGATAAGGGCCGTAAATCACGTGAGGATCGATAGAGGGGGAAAGATGAAGAAGGATTTTGGATCGGGAAGTTTTTTACTTTTTAGTGAATTTTAATTTGTTTTGAAATAGTTTTTTAATTTGAAGTCGGTTTTTTTCGTTAAAATATCATTCTTAATAAGTTATTCACATTCACCTTTTTTTGTCGTTTCATATTTTTCAGTAATACTATTGTATCTTTTTTGCTTTGTTCTATTTATTTCCCTGGAGCTCTACAATTTTCTCCCCTAGTGTTTTTGATCATATTTCTTGAATTTTTCGATGCCGATTTCTTCAGATATTTTTTATCCTATGAGCACTTATTTCTAGTAACTTTCTCTTAATTAGATTTGCCTTCTCTATATCAGTGCATATTCTTATAGGATTATCTATTATATCTCCTGACTCTGTTATACAATTCCTTTGTATTTATTTTCATTTTTGGCTAGTGCTTTAAATCTATCGAGACAGGTACGTAATTCCTCTTGTCTCTTGAAGACTTCATAATCATCTTTTTGAATTATTCCTGACACTTGTTTTGGCAGATCCTCCATTTCCACCGCCTCTTTCTTTAGGAGGGAGTGTAATTTTCGTATCAGGTGCTTTAGCTTTACCTTTTATCTTTGTGTTTTGTTCTGGAGGTTCGGTTTAACCCGCAGGTTCTTTGTACAGCTTCATCATCCTACAAACAACACCGAGGTATTGAATTTCAAATTATAGGCACCTGTTAGATAGGCCTATTTACTTTTTTTAGTTGCAGAATTTTTTGTTTAAGTAGAGTGTTTCACTACGGTAAATTAATTATTTACACGATAAGAGAAATGTATTATATATTAATAACTTATAAAACAATAGGGATACGGTCCAAAAACCCCCTAATGGATAGGGGTGTTTTAGGGAGTCGAAAACATTTGACCCTCGGAGACCGCTGCAATAAAGCTGTAGCTTAACATTTTTAATAACTTATGCTATTATAATCCTTTATTTTTCGTAGTGTTAAAAAATCGTATTAATCGTGCTCTGTCAGCTTCAGCACCTATAAATCTCTATTTTATAAAAAGACATTATTTATTTTGACATTTGTCACTAAACACTAAAGTTTCATATTAATAGATATGAAAATGTCACTCATTTAATACGATTATTCATTGACAGTTCGGCTATCGATGAATAATCGCATTAAATCTAATGAGCGGTAGAAGCTAAATTTGTGGCGGCTAGTGTAGTGGTTATACATTGTCTCTGCTGTATTAATATAAACTTAATTTACTTGTACAGCTTATATTTTTATTGAATATCTCCAGGTAATGAACATATATGTTACAAAATTAACGATATTAGCATCTACTAGCGAAATGAAACACAATAGATATGAATTTCTATTTGCAATGCTACTTAATGTTATATGTTAATTAATAAAAGTAAAAAAGAAAATAAAATCCGCATTTCTAAGAAATCCAACTAAAAATTTAAACTTAAACGTGAATATTTATTTTTATATTTTAGTCGATATATTTTTAAATACTAAACTATCGTCGGCCCCTAATAAGTATTGCCTAATTTCGAGTTCGGATTAACTCGATAATTGTGAAGGAGGTCAAAATCATGTAAAATTTTTCTGTTATCTACTAACAAACGTTTTTAGTAAAAGTTTATAAAAAAAGTTGTTTAATTACAAGAGCACAAATTTTGTTAATACGAAAAAGGACTTCTGCGTTATGCTATAACAATAACATCAGTGAATACATTTATCAATTTTTCTTATATCCTTTGTCAATTAAGCCATAGTGTATATACACATATTTTTAGGAAAATATATGCTGAATGATAATTTAAAGGCGATAAGAAACATAAACTGCAGTACGAAACTATTTTACGATGGCATTACTTTGCAAATAACATAATATTTGACAACAATTTCCCGTAAGCTAATATAACGCGCCAATCGACGCCTATGTCTCAAATGCTTTATGATTGATAAAGGTCAACTAGGTCCCTATCCAATTAATCTTCAAACAAGGTTGAGGTTATGTGGAAACATGCGATTAATTTGATATTTAGTTTGTTCTATGAAGGGATGCGAATGTGAAACTTTTGGGTAAAAACGGTTCATCAGCTAATAAGTTGAAACAGAAACGTAGTCAATTTTAATAGTAATGAATACGGTAAAATTCCTTTTGAAGTAAGGTTAATCTTATCAAAGATCACAAGCAATACACAAATTAAGATAACGAAAAACATATTACTTTAAATAAGTTTACTAAGTAAATTATCATCTGTAATATTAATCTTAAAACTTTTTTATGCTGCTTGACTTAGTGTTATCAATTCGTAAATTATTCGAATGCTCTCAAGGCTGGACTAATCTATAAACGAGCAAGTGAAATTATAACGAAAAAATACCCACTTTAAACAGTACAGAAACATTTTACGCAATACAACCGGGTAACAATGTAAAATTGCCCTGTGATTTCTGCCTCTGCCTTTAAAATCTATCATATATCTGAAGATATTTATGTAAATAAAATGTCGTGTACTACATATTTCATATTAACAGAATGAAAATTTTGGAAGAGCCATTAAATTTCATCCTCCATCGAACCGGACGGGTTGCTGTGCACATAGTGACCTAACAGATTGACAGAAGCAATCTTTACTTATTTATAAGTTATTTATAAGTTGGATATACAAATAAAGGCAAACGAACGGCAAGAGAACCTCAACTGGTGATAAGAAAATCCTTGTAAGATTAATTCTCACAACGAAGTTTTATTTTACTAGGTTAAATGAATAGTAGGACGTCCTGCGGCAAGATGGAGTGACGACATTCGCAAAGTGGCGAGTGGAATGAATGAAAATAGCCGAAGATCGGAAGCGCAGGCGTGCATAAGGGGATGATAATAATTTTGTATCAAAAGTCTACTCTACAAAGCCTAAGGCAAATCCAAAAACCGGAATAAACCGCAATTTATATTATTTTCATATTCGCAACGCTAAACGCTTGGTTTATCTACATTGGTTGGTTAATGTATATATTATACGTATCACTGTAATTGTAATAAAAATGTTTTAAACCCTGTGTTTTGCCTAATTTGCATGGTAGTTTTATATCTGTTAACATAGGCCAACCAGTTGAGTCTGTGTTTACTAAATTATGGGTGAGTAATTTAAGTTATCGGATTTAATAATTAAAAAAATAAATTTTGTAAGTTATAATAACATTGTTATTCTTTTTAATTATTTATTCTTCTGCACAAAATAATGTACACAGGCGAGCTTAATGCCTTAGGCATTATCTAACAGCCGACCTTTAGATGGCTACGAAAAAACAGAATAGGTGCACAGATATAAATTGACGAAATTAAAAAAGGATTATAGGAAACTGAGTATATATGTATTAAATAAATAAATATTTGTTAATACATATGTATATTAGATAAAGAAATAAATACATAGATTAAAACAAATAAATAATTAAGTAATCCACGAAGCTAATTATACCACTGCCAGTTCTTCCAGAAGATGTTTCGGTCCAAACTTTACGTTTAAACTCAGAAATGTTCTTAGCCATCCTTACTTGGAGAGGCAGCGCATTCCAAAGGAGGATAGATTGAATAAAGAAAGATTTGTGGACAAAATCGGAACTATGTAGGGGACAAAAAAGAGAACGGTTATTCGTTGAACGAATCTTTATTGCTGACAGAGCTTAAATACCGGAAATAGGAAGACAGGTAAATTGGTAAAGGACAATTAAGAATGGAGAAGAGAGTTGTAACAGCCCTGAACAACCTCCGTTCATGAGCTGGTAACCACTGAAGTTGAGAGCGATAAGATGACCATATTTGCGGAGATTGAAAACGAATCGAATGCAGTCATTCAGAATTTGGTCTAGTTTATTGAGTTGATCTGCATTCAGGTCAAAGTAACATATGTCACAATAGTCGATTAAGGGAAAAATTAAGGCCAGCACGAGCGTCACCTAAGCTCGGACGAGGAAAAAGTTTTTAAATCTATAAAGAGATCTTAGAACACATGTCATTTTCTGAGAAACTCTTACAACCTGGTCCTTCCAACATAGTGTCGTGTCAAGAAGCAAACCAAAATTTTTGACACACTCATTGAGGTGGATGTCGAGATTCAAGTTTAAACTGTAAATCAAACCAGTCAGTTCATCAATGGGTCCCTGAAAATATAATTGCAGGACGTCTGCGTATAGATGATACGAACATTGAAGATCATGAGTTATAACATTTATAAAAATAGAAAACAAGTTTGGAGATAGTATTCCGCCTTGAGGAACGCCACTTTTAAGATCAAGCCATGTTGATAATTCTTCATCAACATAGATTGTTGACGAACCCGAAGATATGAAGAAAAACCATCCTAGTGCGTCATTAGAAACCATCAAGTGGGTAAGGATAGTCAGTAGGATGTCATGATTGACGGCATTAAAAGCATTGGAAAAGTAAATCAGGACCAAAACGGTGACTTCAGACTTCTCCATGCCTGCTCGAATATCGCCAGTCACTTTAAGGAGAGCAGTAGTGGTGCTATGGCCTCGTCTAAATCGAGATTGAAGGGGACTAATCAAAATGTTATATACAATGAAGTTGGAGAATTGCTTTAGAACGCAGGACTCAAGCACCTTGGAAAGGAAAGGTAAAATAGAAATAGGACGATAATGGCTAGGTGCGACCGGGTTTGAATTTTTAGGGAGAAGACGGACAAAAGCTTTTTGCCATAATGAAGGAAAAGATCCACTAGATAGGATTAATAATATGGGTAATAGGGGGAACGACGATATCAAGGATAGGAAGAATCATGCGTCGACCTATACTGTTGCATCCAACAGCATTAGACTTAATTCCAAGGATAGTTTTTTTTTGGTTTCCTATGAAGACACTGATGAGAAGTAAAACTTTATAATATAAGGGCGCGTCAAACCATTTAAATAAGAAATAACTTCAGATTTTGTTATACAAAAGTTCGACGAAGAGGCAATGAAATGTTGATTAAGGTCTTCTGAAGAAATTGACCTAAGAAGGTTTGATGAACGCGGTTTACCAATACCTAGAGTTCCGAGGAACTTCCAGATCTTAGCAGGAGATGAGAAAGTTATATTATCTAGAATATGATGGCGTTTTTTGCGTTAATGACAATCTTGATTACAATCGATTTTGTAGCAAACATACATGATTCAGATCTTCATCTGACCGACTTCTCTTAAATTTTCTAAATGCACGATCTCTTCGTCTCAAAACCATTCTGATCCCATTAGTAACCCAGGGAGCTGGTGGGTGTTTAAACGTCACTTTTTTAGTAGGAGCGTAGACATCATACAGTTGCGTAATAGTTTTATTGATACCGTTTACATTTTCGTCAATCGAGTCAGAAACAATCAATGAATCCCAATTTATTTTCTCCACGTCCGCACGCAGCTTTTCAATGTTTAGCTTGTTAAAGGAACGCACGTGCAGCACCTTTGGTTTAGGTTTAGCAGGTTTGAGGATATATAAAAGGAAAATTGGGTCATGATGAGAAAAAATTGGAGCAGGATACTGACCATGACAGAAAACCAGGGATGGATTAGAGGAGAGGATAATGTCAAGCCAAATGTCCTCACTAGAGAGATTATGGTGTGTGGCCTTAAGAGGTAGTAAGTGAAAACAACCCAACCTGACAATATTGAGGAGTTTACCAGTCTGAGGGGAATTATTTGCAAGGAGTTTGGTGTTGAAATCGCCCCTGATAACATAATGAGTGTACTCTGAACCCAAAAATTCTAAAACCAATTCGGTGAAGTAGCCAGCATTTGGCGGACAGTATACTACTGCTAAGACTATCTTGGTGCCACCAACCGTAACTTCATGGAAAAGACATTCAGCAACAGCTGGATCGGAGGAGTCAGCCAGTTCTTTATACGGGAGATCGCTTCTTAAGTATGTTGCGACGCCTCCTACTCTTTTTCCTTTACGATCATTGCGCGCCAAGATATAACCAGGAAGAGAATACATAGAGGATGGAAGGGTGAGGTTTTAGCCAACTCTCGGAAATAAGGATGGCCTGGAACGTTGCATTTACAAAATGTGTCACACAAGTCATCATAATGACTTGCAACACTCTGCGCATTAATATGGCATATATTAAACTGGTTACGATGTGTCGTGCTAAATTTTAGGTTAAGAAAGTCTTGAAGAGATTCGCTTGTAGAAGAAGCAGAATCATTAGCAGAATAGAAACTATCATCATCAGATTCAGTGGACATAGATAAATAAATTAATAAGAATATTATTAATATGTACAAAAAAGTTATATATATATTAGTATGTATATAATAATTTATAAATATTATTCAAAAGTAAAATTACTAAAAAACCTAAATCAAATTTTAAATTTTAAACCACCTGCCAGCCAACAAGTTAGAAGTACTTACAATAAAACGAAAAAAAAATAATACTAAAAAGGAAAGTATATTTCATAAACATAAAAAAGGGTACAATACTGAAACATAAACAATAAGCGATGCCAATATAAAAAAGTACAAAACACTTCGCAAACGCGTATACATACAGCATGTTTTAACAACATGTAAGCAATAATGTTCTTTAAGAATAATAATACTAACAAGGAAGCACAACTTAGACTAATTATTGTAAAATAATAAGAAAAAAAAAAGTTACAAAATCGTTATCAATTAATCTAACAAAAGATTGAGAGAAAAAAATATACGAACAAAAAAAAGAAACATTTCAATGAAATTTTCGAAAAATAGACTTACATTTTGAAACAAACAAAATCTTAAATTTATTTCTAAACATTTAAAATTTACATGCAGATAAAAGCGAACGCATCATAGCCCTTATATTGAATATTTGAAAAAAAATATATAACTGTCAAACGTCAAACTAATTAGTAGTATCCCACGTGCAACATCTTAAAATTAGTCTTTGCATCTAATCAGTTTAATTCCAAGCATAAGTTTCCCTACATATTGAAAATTAAAGAAGTCCTCTTACGGTGTCATACTAAAGATATTCAGGTAGTTCTGGCCTGGATTCCAGGGCACAGGGGCAATCATGGCAATGAAGTTGTAGACTTCTATGCCAAAGATGCAGCAAAAACTGGATGCATGGACCCCTAAAGATTGTATTCAAATGATTTACTGCCATTAGCAAGTCAGCGCCTCTTCTCATCTTGAAATAAATATTGGCTTAATGTTAATGCTTCTAAAGGAAGTACAATACTGATATCCGGCCCTATATTCCTACTCGTCTTTGGTTCTGCAACTTCAAAAATCTACACAAACGTAGTACCAATATCATCTGCAGATTAAGACTAGGACATGCACGTACCCCTGTTCATCTTGCAAAGCTACACATAAAAGACACCTCTCTCTGTGAATGTGGACAAGATGAAGGAATACTCGACCACATATTTTTCAATTGTCCCAGACAGATCTCTTCTCTCAATGACCTGCTGCCTCCCCAAATTACGCATCCCACCAATTTTAAAACTTTACTACTTATGTTGATTCCCCATTTATTCATATTTTTGTTCTTACATTAATCATAATAACATTAAACTTTAGTTTGTTTGTCTCTTCAACAACTAACCCTGTGTTTATTGTGTGTCTCTTTTGTTTTAGATACTTCAACAGAAACTATTGTGGTGGATTATCTCAGCCCATAATCAATTCTTAGTTGTTAACTGTGACCTTGTTCATTTACGAAGCCTGTTACATATAGCAGAGTCTAATCGAAAAACTTGACGTTGGCGAAATCTACAAGGAAACGCCATCAAGCCAAAGAACTGAACTGAACTAATATTAGTCTTAAGTATTAAAGTATTTAAAAAAAAAGTGAAGATAACTTAAATTGAATAAAGAACGGACAAATCTAAACAGAGCTGAATAATCACAAAGCATATATAACGAATAATTAATAAACAATACAACATAGCAAGTGTAGGCCAGTATTGTTTAGTTTAACGGTAAGAAACATATATTATTATCAAGAAGTAAAAACAAAATACTTGTAAAAATAAGATAATTACATAGATAATAAAATAAAAATGTACTATTAATATAAATTATATTCCTGTGACTATAATGTTATCTAGTGTTTTTGGCTTTGCTTTCAGGATTTACTACGTATAGTTTTCTCGGTTGGTTTAGGATACTTCATTATCAGAGCAGATAGATCTTCCTCCGTTGTGATCCTTTGGATGGCGCCGTCGGATGCACGAATAATTATGACGCCATTCTGTGTCCACACTGAACGCATCCCAAAGTGCAGACTAGCCTTGATGAAAGTAGCTTTTCGTGGACGTGTCAAAAATTCTTTTACTGATAAGGAAGTACCTTTTAGCTTAGTCTTACACTTCCAAACTGTAAATTTCGTATCGATACTTCTAAATCTCACTAGGATGGGACGATGCTTTTCTTTACTAGACATACCAAGCCTATGACACTCTTTAATAGATGATGAGGAAATTTCATTAAGACCTAACTTAGTATTGAGCACCTTAGTTATTGTTTGAATGCAGTCCTCACCGTCCTGCTCAGGGAGACCCATCACAATAAGTGCCTTTCTCCTGTTCCAGGTTTCAAGGTCATCTACCTGCTTGGCACACTCTTTGATTTGGTCCCGAAGAAGACTTAGAATACCGAAAGTAATCCCTCTGAAATTTCGGAGCTCCTCGCCAATTTTCGCCACCGTATCTTTAGAAATACCAGCGTTAGTGATTTGAATCTGGAGGTCGTCAAACTGCTTAGAAATGCTTTGCTTTAGCTTGTGTTAAATGGAGATAACTTGATACAAAGCCTAATGCAGCCTCAACTAGCGGAATAAAGTGCAATTTATAATATTTTTTATTTGCAACGCTACATCACAGTATATTAAAGAATTAAATATTATTCCTCAATAATACTTGGCGATTTTTTACTTAACTACTGTATACTATACTATAGTTCTTACAAAATTCGAGAGTTTCATTAACTATTCTATTAACATATATTATAAAGTCGATGCATAAACTGTACATGGACTAAAATTTATAACTTGTTTTTATAATATATAAAATGGTCTAGTATACTTGCCGATTGACTTAGAATTTAGAATATAGATTATACTCAGAATTTACCAATATGCGATATGAGGAGTAATTATAGTTTGACATTTTATAACGTTTTTGTAATGTATGTTTTTAATGGTTTTTTACATATTAATTAGTAGTAATAATACAACATTACAATATGCATTAGTTTATTATATGCTTATCTACTTATTTAAAGGATCTTACTTATTATTTAGGTTATCTTCCCTAGTATCTCCCTAGGGAAGATAACCTAAATAATAAATAAGATTAGACCTTAATTATTATTACAATAGTGTCTTTTTTAACTGCCTCCAGCTCCTAGTGGTATGGCTGTGGCTTAAAACCGGAGGTCGATGGGTTCGAATCTGCGAGGACTCAACAAATTTTCATTGTTGTTTCCTAGTTGGTTAGGGCAATTTGGGCCGATCACCCAATTGTTCTGAAAAGTAAGATGATCCATGCGTCGGATGGGCATGTAAAGTCGTCCCACCAACCGCATTGGACCAGCGTGGTGGGATACGGTCCAAAATCCCTCTAATGGATTGGGGTGTATTAGGGGAGGCCTATGTCCAGCAGTGGACTATCACAGGCTGATGATGTGATGTGTCTTTTTGGTCATAAATAAAACTTTGTTTGTTTGCCGACAAAATATTTCTTTAATTTTATTATTTAAATAAAAAAGCAGTCTCCATACATATAATCGTTGAAGCTGCTTTAAAACATAATGCATATTTATTTTCATTTCGATGTAAATTTTGTTGTTAGGTTTTTCTTTTTATATTTTTGCTTCATGTTCTTTATTATTTCATATTTTACTATTTTATTTTATTTTAATTAAAAGACTGTAAAAATACAATTTTTAGCGAAAATAATTTTAGTCACAATTTGCCTTAATTAAAGTGACGTGATAAACTGTCTACTTATATCGATAGCTATTCCCGAGCCTAAATGAGGGCACTCTAATTGATTGAACATCGGGTACGAATTGACAGTGACTGCAGTTCACCAATAAGAATGCGTCATGTTTTAGTGTCGTTAGTCTTTAATATTTAAGATTATTCTACAATTTTTTATAATACTTTGTAATTGGCTTGTATAGTTCATCAATGTTTCAAATATTCAGTGTAGACTGTGATACATTTCTTTATGGCTAGGAGCAGATGCCTTCTATAAGAAGTTGTGTAGAGTAATCTGTAGATTTTTGTAATTAAATTAAAAAAAAAAATTAATATGCCTCAATAAGGGCACAAAATTTACATTAATCCGTCTTGGGTTTAAAAACAAGGGATCAGTTACAATGCTTCAAGTTCGAATCGTGCCCAAATCTCCGCTCTAATCCGCAGGGCTTTTAGTTAACACGAAAGTCAGATTTCGTGCTTGAAATTTATTATAGTATTATCGTTTTGTCATTGTCAAAAGTACATAAAAGACGATGCACAATAAATTTTAAAGCATTGGATGGCAATATTCTAGTAAAACCCCACTTAAGGCAATTTCACGAACTAAGTTTTGGTTCAAGGTGGATCGGGATATTTTCACTTAGGTCATACCGAGAAGAACAAAGAGCATAATTTAGCCAATTACGCCATAAGTTTAAAATAATAGTTAATAGTGTAAAGAGAGAAAAAAAGTTATACTTGTTTTATTTACTCGTACGCGTGGAGTAGAGTTAATTTGAAACAAAAACTTTTTATTTCAAATTTTTATTTATGAAATCGAGTATAAAAATACGAATGTCAAGCGGACTACCAAAAATATGAGGACGTGAATTTTGCATATACTCTGGTCAGCTATACTTCTTGTAGATGTGGATGTGTACACTGATTTTTTTCCGTGTGACGCTTTGTTGCTGACTTATAAACTTTTTAAAATTAACTACTATTGCAGTCATTAATTTTTAGTTACTTATTATGGGTATCAATTTATTTGTTAAAAATCAAAAAGTGTTATTACTAGTAAAAAGTTAAAGTTTTCTATTTCTATGACATATTACCTAACATAAACCGCAATGGTAATCTTAACGAGGTACTGTTGCAGTATTTTTTGAAAACGGTAACATGTGATGATGAGAAGTGATGGTTTTGATCTAGATATGTTTAAAAAACGTTTTATTTAGCCTCTGCAAAATATTATATCGTTGTTGTACGTCGAAATAGCCCATTGTATGTAGGTAACTTTTAATTTTTCATGCCCCATGCCACTTAATCGAAGCGGTTTCACGACTTGAATTGTAAATATAATAAAAATTTGGAAAGAGAAAAGAAACACTTTCACATGGATTTCGTCTAATATATTTAAACTATAATATATATTAGACGAAATCCATGGAAAGTGTTTCTTATAGCCTTGATAATAATTCTTAGAATTTTCTCTTTTTACATAATCTTAAATGTATCCAGAATTATGTTTCTGGATATATTCTTACATGGCATTGGGTTTTATTTTTATTGCATAAATAAGATATGACAAGAAGTACCAAGATGTCCTTAACTCAGATGATTTTATCTTTCCATTTATTGATGGTACATCTGATTAAAACAAAACACAAAGAGTTTTCCTTTTGGGATTGAACATTTTGTCCTTTAATTTACAAGCCGGATGCATACCTATAAAAGTATAATAGACAATACAGTTTTGATATTGAAATTATTTTATTTATTTTCAATGGTTTATAAAGCAAAAAAAAGTGATTAATACGTCAGTAAAACTAGGTCTATTTATTTAAAACTCTCAGTGTCTAGAAGCTATATGTAATCTGTCACAAAATGCCCAAAGTAACTCAATCCATCATAATTGTTTTAAAAAAAAAAACTTTTTTAACCATAGCCATTTTCTAGGCTGGACAAATTATGGACCTTTAGAAATAGTAACAGATATATCTTGTTTGAAATTAATACTAATTTCAAATAGTGTGCAAAAGAACGACGGAAAGCAACACTTGCTTTTATTAAAAGTCATATCTGTCAAAGATTCGTGTTTAAACCATATATGTATGTCATGACAAAACCATATATAAGAAAATAATGATAGCCTTTAAAAAGTTAATGCATACAAGGTGGCAATATTTTTTTTACTTTTCATAACTTGTATTTTATTATAATAATATCTCAATTATATTTAATTCTTACCTAAGGCAAAAATTTTCTCTTTTTGATAAAGTTTTCTTTTTTAAAATAAAACGTTTCGTAACGTTCAAATAGAAAAGGAATATGTATTGGGCTTTATTCCGCTGTTCGGAATGCCTTTGTATCGTTAACTGTTATATCGTTTTTGGCTCGTTTTAAATTTGTTTTCTCCGTTGTATTTCATGTTGTTTCATTTTAATTTGGGCTTTAAAGATTTTTTTTTACACTAATCCCTCAGAGTTTTTAAAATCCGTTAGAATTTATAAAAGCATTACCTGCATTACTAATACATAATAATGAAAAGTTATATGGAAGCCTTTTAATCCACTACATGTACCGCAGCAAATCTTCTTTTGGGACTAATTTACTATGCAATCGATGCGTACACTTGGATAGCTTTTACATTGTATCCTTTGGTCAGCATTATCACAAGGATCGCAATCCTTGCCGACACACTGGAGACTTCAATTGTCAATGAGGGATTAATTGACAAGGAACCTGACTCCACCTTGTGATGGATTTGGTTTCCGTCTGACGTACAGAACATGGCCCGATTACAGGCTTAGAGTATCCTCAACCGCTTTACGTATTTCACTTAATCCCAGAGCTAGCCATTTTATACATTTTAGCCCCTCTTCCAGTTGGGCCAAATGAGAATCAAGCCGTAGCGTGTGTCTGTTGTACGTTGCAATGGTTACTTTTTTTTGGCGGCTTACGTACTCTCGGAAATTCTTAGAACCCCTCGTCATGCCTGAAATAGTGAGGCTACCTGGAGCTGAGGAGTAGGAATGAGCAATGAAATAAGTTTGAAGAAGAATGATGATTTTCGGCGAGATAATATTAACGCTTTAGACAAAAATTGGCTTGTAACTATTTTGTTAAATACTGGCTTATAAAATGAAATGGTTGTAAATCCTTACCCAAGACTTCCTCTCGAAGATGATTGGCGATAAATGGCATAAAATTACTTCTTAAGTGTGTATGAATATGGGGTTACGAATAAAATTTTATTTAATAAGTTACTAAGTCTTTCTTAATACTATTATATCAGTATAGTTTTATCTGTTCTAATCGCCTAAATCTTCTTGTTTTATTTTAATGATAAGATTCTATTAAACTCAAGCATTTTTTTATGGCTGAAATGTAAGACGATTTATAGATAATAAAAAAACTAGCACTAGATACTCTTATCTGATCGCCACACCTAAGAAATTTTATTTTGTTGTCCCAGTTTTTATATTAGCTTTGGTTTTTCCCAAACGAGAGCCCTAGTGGTTATGCACGCCTTACGACAGGAGTACTTATTGCAGTTTTTTATTACCTTTATTTTGTACTTTCATATATCTATCTGCATACGCTTGATGTTTCTTATTCTCTTTTAAATATAAGCAACAATATAATAATATATAAATGTATTGGTAAAGCTATTGCTAAACATAGGTAGCCAAATGGACAAAGTGGCAATAGTGATGACCTTTTAATTTTGCTTAGAAAACTTAAAAAAATTATATGAAATCTTATAATTTAGAGGTAGTCGTCAATTAACCTCAAGCTTTTATATGTACACTCTAAATTGAGTACCTCCTTCTTTTGGGAAGTCGGTTTAAAAAATAATGTATCACGTTGTTACTTACTTGTTTTACTTACAGTTAAGTTCGTAAACTAAAAAAAAAAATACAGTTTACTTAATTTATGACGAGTACACATAGTTCCACAAATATGTCTAGTTATCTTATAGACATTATTTCAAATGTACTTGATTTAGTACTACTACAACAAATAATTAAGTAAATACTGAAATGAATTCACAGCAGTGTATCAGCCACACACACTTTACAGGAGAACATATTCATAATACCGGTGAATAAAGGTATTACTTTCATCATAATACTGCATATATTGTATATGTTTTCAGTTTGTAATTGGAAAATATAATTTGTAAGGGCATTACATTTGGTCAACAAAAGGCCAGGCTTTAAAACTATGTAATTGGTTGTTTAAAGTGTTTGTATACTTGGCACGTGTAAGGACGTTCTTAAATTCTACACGTGAGAGCTCGCCCCACGGAAACATATTACGAAGTGATATTCCTCTCTCTATATTAAAAATGCAAAATGCTTTCTTAGAGGATTTTCCATGACATATAATTTTATAGATATACAAAACGAAAGACAAACAAAACCAACAAGACTTGAAGTATTTAAGTTTAAATGTATATTTTATTATGTTACTTAGATGTAATAGCACATAAAGATATATGAAACGTATTGAAGATTTATTTACCCGAAATTATATGTCTTACAATTTGTAACAATATTTTCCTGAAACCGATCGTACTACTTTAAACAAGGTTAATTTATTTCTGCTTAAGTCATTGATATGCTTGACAAAATAATTAAAAAATTTATTTCGTTTTATATATACCAGTAAATTATGGGACTAGAAATGATTTTTGATTATTATGCATTTTATATTTAAACATTTTGTAGTATACTTTAATACCTACATCACGTTAGCAATGAAATCTGTATCCAAATGGTTTATAAATTTCAGTTTTATCATTAAAAAATAAGTATTATCAATAATAAAAATACCGAAAATCTTAATACTTATGTACAATTTTATGTTAATCTGTATGCCTAACTGTAATCGTGTTGAAGGAGCATTGAAATTTATAAACCATTTGAATATCGATAACAAGACTGCCTAAATACTAAATTTACCTGTTCTTTGTTGGATGTGGGATTCGATGCTGTGTTTAATTTGTGGGATGGCCACTAATTTACTATGCAATTGAGACAATTGCATAGTAAATGAGTCGTAAATGAAAAAAGAGCCAACAGTACAAGTTAAATTAAAACATAATATAAATAATTATTGAATATGAAACTAAATGTAAAAATAGATACATTAGAGATAAATTGTACAAGTATTATAACAGTCAACAAACAGGACAGTGAATAGTGAGAAAAAGTGGAAATATTTTTTTCCTATTTGAACGTTACTAGTGTTAATTTAAAATATATTTACATTTTACGAACAATTTTAAAATTATAAATTTAATTTAATCATATATACAGGCAAAACTAATTTGGAAAATTATTGTGTCATAATTTATTTTATTTCCAATTTAATTTTGTTATTAAGTCAAGAGGTTCGGTTTCATCTCTTTCAAGAATTTATAAATTAGATTTTAAAGGTAATATATAAAAGCTATTAAATAATATACTTTTATAAATTATACAAATAATATTTCATAATAAAGAATAGAAAACACTAAAATACGAGGAACCAGTTTTTGAATTTTGAATTTAGAAGACTCAAAGATATCGAAATTTTATTTCTTATAAAACCCTTTACCTTTATCTACTTTTCTACATAACTTCCGTGAATATTGAGGCACTTGTCATAACGTTAACCAGTTTTTGAATACCCTCTATCACAATCATCTACTGCCTGGAGCTTTATCACTACAAAAGGAAAAGTTCTTGGATTTAAAACTTATGCTCTTTGAGAATCACGTTTTAATGGTGAGAAACATAGATTAGGTCTACGTCTAATAGGTTTATAATGAACAATCTATGGAATGGTGGCATTCATCATCACCCAAAAAAGTGAAAAAGATTCATAGAATATTAAAAACTTTGGCCTTTATAAAATTTTAAGGATTTATAACCTTTTTAAATCGAATAAATTAAGGTAGTATAAGTCTTAATATAGGTCTTATAATGTAAAAACTCTCCTATTAAGGCGGTCATTTCCTAATTAAACAGAATTTACGTCAATTCCGAAATGTGTTACAAAATATCATTTAATTATGGATTCCCTTGTATCCACTATGAATTTAAATAATTGCAAAAGCAAATTTAACTAAACGAAAGTTCATTTGTTTATAACTTGAAAGAATATTGATGATTGGTTTAAAGTTATACTTCTTCACAAATAGTTTTTGACCTAAGTGTACAATATACTTATCTATTATAGGTATATTTTATTTTTATTTGATTATTTGGGGAAAGAAGCATATATTAACTACAATTACTTTTATGCATTTATTAACAAATGGAAAATTATATATAATTATGTCACAAAAAAAATGTTTTGATGATAATTCAGTTTTTTGTGATAAAACTGGTAGGTGCGGAAGGTCCGATTAACATTGGGACCGTCTGGGGTGGTACTACTGGAGTGCCTATTTATTCCACAAAGCTGTAGTTTAAAGACTACTACGTTCTGGTTTTAAGGGCTCCGTAGCCAGTGTAATTACTACGGCAAACGAGACTTAACATCGTATGTCTCAAGGTAGGAAGTGCGTTGGAGATACCACTGGTATTGCCAATGTCAAATAAAACCACAATGACAGAATAAATGATGTATAGTACAGTATTCTATGGTAGTAATATTATTTTAATGTTACAAGCGTAATAAATAATATTGCTGGTTTTATTTTGAATATTGTTTGAAAATACCAATAGAATTTGCTTGAGCATTTCTTTATAAGTAGACTTAGAAAGATATTCTTCTCATTTAAAAACTATTTTTTTAAGATGTTAAACAAGTACTAATTCATCATTACCATCATCAGCCTGTGTGAGTCCACTGCTGGACATAGGCTACCCTAATGCACGCCACCGCTTCCTAACTTCGGCTATTCTCATCCAGCCCACACCAGCCACTTTGCGAATGTAGTCACTTCATCTTGCCGCAAGATGTCTCACACTACGTTTGCAGAGCCTCGGTCTCCACTCTATAACTTTCCGACTCCAGCGTTCATCAGTTCCACGGCTTATGTGACCGGCCCACTGCCACTTCAGTACTCATCATAGACACATTTACTTCCTAATACACCCCTATCCATTAGGGGGTTTTGGACGGTATACCACCACGCTGGTTCAATGCAGGTTGGTGGGGTACTTTGGTACTAATTAACTTTATTTAATCTTACGTGTACATTAAGGTCAAATAAATAAATACACTTGCTAGGTTTTAAACAAATATTTTTCACAAAAAAACACATTTCTGTCGTCGAGGCATCATCTTTAGTTTGCAAACAGGACATCAGGCAACAGGACAGGGTTAAAATACTATACGGGCTAACTTTGTGTTTCTTTTTTGTTTAAGATGAAATGGTCTGATCAATTAATCATCTGATAAGTACTGGAAGTAATCAACCAAGCTTAAGTACCAACATTGTCAACAGACTTTATAAGATGCATATATATTTTAAATAATAACACGTGGTCTATTTATATCATGTATCTAAATTATAACACATACAATATATATGGTTATCATATCACAAAAATTTAAATGAAAAATATAAACTTAAAGAAAAAGCCCTAAGCATATTACACAAAGTTGTCTTTGATCTGATATTTCTCAACGTTTATATTTCAAGACACAAAATTGTTCAGGTTGATTTCCCACAAGAGTACTTCAATTGCTAACAATTCCGCCAAATCTCTTGAAGCGTTTTCATATTAAATCATTAGTAAAGAAAGCTATATATTATTAATAATTTGACATTGATATATTATGTAAAATACCTGATTTATGTATATTTTATGAAATACCGGTAAATTTAATACAAAGAGTATTCATGGCTACGTAATTTACTTTCACCAGCATAAACTTATCATGTATATACTTTGATATATGTAATGTCTTTAAAAAACTCTACAAAAAAATCTCTTACAGTAAGTCTAGCTATTGAGCGGGTGCTGAAGTGACATAATTAACTTTTATGTCGTTTTTTTGTGTCGTCTAAACTTTCAATAAGCTTACCCTTTTCAAAATCTGGCGTTTTAAGAAGTTTTTTAGCTCTTGTTCATTACTCGTGTCACAGAGAACTAAATTAATTTCTTTTCATCGCTTTCTAAACTGAAAAATTTATTAAAAATTTATGCTCCTATAAACTATTGAACTTAGAGACAACTAAATAAAGGTAGGATAAATTAAATTAATAAACTGCCTCAGTAGCCTAGTGGTATAGGCGTTGCCTTAGAAACTGGAGGTCGTGGTTGAATCCTCAGGACTCAAACAAATTTTCACTTTGTTTCCTAGTTGGTTAGAGCAATTGGCTGATCACCCAATTGTCTGAAAAGTAAGATGATCCATGCGTCGGATGGGCATGTAAAAGTCGTCCACCACACCAATCCGCATTGGACCAGCGTGGTGGGATACGGTCAAATCCATTGGATGAGGTTTGAGGAGGCCTATGTCCAGCAGTGGACTATCACGGTTGATGATGATGAAATTAAATTAATATTAAACCTAGCCCAAAACTCAAAACTCTTGCATGGAAGTTAAACTTGAAATTACTATTAAACTCTTTTATCTCGTCGCTTTCAATAACGTCTTAATAGCCCTAATCCGCCTTAACCCTATAACATTTGTCAAAACATCTTTGCTGCGGTAGTACTGAATAATTATCGTCCAATACTTCAAAACACTAAGTATTGCAGTATGGAGCACTAAAGCTCGTGTTAACTGACAGCCTTGCGGGTTTGAGGGATTTCGGCACAATCAGAACTTGAGCCGTTATTATTGATTAGCTCCCTTGCTTGAGAACTCTAATATGTTTTAAGTTATTCAATCAATCAAAATATTACCTCTGACATGGTTTAAGCATATAGAAAGAAGAATTTTTAATGCAATAACTTTTATGTTGCCTTAAACTGTATTATATAATATGAGCTATTAATTTGCCTGATTGCAATTAAAAATGTTTAGATAAAAATGCTTATTGTGGGATATTCTTCAAACATAGATATATGCTCTGGTGAACTTAATTGTAGGCCTTTCTCTTAAGGTTGAGCCAGCGTTTGCAATTTTAATCGCACGAGGTTGTGATTTTTGATGCCTTAATTGTCTTAATTTCTTAAATGTCTCCTACTTATTACATAATTAAAAAACAAATGGGACCAAATGACAGCCAATATCTATAATTTTAAAAAGAAATACCAAAATCGGTGCACTAGGACCGGGACAACTAGACAATATATATAAAGAAAAAACATACGCTACAAAGTCGGTCAATAACGAAGTCGCTTTAGTTATGTGTCCGTGTGAATGTATACATCTTTAAACACCTCAATGGACTAGCAATAAAATTACTACAATGCTTTACTGATGACCAGTTAGGTACTAATCGATAAAGTCTACCAACTGTAAGATTTTGAAGTAAAAGGCACGTACTGAAAAGGTTTTCATAAAAGTCTATACGTGATGTCCTCGCTAAAAGTGTGTGGATGAGCTTTTTCCTCTTTCTGAATTAGTTGTTAGTGTACGTGTATTTAAGATGTAGGTAGATTAGAGAAGAATTTTAAAAAAAAATGTGTCCTAATAAGTAGTAATATAAGAGTCAAATCTATGCTTTTATTTCTTATACTTTTTCTTTTTATCATAGAATTGTTTTAATATTTATGCCATAAAAAAAAATAATATTATCTTTAATTGTAAACAGTGAATATATTTCTTTCAATGTACGTTACATTTATTTGTTTTTTGTACATTTTTTTTAAATTGTGAGGAATCGTACAAGAATTATTTAGTGCTCCTACTAACATTAATAATAAAACGTTGAGAGCAAACAGTGTTTTGCAACATTGAGATGGTGAGAAATTTTGATATATTTATTCCTTATTGACGGTACTAGAAAGACTTATAAACTTAATCGGCTATATTACTTGTTAATTTAAGTAATAAACAATATATAGAACTGAAAGTTAGTACAAAAGAATTGATAACACATTTATTGGAGCAAAAACGATCGTAACAAACGATGGTTCATATTTGTATGTTTTTTTTATATAAGGTAACTTTTAACTTTTGCTTTCTGCTAGCTTGTTTTCCGGGTTAGTATGGGGTCGGATTCTAATCCATCTTAATTTACTTTTAAAACAGTTTTTTGCGCAGAGTAGTTGCCTTCTTACCTTCATTATTCAAAGAGTAAACTGCATTCAATGAATCGATTATTCATCAGTTAGTTTTTAGTCACTAGCATCCTATACCGGACGCCAAAGATTATCTTGATCACAGATACTAGCTTTTTCATGCCAATAATCACGTGATGGGCTTATATTGTTTTAACCAATCGAAAAAGGCAACAAAGAAAAAGTTTTACGAAAAAAAAAGACGATCAAACAGATGACTAACCAGATTGCAATATGTCATCTCCTCTATTGAATTCCAATTGCTAGTATTGGAACTATATAATACTTGTTATCAATTTTATCAGACAGTTTGTCACATCCCTTCACAGTACATGAAATATGGGATGAGATGAAAATAAGTCAATAAAGCGCATTACTTATCGTACAAGATTTGCGTCATAGCCAAAAGGGAACACTGTTGAAATAGTAAGACATGACAGATAGATATTTTTATAATCCTTTGGTCTTATGCAATACCTTTTTAAATTAGGATGCCTATAAGTCTTAGGCATCCTAATATAAAAAGCGATATTTTTTACCGGACAGGTATTTAAAGAGCTGTCCTTTAGATGCGGCGTGAGTATAATCACCATCTCAGTAACATGTGTTTTTTGTTCATACATTAAATCTAGATATATTTAATAGAAAAATGTGCACTAATTATTATAATTACTCACAACATCATATTAAATATGTTTTTCTTATTTTAAAGTATTTAAAGGTATTTTTCCTTTATTAACTTGACAATTTAAATATTATTGTAATTTTGTAACATAAGGCAAGTAAATTGATAGTAATAATACTTTTAAGGTGCTTGGTATGTTGCAAATTCCAAAAAAGATTACAAATCAATGTATTTCCAGTTATAATTAATTTAATTGAGTTCTAGTGAATAATTTTAAGAACGTTACCAACTATTGTTACCTAATATCTCAACTTATATTCTGATATCTATATTTTAAAACACCTGTTTAAAGCAAGTTATCTTAGATAGTTTTTTTATTTATCTTAAAAATTTTAATTAAAGTGAGGGTTTACTTGTGGTCGTGCTAATGTATTTATGATAAGTCACTTTATTCCTTATAATTATTTATATTTATCCTTATCTTCGTTTGTTACTGACCTATAAGGTAAGAAGAACGCTAAAATTAGCTGATAGTTTAATAACAAAATAATTGGACTAACAGATGACAGTCAGTTCTTTTGTAAATAATCTTTATTTATATACTAAGTGTTTATGATGTATGCATTAAGAACATAAGTAACGCACAAGCACTTTTATGGGGGGCAGAATTTAATGTAGTACATATATATTTTTGAGTTCTGTATTATTTAAATTAATAAATTATTTCTTTTAAAAAACGCAAAAGCATTAATAATAATAAAAAATATTTTACTAATAAATCTGACGTTGGTATAAAATCCTATCTGAAAAGTTCAGTTTTCTGTTTCATTTGACCTCGTCGTAGAGATCAAAGGCAATGTTTTAAATCATAAAAAACAATATAAATACAAAAATTTATAAACTTTCCAACCTTAACTTTCTTAGCCAAACTTTATAAAAATTACTTGCTATTGATTTTTAAAAGAAGGTTAAAAGAGTAGCCAGAATGTAATTTAGTATCTTTCACACGACAAATATTAATATTTAGGTTAGGTATTGCTACACTAGGGCCAAACAAGATATATTATAAGAATTAATGTACACAAACTTAACTGTTAATTACTTACAGCGTGACAAAATAAAGCGTTTAAATTGGTTGATTACTGCCAAAGTTAACCTAGACGTGCTTATAGGAGTATTTTGGCTTAAGCATAGCTATCATTACGTAGAATTTACCTTGTCATTTCAAGAGAGGTAAATTGTGGGTTAAAACTGTGACATCTAAAAACTGTACTACTAATTTTAATAAAACAATGTGCTCGTGTTTAATCCGTGCTGTAAGTTATTCGTTGGAGAGTTAAAAATAGTAATCTTCAACAGCTTTCTATTCGTTGGTGTAAAGGTTTATATCTTATTTATTTCTATTAGTACATAAATGAATTACTGTGTTTTTTTTGCTTTTTATACTAAATGTAATACGTGTATTGCTATTGAGGTCCATCCTTCTTTGACCCGTTAAATTTAACGCTCTAAACTAAAATGAAGTTTTACGATGCCGCTGTCCAAAATTGTTATTGCTGCTGCAGGTATTATAGCATAGCTGTGTAAATAGTAACGGTAACTGTTTTTAAGTGTTAATAATATTTAATGTTGAATGGATAAGCAAATAACTACTTTAATTATATGTTTAAAATGATAAATACTATAGAATCGAAAAAACAAGTCTCCAAGCACCGATTCATTTTAGTAATACAATTTTTCTGAGCCTCCACCAAGTACAAATTCAATAAAAAAAATATGACACCCGAAATAAGGTTTGTTTAGTTTCGGCTCTCGGCAAGGTTAGTTAAGATAGTTCAACTTCTATGATATAATAATGTCCTCTTAGTCGAATCCGACTACGGTGGTCGATCTATATCGGAAATGCACAAATGTACGCGAAAACACAGGTGCATTCCCTTTTCCTTCACTCTCATAGTCCTATAATTAAACAATTATAAAAATTATTAATAAAAATTAAGATCTGGAAACCCCGCTTCAGCACTGGCAACAAGACGCATGACATCTCAGTCTACCCCGTGACCACGGCCGCTGGAAAGTGTTCGAAACGTCGGGAATTTAAAATGTAAAATAAACGCGATAAAATCCGTAAAGTAATTTTATTTAATAATGTATAATATTCGCGCAAGCAATAGAAATAATTACATAATTTGCATATATATCGAAGTCTATATATAGAAACACCCACGCGAATTTGTTCTAAAGTAATATTTACGTACTTTTATTTTGAACTGAATGATGTTTCAGCCATCCTGATTTCTAAGGGTAGCTCATTCCGCTAAAGACTGAAAAGATTTGTGATAGAAGTCTGTACTAAACAATTTATAGGTATGTTGAGATACTGTAACCTCTATAAATATATTTAACAAAAATATCTAGAACACTTAAATTTGTATGGCTTTATACGTAACAATTACTTCTTAAATTTTTGTTGAAACCTGTTTAGATTGAGCCGTTTATTTCATATAATTTTACGGTAATGTTATATTTTTGTTACACTGAATTATATAAGGCTTATTGTTATACAATGTAGTATGATTATGAACAAAAAAAGTGTTATATTTTATGTACTGAAATAATATAGTTTCTTTATTAGTAATATAGATATAGTATACTAATTCAGATCAGATTTCTAAATTTAAGTTGTAAAATCATATTATACAACAGAGAAGTATGTGTTATTAAATTAAAATAAAAAATCTTGATATATCGTAGTACCAATTAATAATGCGAATAGCATGTAAAATTATTTATATAATAACTATTTTATCAATTTTATTATCCTTTTAATATTAAGCATAAACAAAATATTTGAAAGATTAGTTTTAATAGATCTTTTGAATCAAAAAATCAAAAGAATCTTTTGAACAATAGCGTCTGAAACTTGTCACGAGCAAAAATCTACTTATAAGTTAAAACAGAGAGTCTGTTAAATGGAAATCTTTCATGCATACTACTGCATGCTCGTTGCTCACTGGTATGTCGATTCTAGCTGTTGTGATTGATTTTCAATTCAGACTCTGTCGTGTATTGTATTCCTAACTGATTCGTTAATAGTCATCAAGCTAACAATATGGTTTGTTTTATGATAACCTGTAGAATATATCATATCAACCTAATAAAATCCACTGTTGTACATAGTCCTCCCCATAATGTAATAAGGAAAAATAACCATTTCACTTTACATGCCAGTAGTCTTCAAAACAGTTTTAAGATTAATTATTGTCGCGACAGTTGATTATAACCTCTCTAAAAGCCCTAAACTCGCAATCTTATCCATTTAAATCGTTGCATAAAAACATGAATATGAATGTAAGAAGGGCGACTAAGAAAATAATGTTTCTTTTAAGCGGTTGGAGGTTTAAATTTTTATAATAGTTTGAGATTTGTTTATACCAAGCAAAGTAAGTGATTCTTTGTCACTATTATTTTTTTACGTAAACGTGATAATTGTACATCTGGAAAACAAGTTGGTTTTGATATTTTTGTGTCCAAGTCTGATTGCGAAAATATTGAAGTAAAAGTATTCCAGTCGTTTTTTTTTTAAACAATCAGTATTGCTACACGACGGTATAATCCTTTCTAAGACTGCACTCTTGCTCTTGTATCCTTATTAAACTCGTAGTAAACATTCTAATACCATAAGGCTGTTATGTAATGCAGAGGTGCATAAAGAAGATGTATTATGTTATGCTCGGTCGTGGACTGGACACTATTAACCACTTTCTACATGAGAAAATTGGCAATTTTACCCAACGCGATTGTCTTAAATCTGTTTTGGTTCATACATACATACATCATCAGCCTGTGTTAGTCCACTGCTGGACATAGGCCCACTAATACATGCCTCCTTCATTGGGGGGTTTTTGGACCGTATCCAAACGCGCTGGTTTAATGTGGGTTGGAGGGTAGACCGACTTTTTACATGCCCATCCGACGCATAGTTCATCTTAGTTTTCATACACTTGGGTGATCGGCCCAAATTGCCCTAAACAACTAAGAGACAACAATGAAAATTTGTTGAATCCCCTCAGGATTCAATTCTGAAGCACGCCTTTACGTCTGCTTATGATATTTTGTGAAGAAGGGAATTTGATGTAGCCCTTCTCCAGATCAGTATGCAACTGTTCTGAAACACATACATAATTTTTTTTCTCTTTAAACGAAATAATAAAAAAAAACTTTCATTTGACACGCTCAGAATAAAAATAAATTCATTCATATAAAAGGACCTTTTAAGTATACCTTCTAGTAAATTTTTTAGGAAAACTTCTTTTGTTAATATCTCGAAACTATACTTTTGCCACATAACACATTTTGGTTTGACAACGACGTAATAAGTCATTTTAGCTATTACCGTAAACGGTAAACCGTGTAAAAGGTAACCCCTAATATATAATCAATCATCTGACGATAGTCATGTAATAACACTTGAGTGCACATTCTAGTGAAGAAAGTAAAACAAATGGTCATTTATTTGCATAGAATTATAAAGCCTAAAATCGATATATTTATAGACAAAGGTTTATATTTAACATCTCGTTAAATTTATACACTATAAATCAAAAAACTATAAATTGATATTTTAAGCTGTCAAATAAAGCAAAACAGGTATACTGATATTAAAATACGTAACGAATATTTTTTTGGAAAGATTGTGTCAACACCGCATGTCACGAAAGCCAGTTGGTTTACGATAACAAATTTGAAGTATTACGTAGCAGGGTTGTTAAAAATAATGAATACAATTTTTCACATACTCTTTTCATTAATTAATATTGAATGATATTTCTGGTGAAAAAGTGTACAAAGTTTAATAGGATATAAGATCTTAAGTTCATACAGCTATTCTTGAATATTTAGTAAGCAAACATTATATGCATTAGCATAGGTTTATTTTTACCGAACAAAAAAGTCTTTGATAAATACTTAAATAAAAGATATTTAGCAATGATTATTGACGGATAAAATTCTTTAGTTAACTCAAGATCATAAATTATATCAATTAATATACTTTAAAGAAACGTTTGCAGCCCTGATTAAATGTCATTGGCATATCTTTTGACATCGTAAGTAATTCGAATGCCAAAATATGACTTTCAAGCAGTATTGATATCGCAAGCAAAATATGTTTTGTAACAAAATAAATAGATTTTTTTTTGATCTCTCAACTGTTTCATTTAATATTATATGGTTTTTTAAGTATAGGGGAAATCTTTATATATTTGAGTAGTTATAATCAGTTGTGTGTAGATATATCTAGATTACAAAAAAGCGTAATCATTACATACTCGTAGTATAAAAGAAAGTCTCTATGTATGCTTAAATCGTTTTAACTACGCAACGGATTTAGACGAGAACGAGAGTAATGATAAATCTCCTCACCAACAAGCTTGATGGTTTCCAGCTACCGGAGCAGGCTGGGTATCGTAGAGGATTTAGCACCACAGACCATATCTTCACCAAAGGCAAGTTGCACAAAAGACTTACGAGTAAGTTCAACTTTGCCTTGCTTTTGTAGGCTATGAGAAAGCTCAAAACTGTGCGGAAACCTGGGCTGTTTTGGAAGTTCCTCAATGATCTCAGGTCTGTACAGTGCTGCGTTTATGCGTCCTAAATTTTAGGGGTCAAACGAGACCAATCCCATTCGCATCGAGAAGTGGGGGACGTAACATCCTCGAAACTGTTTACAGATGCATTGTAGGACGTCTTTAAGACCCGAGACTAGACTGGATGTGGCATAAACATTAAGTGTGAGTACCTTTCACACCTCCCCTTCGCTGACCGTATCGTTATAATATTAGCCGAAAGGTTGTAGTGCTTGCATGGGATTTGCACAATTTAAATGAACCTTTCCGACGTATTTGACGACTCATGGACGAAAGTCATGTTCAACGAATACGTTCTCCCGAGGCCTGTCAATGTCGATGGTACGGCACGGTGGTATATGATGGTAGCCTTGAAGTTGTCGATGACTTTGTCTACCTTTACCAGGTATTAGCTGGGAAGAAGAGAGAAACCGCTAGGAGCATTAATTAAGGCTGTACAGCATTTAGAAAATTAATCAAAATTCTCAGGTCGTCGATACCGCAGAGTTTAAAGATAAAAGTCTTTAACCAAAGCGTACACCCCGTGATGATTTACAGGGCAAAAACGTGACCTCTGACTATCGGACCGATCCTCAAGTTTGCCGTAGCTCAACGTGCTATGCTCGGGGTCTCTTCGTCGTAAAAAATTCTAAATAAATTCATCCGGTAAAGGACGAAAGTTACCGACATAGCGCAAAGGATTAGGTCATTAAATTGGTAGTGGACCTGTCACATGGTACTTAAAACGGATGACCGATGGCCTAATAAGGTTCTAGAATGGAGGTTACGCTTAGGGAAATGCAATTTTAGTCGACCCCAGGCGACGACCAGGTAGGATGGCAATTTCCTTGCATTAGCTGGTTTAAGTTGGCTAGCAAGTAGCAGGGGATCGGCAGTCTTGGCGTTCATTGAAAATGGCCTATGGCCAGCAGTGCTCAGATAGGTGTACATTATGGCGGTGATTATAATTTTTTTTTAATATTATGTGAAATATTTCTACCAAAAGTCTAATTTGATAAATTCCGAAGGAGGTACTTAATTCGAAACAAATGTTTTTTATTTACATGTTAATTCATTGCTCAGCTTCTAGAGCTCAGCTCATCCGATTGCCTGCTAATTAAGATGATGTTGCATGTTTCAGATGGGCTTGTAAAAAAGTCGGCTTTGTGCCTAAATTCTTTATGGTCGTGCTTTAGTTATCCGCCCTATCGGGCTATGAAAGTAGAAGGATGAGCAAATGTGCCCGTTTCTGCGCGTATACTTGTGCACTATAACATTTCCTACGTAGTAGGCTGCTATCGCTAATATAGATCAGCCACCCCAGTCGAAATCGACTCGAACGACGTTATTATATTAGTAGTTTAACTGATATTAATAAATAAAAAAATACGGCGTCGTGTAAAGTCTGTCCACCCACCAACCCGCATTGGACCAGCGTGGTGGGATACTGTCTAAAAACCCCCTAATGGAGGAGGCGTGCGTTAGAGGAGGCCTATGTTAAGCAGTGGACTAACACAGGCTAATGATTTATGAAAATACAAGCGATATATACAAACAATCACCATAAAATACAAACGCCGGCTGGACCTCACAGGCTAGATTTAACTATGTTGTAGATAAATGTACTCTAAAATTAAGTCTGCGAGCGTATATGTCTAAGTTCAGATCATGTATAAGTTCTTGTATTATAAAATTAGTTTAAAAAGATTAAAATTTCTTTATTGGAAGATCAAATTTAAATACTTTTTATGGTAATATATTTAATGATTTTTAATATATTTCATTAAGAAAGATAAGAACAAGTTAATAAAAATATTGTATTATTTTAACCAATAGAAAGTATCAACGAAGAAAAATAAAAAAAACAACCAGGACAAGTTATACAAATCTACAATATAATGCAAGTCAATGCAACAAAGGCTTCGCAATAAATTATGAATTTATTATATTTATATTCAAAAGCACTCTTCATGACAGGGATTTACAATTGTTTCCAACTTTAGTTATACTAAATTCATATGGATGATAAAATAAATAGCCATTAATAGATTAATGTATGCTGAAATATATACCTGGAAAGTTTTAATAGATTAAATAATATCTTTTGCCAATTTATAGGATCATAATGATCATTGGCAGCCTTTATCTGTCTATTGCTGGACAGCTTTATTCAATGTACGCAACGACGGCCGATCTTTTTCTTTTCGCTGCAAAGTTGAACCGGGCACTGCACGGGGATTGGCTTCTTACCTCGATGCGGAGTTGTTCGGGAGTCGACCTACGCTCCATCTTCCCAAACATGGACTCCATTCTAGAACCTTGTTGGCCCATCGGCTATCCATTCTTCTGTCCACATAACCAGCCTACTGCCATTTTACGAACTATACCTTAAAGTGACCTCTGACTGTGGGATTGGTGCACAACTATGCCGTCACTCAACAAGCTATGCAGCGCGCTATGCTCGGCGTTTCTTTGTCATTTTATTGAAAATTTATCGTAACGAATTTATCCGTCTAAGAACTAAGGTCACTGATATAGTGAAAGGATTTATATGATACGTAAATTAATTTTCTGCAATTGAAACTGAAATTAGAGGATGTAAAATGTGTTCGATTTAATGATTCCTCATAACAATTATTTTTTTATTGAATAAATTGTAGAGACGAGCATATCACATGTTCGTCTCCACAACCCTACTTCGTAGTATTCTAAATACGTTACATTCTAAGTATACTAGTTAAGCAGGTTATTAAGTTGTGATCAATTATGTACATTCATTAATCCGTGTCACAGTAATATCGGGTGAAATTGGCGTCGAAACTTACTCGTTATCCCTTCAAATTTATCAGGATCATATTATGCAGATAATTACATTTTCAAAAATTACCGCTCCAAATTTAAGTTCTTTTATTTATGTCAGGAGTCTCAAAGAAGAATAACAATCTTTAGGGCAATTAAACAATAAAATATAAGAAGAATAGTGCACTATTATTCATTCCTTGATGAATTTTATTTTCACACATTAAGCCGTTTCTTTTATAACCTTAAATTTGTTTTAATTTAAATCAAAATCTTTAAAAAAAGGTAATTGTTAGCGATTATTAGAACATTTTATTGTATTTTAATGACTTGTACGTCTTAACCAGAAGGTATGTTACTGAAAGATATAATGTAACATTACTTTTTCCATTCCATTTCAATTTTTACTTCAAGACCCGTGTCATGAGCTGTGAGTTATGTGACTTGCCAGAACGTTCGATGAAAGCGTGTGACATGAGGTTAAACGATAAATGATGCCAAGAAATTTCTCAAAGTTTAACAGCTGTCTCAATATCGCTACAAAAATTATTTCAAGGGAAAATTGATTTTGTATTTTATTTTTAAGCATTAGCTTTAATAAGATATTGTACGTTATCTATTATTTCTAAAGTGTACCATGATTTAGAACTTTAAGCGTAAATTTAGCAAAATCGTAATCGTAGTTTACATCTCATTGGTGCATTAAGTAAAATTTATATTAATTATGTTATATTTATACTAATTCCTTTAATGGATATTTAACTAGCCCGATATTGCAATAAACAATTTAAACTGTATAAAAAAATTGAATTCAAACACAAAATTGTGAAGCACTGTAGTGAAATTTTTGAATTTAATTTAATTTACTTTCAATGGTGGCAGAACCTTTTAAACATTTGCTAGTTAGTTTTTAAAAAATATTAATTATTTTATGGGTTAATTAATAAATGTTCAGCAATATATACACGTAGATATTATCTCTAATTACTCCTAAGCATCATTTAATATTTCTTGAAACCTGTCTGATATCTATCGCTTTCCTACGTTCACTATGGAAGCGATCCTCTCCAGAAAGTTGTCAATTATTTTTAATACTCTCGCAATGTAACATTTCAAATCTGTTAAGTAAACGCACTCTAGTGACATGTGGGGCTGACATTATCTTAACGTTAATGTAAGCTTTATTTCTATCGTCTTTTGTTGTCAAAGGCGAATAAAATATATATGTTTTTGTGGTAATTATATAGGAGACTGTTCCTCTCAAATCAAAAGACATCTATAAAGAACACAAGTGTGTTTACCGACGAGTGAGCCAAGTAATAGTTTATAAATATTGTAACACTTTTATATTTATATAAAAAGATCGCAAAAGCAATTATAAACAAAAAATAAATAATCGGTCGAAACACAGGGTTTTTGCTATAAAGAATAAATTATATACCATATGATATGTTAAAGAGAATATTCTATAAAAGAGTTCTTAGTAATATCTCTTCAGCATTAACATAAAAATAATTGTGACTATGGTTTATTTTTTACATTTAACATTGAACGACTTCCCAAAATTGGAGGTATTATATTCGGAGCTTACGATTTTTTTTAAATATGTGCTACCTCGTTGCGCTGCCCCTGTCGCTCCGATTTTGTACATTTTTATTTTAAATAGGTGGTGTTTATCTATTTTTATATATTTATTTGTATGGGTTGGTTTTCTGTACACAGTTTTTTTTTTTAGCTTACAGATTCCCCGCCGCCACAGTGAGGGGGCAGCAGGGATACGTGGGGCTCCCCGGACCAAGATGAAGTGGCTGGTATACCCACTAAAAACCCAACGGTTGTTCCTTTCTCATGTCGCTGTAGCCGTGGCCGCGGGCGCTGATAACAGTCTTCGGCGACCCCGGCGCGATTTGGCCCTCGCCTCTCTCGGGCCTCTGCTCTTCGCTTTAGGCGCCGTGCCGAAACAAACAGCACGGCGCTTCCTCTTGAGCTCTTTTCTGCGGCGGGCCCCCTCTTGCCAGCTGCCCAGGGGCTCAGTGTCAGGGGGAAAGGTTGCGCGCGTACGCCACTCTTCGGCCCCCTGGCCTTCCTCTGTGGATAGCCAGGGCGCTGTAGGCCTCCCTGTCTCTTTCCGCGGCTTCCTTCCGGGCCATCACGTCCTCGCAGAAAGCAAGGACGGCGCCCCACGACCTTTCGCTCTCTAACATCCTGCGCACTACGGCAGGAAGCGAAAGGTCGTGCCCCACGATTCTACGTAGCTCTCGGTGTTGCTCGACCCAGGCTGGGCACTCTTCCTGCACGTGTTGGGCCGTCTCCTCAGCACATCCGCCACAGTGGTGGCCCTCCTCTGTAGGCTCCCTACCGGCCACGCAGCACAGGTACCTCCCGGAACAGCCGTGTGCCGAGAGAACCTACGTCGCGCGGAATGTCCTCTTTCCAGCCACCACTTAGAACGAGGTATATGGCTTCAACTGTTTGACGGCCGACGCTGGGGTGCTCCAGCCACAGCTTCCACTCCTGTATTGCAAGGGAGCGTAATTCGTCTCTGCGCCCCCTTATTTCTTCTGGGGCTGGCCTGCAGCCCCGAGACCTTGCCTCCTCGCGCCAAAAGAAAAGTGACGCGAGGATTTCTGCATCTAGGTCCCAGGGCAAGGAGCCAGCCAACAGGCAAGCCGCCTCGCCGGAGATGGTCCAGTAGCCTCGGTCGTCCCGGATAGCCAACACCCTCTGGGTTCTCCTCAGTACCGCGGTACTCTCCTATGGGAAGGTGTCAGCCCACACGGGGGCCCCGTACAGGACTATGGACCTGACGACCCCGGCGTACAGGCACACACACACAGTCTGTACACAGTATGGCTCAAGGTGTTATTGTGTTATTAGGATTGCGAATAGTTAATACATCAAGAAAAGCTAAGCAATTATTATTTTCTAACAATTACTTTTTAAATATTTATTTTTATGGGTTGGTTTTCTGTACATAGTATGGCTCAAGGTACTGTTGTGATTTTAATGTGTTATTAGGATTGTGAATAATTAATACACTAAGAAAAGCTAAAGAATTATTATAATTTAACTCCATAGTAGATTGTAAAAATACATTTATTTTATAATGTGGTAAGATGGTAAATGAATCATCTACATAGCGCTTGTAAAATCTTGGGTGAATAGGAGCAGTGAGTAGGGCATTCTCCTCAAAGTCCTCCATTAAAATTTCAGCAACGATAGGAGACACTGGGCAACATCTCTATATCATTCATCTGTATGATAACTCATCTTTTCATCATAATAGCCGGATTTTAAGCAATGTTTAAGTAAAAATGCATGCTCCATTGGAATGTTAGTTTCATCTAACTTTCTTGTAACAATATTGTCTTATCTTCTGTATGATGCATTCTTCTATTAGTTAAGGTGTTTACTAAGACTGGACCTCAAAACTAATCATAGTTTCATTATCAGCAAGATGTAGATGTTTTACCTTACTAACAAAATAGTAAGAATCCTTTGTAAGAGCGCTTGTTTGTCCTCTGAGTGGTGAGCTGATTTTTACTAAATGATGAACCAACTTATAAGTATAATTGTATTTCTTTAAACGGTCTATAATAAGGACCGAGAGTGCATACGTCTATGTTTTAAGAATAACCCACATCAGCCATTTTTATGTAAAATGTTGTTAAACATTACAATGAGGCAAATTCAATTCTTATTTAAAGTAATATAGTGTAAGTTTACATAAAAGTCATTACATTAAAAAATGCTTCAATCTATGTGCATAAATTGTGTTATAACGATTAAATGAATATCTTAAAAGATATTAGAGATTAAAAATGCAGTGGTGGAAGCCGCACGATAGTTACGTGCAGAGGTCGCGTTTTCATCGGTTTATTTTGCGCAAATTATTTGCTGTTTAAAGTCGGTCATTTTTTTTGTTAAAATTTCACTTCTTTTCTCACCGTTTTATTGTAGATTATTTGAAGAAATTACAAATAAGGTACTAATTACAAAATAATGCAAAAAAAATAGAACTACGTGCAAGCAAAATGCGAATAAAATAAGAAAGATTAAAATTTTGGGACGCTGCTGAAAAAGATAGCGTTGGTTAACTATTATAACAGTTCATTTATTGATTAGTTTATAATTTAAAACAATTAACATGATTTTTTTAAAGGTAACTTTTTTAAAATAGTTCTGGACTTGTAAATATTTTGTTAGATAAGGAAATAAGATCGTATATGAATAAAAAATCAATAATGTAACAATATATTACTCTAGAGAACTTTTTCTCTTACCTACATCGATTAAATTATTTAGAAAGTAGAATTTTAAGAGCGGAATTAATAAAATGCTAAATCGTTTGATAAAACCGGCTATTAAGAACTCGTGAGAGCGCTTCACCAAATAGCTAATCTTTAACTTTAACAAATAGCATTAATTCAAATATTTTGATGCTAATATAGAACCATTTATGAAATCATGTTAGTAATAAGTCTGTATTTTCTCTACCACTGTATCATGAACCCTTTTTTATTTTTTATATTGGACCCTTTCCAGTCCTATAGCCCCAAAAACACTATATGTTGAGAGTGAAACGTCAAACAAAAATTCTTATTTTAGTACCCAATTTACATACTTAGATCCGTCACTCCAAAACACTTTATTTGAAATCTTCTTTGTCCCAGTCATAAATGGCTAAAGCCCGTTGCAGCAGTTTTTCTAAATATGTTTCGGTTTTTAAAAGTGCAAATGTGTTTCATTACCGGCGCCTCGCCATTTTGAAGACGGATGACAGTTTGCTCGTTCATGTCAAGACGATGCCCGTTTTATAACCTCCATTATCTATATCCTTTTAAAAAAATTTACAAATTTAAAATAACTCTCTTTACTGTATTTTTTCAAGATTATACTCAATCCGGGTGTAATTTCCTATCATGGCCTTTCTAGGGGTATTGGAATATTGTGTTACTATATTTTTGTGTTTGTATGATTGTATTTTTCTGTATGTCTGCGCATGTTTCGGACACTATGTTGGATTGCAATAAATGTTAAATTAGGTATCTATAGGCCAACTTAAAAATAGAGCAAGTTTCAACAAAATCACTCTAGTGGTTCTTGAGATTCAATAAGCATCTATTAATTTTGGAGTCAGCAACTTTATTTTTTAATTACTTTTTGAGGTACCAATTTTTTTCTTGTTTTATTTTTTTATCATAGACTTAGATGGAACGTTCTACTAAGAAACGACGAATGGAATGGACCGAAACACAGTTGTTGTTTTAAAAGTATATTTCTATTAATCTCAAAGTTAATTCTCAGTATTCCTTAAATAGCCCACCTATGAATGACATAAAAAAATATATTTAAGAATAAGAACTGACTTATTTTTATTTTTGATAAGATACTTTCAAAGTTGATCTCAAAGTTACATTTAATTTTATTTAGTACTTTGTTTTTACTTTATAGTTAATTTTTATTTTGATATATTTAAGAATAAATAATTTTATGAGGAAGATGTGTTTTTATTTTGATGTTTTATGATAAATGGTTAAAGTGCTTATAATTCATATATTTTCATTAATATTTTTCGGGCCATATTCAGTATCCATTTTGCTAAGATAGCCCAATACCATTTTTCTAAAACGAGTTTACATTTGTGTTAAAATGCCAAAAGCTGTACTACTGATTAGTATCTTTTCTCATATAAATATTTTAAAATTTCCATTACGTTTTTCCCTTACTCTACTTATCTGGAAGATTTTACGAGGTTTTGAAATTAAGTGGGCATTCATCGGCGCCTGTACCTTATTATTATTCGTATGTGTCGTATTTTAGGAACAAAAATAATCGAATACCGTTGATACTTCTGTTATATCCAAACAACATCATCGTTGTTAAGGATTCTTTAAAAGGAGACATTGACAACCAGAAACAAGTTTAATGAACTCTTTTTTTATTAATAAAAGGAACTATAAATAAAAAAAAATTAAAAATCACAATTTCAATGTGATAAATTTTTTAGTTCATTCCTAGCAAAACCCGTTCTTATGTTCGTTTATCGTAAAATTCTGCAAATTGTTAATGATGCGACAACTTAAGGTCATACAATATTACTTCGCCAATGCGACTAGACTGATACAGATACTTATATTTTATTAATAATTTCGAGGAAACAGTATATAAACGTTATTTTGCATATTGAATAGCATATAAAATAACATAATTTTCTCATTATATGGAATTTCGGTTATCCACTTTTTTTCACCTAATATTTTTTCAAATTTAAAGTAAAACAACTTCAAAACACTTACTTCTGTATTATCACAGATATTTTTTTTTAATACAAATCTAAATTCAAGATAAACTCGTTAACAAAGAGACGTTTATTAAGATAATAAAATAAAATATTAAATGACCAAGAAAAAGATTAAGATTGCGGTGTTCTCAAACAATGTACACGAAGAACGATCTTGAAACCCATTAAACCTCTTTGATGGTATTTAATAAGCCTTCAGGAATAAGAGCCGGCCAAAGATATTAAGCCGGGCGCTTACTGTTAATTATAAGGACAATTGATATTCGTTTAATAATTTTAAAGCTTTTAAGGCTCATCTTATAACTCGCAAAATAATTCTTTGACAATGGAAAGATAGATAACTAAAAATAGTTAAAGAAAATAATTTGTAACATTGTTAAATTATTTTAAACACTTTTTTAAAAAAACTAGTATTATTACTAAATAATTGTTGATCACAGTTTACAAAAAAAGTTCAAATGGATTCTCTCGTTTGCTATATATTTAAATTTGTTATTTAATAACCCTTAAATTTAAAAACTTACTTGTGACCTTTGTAAAAAAGCAAAACAACCTTTCTACCTTAATTTTTATATATTGCTTATATTATCACATACAACAACGTAGAGAATACTAAATATCATACAATCAATAGTTGACCCGGTTATTTATTCAGTTGTTTAATATTTGATTATATTATTTACCTTTAATAACAAATGTCAACTGACAATTATGTTTCAGACGATTACGACACAATAAAAGCTGAAGTATCAAACATTAAGAGTTTTTCCGCCATGGCCCTTATCCATTTAATTAATAAACGTTATTTGAAACAAGGAAATAAGGACATGGTAGGAAATGTTGAGGTTTGGTTTTCGAAGGGCTAACGCATTATTAATAAATTAATCACTCCATGACTGCCTCCGTAGCCTAGTGGTATAGGCGTGTGCTTTGGAAATCGGAGGTCGTGGGTTCGAATCCTGCGGGAGACTCAACAAATTTTTATTGTTGTTTCCTAGTTGGTATGGGCAATTTGGGCCGATCACCCAATTGTCTGAAAAGTAAGATGATCCATGCGTCGGATGGGCATGTAAAAAGTCGGTCCACCCACCAATCCGGATTGGACCAGCGTAGTGGGATACGGTCCAAAAAACCCCCTAATTGATAGGGGTGTATTAGGGGAGAGGCCTATGTCCAGCAGTGGACTATCAAAGGCTGATGATGTAATCACTCCATAGATTTAATAGACTATTTATTAAATAACATTTAGATCGCTATTCGATATTTTTTAAACCTTTACAATATTCATTAAAAGTTAAGAAATATAACTTTCAAAAGTTACAACTTTATAAGTAAAATAAATATTAAAGTAGTTTGCAGCTGTTATATTAAAAAATGTCATTTAATCATAATAGTATAAATGTTTAACTCAAAATAATAATCATTAGAGCATCTACCGCATAATTTTTAAATGTTTAAATTGTAATAAAAATGACAACCTTGCGCCTTATTTTGCGACTTTCGTTCTTTCGTTGTTTTGTCGTTTCGTTGTTTCAGTTGTTGTGTGTTTGTTCGTTTACGCCTTCACCAAAAGAAACCGTGATTGATGTTAAATTGAAAATAAAAATTCCCAGTATGTTTGCATCTTTCTATTTATTATTACATTGTCATATAATTAGTAAGAGATTTTTAAACAATAGCTAACTAATTCTATTTTACAAATGGATTGACGTAGAGATACATTTTGGGTTGATTGTTGCGGATGAAATTAATGCTTTCTACTAAATGAGGCGACTTAATATTAAACGAGAAAACATTTTTTTTTCAGTTTATCTGACATTTGAATACATTTTAAACCTGTCCCGTTATTTTTTAACCATCACACTAAATAGTCACTTCAAAAAGGCACGTGACAACAATACAAATTGGTATCTGCATCTGTAAACTTTCGATTCTTCGACAGCCGTAACAAATATAGTCGAAAAAACAGACTTGTAATTACGTAAACTTTATTATTTCATTTACGTCAGATGTTGTTAATATCAAATTAATATTTATTTAATTTTTCTGCTTCTATAATTTTTTTTTTTAAATTTATTATACAACTGTTAGTCGTTGAAAGGCATATAATAATGGTCGAATACGTCTCATTCTTTAAGTTGAAAAGGTAGGAAATAATACTGCGTAATTCTACATTACGATCACGTTTAAACGCAATGACCTATAAATATGGTCAATATGCGCTAGCAATAGTAATATTTATAAGACACGTTAAGCTAATCAGGTCTTCTTTTTTACGTTATTCTTGTGTCAAAACAATAACTTATATGCTCATGTACAAACTTTACATGCATAAGCTAAAAATATTAACTAGGGTAAATTAAATACAACGAATTTTTCTTTATGTAAGACTCATGCAAATCAAACTTTAATAACTTCAACTAGACACAAAAATATCACTATCTATAATATAATCATTAACATAATTAATCTGTCACTGATGTAATGCATTATGGGACGGAACATTATACTTAACTTTCAGTTATTGCCATTGTTGGAAGATCGCTATACTGGGTGGGCTGCTCTTGTAAGGTAGCATTTTTTTGGAAGCGGATAGTAATGTTCTCCAAGTGCATTTCAACTACCGCCACTGATCTAAATAAAAGATTTTGTGTTATGTAAAGAAAGGTTATACACATCCTTCTTTGCCTCCGTGAAGACAGACATGTGTAGTGTCGGACTCGCACCGACTATTGTGTGGGGTCACAGGGACTTTTGTCGCACTCTTTTGTTACCCCCATCTCAGCGCTGGCCTCTATGTTAGGCTATCCCCTCTTCCGTGAAAGGAAAGCTATCTATTACACCTTACTGAATATCCCCTCCACCTTGGGTGCCAAGGAGAGAGGCTTGTAGGCCTACTATTTTGGCCCATTTCCCGTCATATTATGAAAAAACCGACATGACGGGAGAGATATTAACCGTATGACTGACTTTTTGACGGCCTATCCGTCGCATTGATCATCTTCATTTACTTGTAATCGGGTGATCAGACAGCATGACCAAACTAACTAGGGGGGAATTATGAACAATTATGGAATCCCTGCAGGATTAAAACCTAATATCTCACGGTTAGGGAAGCGTAAGGCCATAAGACTAGGCTAAGAAGGCAATTACAGACGATACTGAACACAAAATCCAGAAATAAAGATAAATACCAGAATATCCTGAAATAAAAATATAACTCTTCCTCTAGATTCTTTTTTTTTCTTTGTTCCACCTGTAGACGCAGTTACATTTCTGTTGAGCTTTTTACCATTCAAAGAAGAGTAGAAGGTACCAGACCACCTGAGAGGATGCCCATGCCACTGACCAAATTACGACCATGCCAGAACTAACCAAAATTTCAACTTGAGAGATGATGTGAAATAATACGCCGAACTTCTAAAATGGGCACTTTAAAATCTTGATCACGACCACTCTGTAAAGAATGCTACAACCGAGAAGATTATTTAAATACAAGTTTCCTGGATAAAGTTAGAGCAAAAAGGTTTTTATCAAAATCTATCTCCAAAATGATAGGAACTTCTATGAGGTTAAAGCAGAAAATATAGAATTTATTAGTAGGCCGTATTAACCACCATGAATTCCACTGTGGTATGAAGAAAACAACTCTAAATCGTAAAAACCAACGATGCAAAAACAAGTAAGGTAAATAAAAGTTTTTAAGTAACGAATCAAACCTAGTATAGCTTTTGTGTTTTACATACATTTAATATTAATGCTTAATTTGAAATGTATGTATTTTTTTTTAATTTTACTTAGCTATAAATTAAAAGTCCAACAGTTGACAGCATTCGATATAAAAGAACGTAACAAACAGAACTATATTTGAACAATGTGAATACGTAAATAAAGACTGATGATTTGGATGTAAGATCAATTGGCCACATTCCCCTTGTTTAACAGTGTGTTGTTCTTTCTAAAATTTGTAAAACGCACTTGTGAGTTAAAAATATAAATCTGATTATTTTTTTCTTTAAAATGCTAATTTGCACTATGCATCATATTTTAAACTTGAATTATTAAACTTCAAGTGTTATTTTTGTTGCAAAAGTTAGTCTCTCGCTTTACGAATTCATTTTAACAATGCAAGCCTATATGATGGACAAAACGTAGGAGAGTACCTGTAATTAAAAAAAGTTTATTTGTCACAGCCTTAAAAATTACTCGTTGAACTATAGGAGACATAAAAGAGATCAAGTAGGCGATGATCATAATCTTGCCTCGTTAACTTCGACGCTACTAAACCGCTTCTGTCTACCCCTAGATGTAACGGTAACCACAAACCAAAATACGTGCTTCGTCGGAATATGCCAAACTATCTTTGCTAGGGAGATCTAGTGGTGTCTTAGAAGACTAGGAAAGCGTTGCTATGACCCCAAACTTCTAAGGCCAAAGTTAAGTCCAGCTAGGAAATTTTTTTTTACTGTTTACGCAGGCAGACGAGCAGTCGCGCCACCTGATGGAAAATAGTCACCCACGCCCATAAACATTGGCCATACCAGTGGTATCACCAACGCGCTGCCCACCGTAAGACATAGGATGTTAAGTCTCGTTTACCCAGTAAATACGCTGGCTAAAGTGCCCTATAAACCGGAACACAGTAGTGTTTTCACACCACTGCTGTGTGGTAGAAATATCCTCTGTAAATAAATAAATTATTAAAAGCGGCTGATCCAACCAACTTACGGCCTAACCAATCATCCTGGGTGTAAACACTAAAGAACAATGTGTTACAATACATACAACATGCATACAAATAACACAAAGGTCGGTACATGTTTATATTTGCCTTTCCTCTAGGGAGCATTGATTTAGTGTCTGAAAAAGCAGTTCAGTCTTAAAGAAATAATTCTCCGAATGAGATAGACTCATAAAAGAACTGTACAAAAGTTGTTGGTCTATCATTAAAGTGTGTTAGTTATATGTATTTTCTTAGCGTCAGATACAAAACATTGTAATTAATTTTGTTTCAACAAAAAGCTTGCCCACAGAATGCGACGCAACAAAAAAAGTAAAATTTTCATTATAACTTTTGTAACTAATTTTAACTTATTCATTAAATGTAAGATACAAAAGTTTTGTCATGTTCAGTGAAGTAGTTATTTTCTTTATAACTCATATTTGTTCATTAAATTAACATTAATCAATACTCGGCACATTTGAAACAATTTTTGAATTATAAATACTCTTAATTCATTCTAAAATATCTTCAAAAAAAATAAACCACTTGTTTTTTATAGGCCATTGCTAGATGTTGATAAAATCTGTGAAGAATTGTTTGCCGGTTCGAATAATTAATTTCTTTATTATGTATGGCAGTAAAGAATGACTAGATATTAAACACATATAATTCTATGCTTAGCGCGAACGATTTTAGTAAAAATTATAAAGGCGGAAGGGAACGCTTACGAAAACTTTTGTGCACATTCTTTAAACTTTGTGAATGTGACAAACGTTACTGCAGATTGAAGTTACTTCTATATACTCTTATCAATACTCTTAATTTGTTCGATACTGCATCAGTACTATGTATACATAGCTGTGTAATGTTTTTAATAATTAAAATAGTTACATTACATTATTAATATTATTTAAATATACTTACACACTACATAAAAATGTAACAGCAGATTGAGTCTACATTCTAAAATTTCTATTATTAAAATGGGTAATTGTAAAATGCCATTTACTACATTTGCCTCATTAATATGTATGTATATTTTAATATATATTATATGGAGTTTGTAGGAATGTTGTTGTAAGTTGTAGAAATTAAAATAACCTTTATACCTGTCGAAAATCATAATTTAGTGTCATCATTTTCCATCATTAAATCACTGGATAAACCTTAAGAGACATGATTAAAAGATGTTCTATCTATTAAAATTTATTGATTTACTTAATTCAGCTGTGGTATATATCGGCCTAATAACATTGCAGTGTACATATATAAAATACATTTAGGTATATATTTTTTACCTAGTTCGTGAGGACGGGAGCTTCCTGCAAAGTCTGTGTTAGGTGAAGCTCACCATAGACAAGAGGTTGGAAGCGTAACATCCGTGTCAGAAAAAAATTGGTAATTTCAAAGTTAATTTAAGGCGTATTGTCTTAACATAAGTGTGAGTCTGGTGCTTATTGAGGGTACACGAAAAAAGTAGTAAAGACGTTGAGTAGGAAACATTAGCTCTGTAATAGTTAGTAAATAAAAGTGTTTTAAGTATACTATCAGATTTTCTGCAAGACCGGTCTTGTTACTTTAATTAAACTGCCAAAACAAAACAAAACTGCTTATCCTTATCTCAGAGAGAAATTCGATAATATTTAATTTATTTTCGTTTTCACGGAAAATTGTAATATTTATATGATAAATTAAACTTACAGCGTTTTCTTTACAAGTTAAGAAATATAGTACACGTTGTTGAAATTATGTTATAATACATAATATAAGTTAACTTAAGACACATCTTGACCCAATGATTGCCATGAAGATCGACTGAAGTGCAAAAAGTCGCGTAGCCAAAACCATGCGAGGTGAACTACCATTATTGAGTTGTCCGCAAAAACTTGAAAAGTACAATCTATGGCCAACAGATATTTAACCGTAATCAAATTTTTTACGGACTTTTCATGTTTTTTTTTATTTTAATTTCGCAATGTGGACTCTTTTCAGGTTGTCTCACAATAAATTAAATAGTAAAATATACATATAATGAATTAAACTTTAATTAACAGACCCGCTTAAATTAATACAAATATGTTTTACAATCTTGCTACTGTAATTTCAGATCTAATTTTGTTATATTAATATCACGAAACTACAAGGACGCACCGTATTTGTTAGGTGAAGTATGTTTTCAGTGCCCTCAAAATAATGCTCTCAAACTAAATTTGTTTTATGTACTCTTCTCTGCAACGAATCGTTTCAATCAATTTGTTTCAAAAGCTATTGTAATGTAAATTATGTGGGCGTTTAAGTAAGCAACTAAGCTTTTTAGGGTTTTTATCTATTAGCTCGTCTATCATTTTATTTATCAGCCTGTGACAGTCCAGTGCTGGACATAGGCGTCCCCATAATACACCTCTATCCATTAGTGGATTTTGGACCGTATCCCACCACGCTGGTTCAATGCGTGTTGGTGGGTGGACCAACTTTTTACATGCCCATCCGACGCATGGATCATCTTACTTTTCAGACAATTGGGTGATCGGCCCAAATTGCCCTAACCAACTAGGAAACAACAATGAAAATTTGTTGAGTCCCCGCAGGATTCGAACCCACGACCTCTGGTTTCTAAGGCACACGCCTATACCACTAGGCTACGGAGGCAGTCTATAGTTAGCATAATAATATTCAAGTTTATTTAACTTTTTTCAATATGTAAAACGTATATTTTAACTGATTTACATCAATATGGTGTTATTAAAGAAAATAAATAAAATCATGAAAAATTATTAAATATACATACATATATAATTCATTAATTTTAATCAGATTTTTGTGCGATGTTGCAATTAATCTTGATCTGAGAATATTCTTTAATTTCAAAGTAAGACTTAAGCCATCTTTATTAGTAGTCATTAAAGTTGATATCTAAGATCTGACTTAAAGCCAGCAAATGTGCAAACAGTTAATATTATATTCAAGGCTTATTAGGTTATTGAGGTTATTTCTCAACACAAGCAATTTTACAAAAATATTCTGATAACCTGTCTCATTTTTTACAGCTAATCAAACAATTAGATTGCCAATAATGAACAGTAAAGCTATGTTGCCTTTAGTTACCCTGAATATATACAAAAAAAGGCACTTGTCAGTAATTAAACCAGTCAACTCCAATGCATAGGACAATTCCGTCAGTTCTCGGATACGCCTGTTTAATATGCCGTGTATGATATCAATAAACTTTATATCGCATACAAATAAATCTCTCGAACTCTGTTTATTTACTAAAACGATATCAAATTCACTTCTATAGATCCTGTTCTAAATTTATAGTATAAAACTAAGTCGCTTTCGCTGTCTGTCCATCCCCTATGTATGTTAAAATATTTGACACTATGGAACGGATTTTAGATCTTTTTATTTATGATAGACTGATTCAAGGGAAAGGAGGATTTATATGATTAATGCATGTATTATTCATGCAAGATTATTTGAATTTGACTGTCATATTTTAGAGAAACTGTGATAGATTTAAAGGTTTCTAAAGTATTGACAGTCAACTAACAAGAACCCCTTAAGTGCGAGGCTACATTCTTACTTATAGTTACTGTGTGTACATTAAATCCGAGTCTAAATTGGCTGATGTTAGTTAAGTTTGTAGGAATACAAGTATGTTTGTAAATATGTATAGTATACTAGAATTCAAAGATATTTTTTCACTTGAAAAATATTTACTAATTGCTGAAACTGGTAAATAAATAATTTATTTATAGAAAGCATTTTCAGTTAGTTTTCGTGTTTGGCTTATGTTATTGATTATATCTCCAAAAAATTAATGCACTAAATGATTAATCCTAACCCAAGCAAGACACACCTATAACGTCTTTTCGAGATATGCTCGTACTACATGTTTCGTTAATTGAAATTCTGGTCGCTTAAATATACCAAAACTATTCAAACCAGATAAAAGTGTTTGAGTGTGTGTAGTCAACAAGCAACTTTTAACTATCATTGCTATAGCTTTTTTAAGTCAAATTCAAGATGAATAATAGTTTAAGAATTAATTATGGCTATGACAATGACAATGATATTACTGTTCTCGCTTCGAAATTTATACTTATTTAAAGAGAGCAAATAGAGGTTACAAAATAACATCTATTATTTTAATTTGATATCCCAAGGACTTAGATAATATTTTTGTTAGTTACGCAAAAAATGTTTTGGTAAATATACAGTTTTACGGGTTTTATCGCCTTTAATTACTTTATTTGGTCTAAAGCGGTCTAGCACGGTTTGTGAAACTACCCTTAAAAGTTCGTAAGGTAAAAAAAAAGTACTAAATATTAATGCTAAATGCTAATAAACCAAAATGAAAAATCGTATCACGGCAAATAATTTTTGTATAAAGTATTTCTAAAAGCTGTTAACACGCAATATATCTCTAACGCACAAATATAGTATTTGAAATGCGTTATCAACTCTACCACAACAAACATTGATTCAAAGTTTTAGTACACATGTAGCATTAAATTGGCTCTGTATGGTGTTAAGTAGTTATATATTCACAGATCTTGTGATTATTGTATGTGCAGCAACCGGTCGGACGCATAAACTAAATGAATTTATAAACCACAGTCTTTTAGGAAAATCTCCAAAAGAATAGATAACAAAAAAGGTTTAATTTATATTAACCTACAATTTACATGCAGCAATAATCACTAGGGCTCGCTAAACAATTTTTTTTTTCATTTTAGAATATCTCGCCTGCGTATTGTAGCAAGCGCTGTTAAGTTTAAAAGGTATTGCAATGAGGGTAAATGATTTTAGCGTCTTAACTATTTGCTGATAAAATATTCTTGAAGTTTCTTTATTTTTTTAGATGCGGTTATATACGGAGGTAAATTATATTGCAAAATATTATGGCTTTAGCTTTTACAGCGATTTTCCAATTTTCAATAACATGGAAATTGAATTGAACGACAATCCTACGATTTTAGACGGGCTCTACTAATAGTAATGGTCCACGTAACTTTGTTTATTAGTTTATTTGTTAAAATATCCTAAGTAATTTTGTCGGAAATAAACTACCCCATACACATACCACACTGTTACAGATATAAAAAATAAAGGCGATTTAATTAATAACTGCTAAATAAAAGAAAGCAAATTCAATTAAGAATAATAATTCTAATTTAATCAATGCTTTTCCAAGCTAGTATATATTCATAAGTATAATTGTATGGCGGCAATTCGAAATTGAACTCAACGTGGCTTTAATTTTCCGCCTTCGGCTATATAAATGCAATACTTTAATAATTACAAGATATTATAAGGGCCAGTGGGGCCATCGTTTAGTTAGTAGAGGTCATATTTTGGAAGACGGAATGTTGTGATGACAATCTACGATCTAGCTAATGCACGTGCAGTATTCAGTTCGGGTTTGAAGCGAGGAGCAGGAAATCTATCTTGCCTTCAATTGGAAAAGGCCTATGTCTAACAGTACACTGATAAAGGCTGATTATGATTATGGTGATAAGAGATTTGCACAACACGTAAATTACAAAGTTGGTCAGTTTGCATATTTAGTGCTAGAAAACACAGGCTGCTCGACGGCACATTATAGATTGTTTTTCCCTCACAAGGGGATGCGTTATCTTTTTGCCAATTTTTCGTCGTTTTAGTCAATTGTTGTAATAGTTTCAGTGAGCTGAAACGATTAGGTTGTCGGACTGGCATGGCATATAAATGACACAGTAGTTCAGCTTGCATATTTAGTGCTGGACCACACAGGCCGCTCGACGGCACATTATCGACTTATTCCCCTACGAGGGGAGTCGTATTTAAGATAAGTATACGACTCCTCGTAGGAATAAATCGTTGCTATTAGTCAATGATTCGTTAGCTGAAATGATTAATATGGCCAACTTGCGTGACACGTAAATCACAAGATAGTTAATTTTACACATTTGATGCTGAAATACAAAACAGGCCGCTCGACGGCACATTACGACTGTTATTCCTCCACGAGGGAAGTCGTGTACTTATCTTTTTGTCAATATTTCGTCCTTTTAGTCAATAATTCGTGAGCTGAAACATTTAAATTGGCTGCATGTCCGACGCTGGAACACACCATTGTGGTCCAATTTAATTTGAAAGCGATCTGCAGTAGCTTTAATAGGAAGATTTCACAAGAAAATCGATTGCAAGATGCCGACATTACGCGCTCATTTTAAAAACATTATCAAAAAATTCTATGAAAGAATAGAAAGCAAAATAACCCTCTGATGGTAAGCGCTGCAAACATCACGCAGACCCAGATGCCTCTAGTAGAAACGTCGTCCCGTAATATACTCTTATACCCAGATGAAGAAGGGGCTTAGAATTCTGGACCCTTCAAGGGTGCGGACCCTCACGATACTACACACACAAGTAGGGATAACACACACACTTTAGGTCAACCTCGCTCGAGAGCACGGCGAGACCAACACACCGCGTACACGAGATACACCGCGTTCCAGGGCGGTTCTCACCGCCCCCAGCAACCGATTAAACAGTCGACCGAACGTCGGCGCCTCGGTCCGTATACCGGGCGTCGATGATCCTAAGCGACTTCTTCAAAATCAGCCCACGCATCCTAAATGCGTGTGTTCATTTCTTTAAAGTTTTGGTCACCAAGTTTGAGGGATCTCGCAATCCTCCGAACTCAGTAACAGATGAAGCTGCAAGTAGACACAGGTCTAGAAGCATAACTGAATACATAAGACATAAGACATAAGACTACCATAAATTATTTTCTTCGATTGTTTAATTTATACCGACAGTATATCTGATATTACAGAAGTTGTCTGTGTTCGTTACGTAAAGTAGACGTTATTTATCGAAAAAGAATTAAAATTTTTCGATTGAATTGGTTTATGAAATTGTATACGTTTGTAAGCCGCCAAAAATTAAGACGATTTCAGAACCATTGTTTAAACTTTTCTACATTAATTGTAATAAATTAAATGTTGAGGGTATTTTAATTTTCTATTTTAAATGGCAGTGTTACTTACGAATAGAGTTGCTTCTTTTTGTCAAATATCTGGGCACAGATTTTTCACAACTGAACACTGATATTTTCTCACTATTTAAGCCACTTTAAATATAACGATTATAACACAAGGCACAATTATTGTGCACTAAACGGGAAATTTCACGCCAATGATCAAGCAACGGCGGTCTGGTCTATATAGTTTTGCCAGACTCCCCTCCTGGTTAAGGGATGTGCGTAAAAGAAGGCAAAAGGACAGAAAATACAACGGGAAACATAGCTGCCTATCTCAATATATAAGCTTCTAATAAGGTAAGTATGTTTAATATGCATTTTATTTTCAGGTAAAATGCTGCTATTATCTCGTCGATTTCTCATAATAAATTCTGATACAAGTAATGCTAACGTTCGGTTTGGCTGGTTATTCTTAATTCATCGAAGCAGTTCCCAGTTAATCATTTACTGCATTAATTTGAAGAACAATCAAGTGATCATAAATGGCCTGTAGTTGGACGGATGTAAGAAATTGCAATTTCTGGGATTGGATGCATAAGAGCCGTCTTCCAGATTTGTAAGACAACGCTAGAAGAATAGATAACTTGTAAAAGATGTATTGAAAATTATTTCAACTTAAGAGCACATGATCTTGGAACAATAAAAACTGAGGCTATGAACGTATAATTTAACAGTATTGCATACTTCTTATAAATAAATATAATTATTACATATAAGTAATTAATACCATTTGCAGTCTTTGATTATGAGTAACATTTTTAGGTAAACATAACGCAATATTATATTAAAATACTCATTTATAAGTGTGGTACTGTATTATAATCATTATCAAAGTCACTTTTGTTAAAATAATACAGTAATTAGTCCCTAGTACGAGACGTTTCAATAGAACTGTCTGCGGTATTAAAACAATAGGAGGTAATCAACAAAGCCAACGGAAACTCGAAACGTGCCATAATCCCCTAACAGTTTAAACAGAAGCATGCTTCATATAAAAGTTCATTGAAAAGAATTTAAAACGCAATGAATATTTTGCATCAGAACAACATAATATCAAACGAAGTTTTAACCTTTATGTATCTCAAAATATATTTTAAAAACAGATGAACTCAGGTGAAATTGGCCATAAAGTTATCCCACTCGTCCTGACAAAGAACCTTCTATAGGTCAGGAACTAATCGGCACCAATAAGTACAAGTTTGTACAATATGTCTTCAATGTAATGTCCCATAAAAGTTTTAATTGATTAATTTCGTTAAATAAGTACATAAAGTAATGCATTTAGTAGTGTTAGAGAAAATAACATATATATGATTGAATTGAGAATTTAAATTTCTTTTGCGCTGTTTCCTCGAGATGGTGATATTTTTATGCACGCTGTGGTCTGAATTGCGAGAGCGCGTCTGGGGGCTTAGGCCACCCTAGATGTCTCATTAGATAGCTAGATACTTCATGCACCTTCCCTCAATCAATGGTGGGACCATTATAGGATATATATATTTTTTACAATACGAATTTCAATTTATTTCCAAAATAACGAATAGAGTAGAAAGTTCACATCATAGTATAAAATACGACTTTATATTGGTAGCGCTACAATCAAAAATGAGCTCGCTACCCTGAAACGTAAGTTGTTTTGTCATGTTGGCCTATTGTTTTTTAAATATTAATATAATGTCGATACACGTCGATACACGTCGATACACGTCGATCTGAATACGGCGACTGATCTTTATTTGAGATGAAGTAATTTAAAGCGTGGAAGATAACAAGATAGTTCACAAGTAAACCCGTAATCGCATTCTGTATACTGACACTCTCATAGTCCAATGGATAACCTACACGACGGGAGAGACATTTCGTGTAGCACCGCCTTTTTGTACGCATACGACGCATGGATCATCTTACTTCATAGATAATTGGTTGATCAGTCCACATTTCCCTAACCAACTAGTAAAACAAAAATCCAAAGTACTGAGTTCCCACACGATTCGAACCCACGGCCTTTGGTTTCTAAAGCGCATGCCCTGACTATTAGGCTACGAAAGCACTTAATTTTTTTAAGTTTATACTAGGTAATGGAATCGATAAAACGGTAATACAGTAGTGTCACTACAACACCACTTTGTCGTGGTAGAGAAAGTTTTGAAAATAAATTTTGATGCAAGTTTTGGCACTTGAAAATTCGGACGTGTTGTAATCCACTACCTAGTTTGTATAGCGGTCTGTTAAATGGAAAGCTTCCATGCATGCTTTATGTACGTAATCTCTGAATTGCTCACAGCAATACACATTCCAGCTGCTGTGAGTGATTTAAATTCATGTTTGGTATGTTTCATGTCCGTTACTTAAAATCCTTTCCATTAATTCGCACAACATAGACCAATATCTTATACCAATATAATCTTTTGATTAATATGGCATTATTTTAGATTGTTTTTACGTGATCTAGTAATACGTTATATAAACATTGCAATCAGTTTATGATTTTTTTTCATTTTGTAACTTGATGGTACAGTTTGTAGTTTGTAAGTTATTACCCAAAAATAAGATTTTCTCTTCATATTACAACATTAGTTGAACAATACATAATTAAAATTATAAAAGTAAATATAGTAATAGCGTTTTGATATTTTATACACAACAAAAGTGAATACATTCGAACAATGTAAATATGCAAATTGAGACAGTGTATTTGCATGCAAGAGCAATTGGTCGTACTTCTATAGTTTTGTTTACATACATTTGTTTTGACCAAAAAATTTTCAGTGGCGGTGAGATTTAATCAATGAAGTTGTTTTAATATTCGGGCTGATCTAATACATGGCTAAACTAATTAATAATGTAAACTAATGTAATGTAATGTGTCTAAATAAACAAAATCAAAATATTTATTTTATAACAGAAATAGTTTTTTTTATGTAATAGAGATGAATTTTAGGTTGGCAGCTAGTTTATTAATATTACCAAGCAATCGTAACATTTTACCATTTGAGTATTGATAAGTTTAATATTTTAAAAGTCGATTCGCGCTTCAATAGCTTAGCGAGTTCTTAATGACAACAAGCTCCAAAAGTATTAAAAGGATTTTTTACGAACATAAACCCTCAGACTAAAAGATATAGCAGCGTACCTATAGTATAAAAATAATTATAAGATTAAATTTATATTAAAAGTTTCAATCGTCGTTAATCTCAGTGACTTGATAAAGGGTCAAGAAAGAATAAACTGTGTTAAAAGTAAAGCACTTTGTAATTTATTATAGACTATAGAAATATTTTACTCGTCTGGTATCGGAACATCACATAAAATATGTAGATCAAAGGCCACAGTGCAAAGTGTATTAGAGTGGACAGACGCGTGACGGTGGTGCAAATTAAGAGTCTTAGTAGTGTTTTATCTTAAATAGCTAATAAATAGTATTTATATGAAAAATTTAGTAAAAAAATCACATTTACATACTAAAGATTGCTTTCAGCGTACTTTAATAAAAATAAGAGGAAGGGAAGAATGTTATTAAGTCATAAAGACAAAACCAAAACTTGTTAAAAGCAAAATATCCTTAATATAAAATTAATCCACCAAAAATGTTTGTTTCCATGTTAGATTTTTGTTACATTGTTTTCCGTTTTACAAATATCACAAAGGCTACTTAGGCTATTTATATATTAGATAAATTAAAAGATAACTACACAGTATAAACGACTATTCGACAATCATAACGGCATGTCGTGTAACACAGTTACTTGCATGTACATGAAAGAAAACTTGTCTCCGAGCCGTTATTCTATATTTAAAAACGAAAGAAATATTACTCGCTTGAATGAACAGTTTATTATTATTGTAAATAAAACCATTTAAAACGAAAAAAGTTATAAAATTCCTGTCTCTTCATTTTATGCTAATTGAACAAATACACGCTTCGGCATCTTTAACGACATTGTTTTCGTTCGACGAATATAATAACATTATGCAAATAAAATTGTGCAGGTGAAAATGTTTTTACATCTGAAACAGAAATAACAATTGAGTATGACGTGGACAGTTATTTAATGAAACATCCAATTAATACGGATTTTGCTGGAAATTTAATTTCAAACGTAATTCTCAATTCGAGTCGTTATTGAAATAACCTTTTTCAACTATTACATTTTTTACTAAAAACGGGTAAAACATCATGTAACTTCATTGCTGAATGTACATTGGGACGAGGAAGTCGCTCAAGGTACATGATAAGCCTTACTCAGAAAAATGTATCATGTAACGCTACAACTCTGCTCGCCATCCTAAGACATGGATTTGCTAAGTCACGTAACTATTAATTAGTTTTTGTACGCTTTTCCGCTACTGGTATGCGGCAGAAATTGACACCGCGATGGTATTCATATATAATTCATACGGAGTGAACGATTTTAAACATTTCTTCGTGATAACATCATTGTTTTAAAACAGACAAGTAAAATTGTAACAAAGAGTATAACTGACTTCAAACAGTAAATAACTATTTTGCGCAATATAAGCGGATAACGACTTGGTCTTGGCACAGTTCTGTCTTTCTTCTGAAAAGTCTTACATTTTTTAAACGTCGTCTATGATACGTTTTATGTATACAGATTTTTTTTCAAAAGCCTTTTACTTTTACAAAATCTTAAACTGAGATGAAAAGAGCATTGAATGTGGCTTATCGCTTTTTTTGAGAGTTGTAAGCTATTATTTGCTATGCGTATGCGCTTGCTGCCTACATTGTAGGCCAATCCAATAAGTACATTTATGTATAACATGGCCTGAGTCTACATTTAAGGTTAAGCCATCGTTTGCAATTTAATATCACAAGGTTGGGATTTTTGAAGCCATATTTTTATAAAATATTTACAAAACTACTTTCTATGGAGAATGTTTCAAATCGGAGCTCTAAGAGCAAACATACGAGGTAACGTACATATATAAAATAGCATAATATTATCCGAATTAAGTAACTTTCTCTTTTGGGAAGACAGTTCAAAAATATATAAACGTACCAAATATATAATCACAGATATTTTTTAATACAAAGATCTTTTTTGATCTATATATAAAAATGTTTATAGACCAAGAATGGAAATCAATGCCATTAACAGATTTCTGAAATTAGTACATTTTATTTCAGCTGAACTATTTTTAGAAACCATATTTAAACATTAATTCGAACTGCAGTTGCGGCTGGCACTGTTGCCTGTTTTACATGTAATATTTTATGCTTAAACGTCATAGTTAAGTCAAATCAAACACATTTAAATAAATCGAGTAATTTTTCCTTAACTAAAAATAAATTTCATCTAATTTTATTTTGTCTTTGAATTTTGGACAGTACGTTGTTTGTTATTTAATAGACTATTTAAGAAATCATTGTGTCATGAAGAATGAGAAGAATGTCAAAATTTATTTTCCATCAGGTTTTTATCTTTATCTTGCCTCCTTCCTTTACATGACAAAGTTGGGACCTAATTTTTAAATGGCAATAATCTGATGGGCTCATAATATCTTTATATTCGATTTCGACGACAGCGGCCGATTAAAAAATAATAGAGACCAATAAACTGATCGGGAGATATTATAGTTCACAATTCTATGCGCGATAAGCTGGAAAACCAGCACCACCAGAGAGAGGCGCATGACTGACTTTTTACATGCCCATCCGATGCATGGATCACCATGCAGTAACACTAGGCTACGCAGAAATTTAATCGGCTCAAATGGTTAACCAAACGTAAAATAACGATAGCTCCTAGAATCATTCACTACACCTCTAGTTTTTAAGCAAACTAGCTTCTATTTAACCTATTGTATATCTTGATATAAAACTTCCAGACTCATGTCTGTGGTAAGCTTCATTTAACACTGTTTAAAGGAAGCTACCGTTGCCTCGAACTAGGTGGCCAACACTTTTTATTAAAAGTCCCACGTACAAAAAGTATTTGTGGTGTCTCCTAAAGAACGACGATGTTCGGCTTGCGGACCGGGACCACCTGGCAACTATTTTAATCATTAGCGGGAGGCAGTGAGAACCGCTATAAAGGCAGGTATAATTTTTACTTGGTGTGGGTGTCTCGCTGTGCTTGTAAACAAGGGTGACCATGTGTGTGCTGACTCCACACAAACAGCACAATATTATTGATCGGTTTTGATAAATAAGTGTAGGATATATGACATGTATGTAATTTGTATATATGGATGAAAAAATAACTTGTATAGTTAGTTAAAAGACTTTTTTACGAATAAAAGATATGGAAAAAAATATACTAACATCTCTACAGCTAATAATAAAATCAAAATTGTGTTGTTTTTAAGCATAATCTTTAAAATATACATAATTTTGGATCAAGCAGTTGTTAAGTAAACAAAGATAATATTAATTTGAATTTGGATAGATCATGATTGAAATAAAAAACGAATCAAAATGTTGTATTAAAAAACTTTTGCGTCACGAAAGATGTAAATAACATTATTAATATTTATTTACAGATGCAAATGAAATAAATACAAACATTTGTATTCAGTGGAAATCACCGTAACGGAAATATACGCTACGTTATCTACACTTGTGAATTTGCCACTAATACATCACGGTTTAATTTATCCTTTGATCCTTCATTTACGGTTTTCTAGTTTTACTTCCCAATTATGTGGAGGATAAATATAAAAACACACAGTAATTTAAACATGTTATTAAAAACTTCATAAAAGATTAGTTATTAGAGACGATACATTGATTAGACGTTTACAGATTCATATTCGGTATTATATTCAAATTTATACAATCTGAAAAGCGTAATAGATAATTTTGAATTTACCATGTAAGTACTGAAACATAAAATACGAGGGTATTGAGTAATAAGTGAAATGCAAACCATTTAAATACATCAAAACTGACTTATTAATATTTTGAAGTTTCCTACGAAATAAATAAATCGATAAAATTAGTCCATTTCAAAAATTTTAATATGTCATTGCAGGAAATAGTAGTATAAGAATTTATTTTTTAATGACATAATGTTTTACAAAGTTTAACAATATTTTGACACCTCTATAAATATTTTAATACTGTATTAAAAAGTTTTAATATTTTTTACACACTTAAATTAAACTAAGGTCGTTGATCTGTCGTACTACCTAAAATGAGCGTTGAAAATACCTCATTGCAACTTTTAATAATGTCAAAGGCATTAAAATGCTTATTGCTCGTTATTCTGTACAAAACATTCAGAAAAGTGTGCTGGATAGCGAAGTCACTCTACATAAAAAACAAAATTAAAGGTGCAGCGGACAAAATAAAAATGACTTTGAAAATAATTACTGGTGAAACAGGAAGGGCTGTAAACATGAACTTTGAAATTCGGCTAATTATCAATAATAGAAAAATAAATTCTGATCAAGATGATGCATCCTATTTTCAAAAGTGTTTTTGACATTCCTGTCTCTACCACCAAGTCACTTGTTTCTTCTCCAACTATTGTAGAGTCCTTATTTAAAGAAAATATTAAAGAATGTAAAGATAATTTCAATTTTAGTAATGTAAGCGATAAAGATATTGTGTTGCTTTTAAATCTCTTGACATTAAAAAAACTGTACATTTATGGAGGATCTCAGTTAAGGTGATAAATTCTATTATTGATGTTATATCACCTTGCCATGCAGCTATTTTTAATGGTTTTATTATATGTGGTAAATTTCCTGACCTTATGAAACACAGTAAAGTTACTCAAGTATTAAAATCAGGCAGTACTATAGACCCCAATAACTTTAGACCTATTTCTATACTGCCCGCGCTTAGTAAAATTTGTGAGAAAATAATTCTTAACCAATTACTAAAACATATTTATTCTCATAATATACTTAATAACAAATAGTGTCGTTCTACAATCAATGCAGGTGCCCATCTTGTTAAGACTATATTTATGGGAAGGGTCACACGATGCTTTAGGTGTCTTCTATGACTTAACCAAAGAATTTGACTGTGATACTTTGGTCAGGAAATTAGGCCACTATGGTATCAAAAATGCCGCACTCAACCTTCTGACTTTGTACTTGAGCCATCGAACTCAGAGAGTTGACGTGAACGGCAAGAGACCTCCCGGGGCGCAGTAGGTATGGGGGTCCACAGGGATCTATTTTGCGGGCTTTTCTCATAGTATATATTAATGACCTACCACACCAGGTTGAGAACAATACCGAGATTTTATTATTTGCTGATGATTCTTCTTTAATATTTAGAATAAAACGGCGTAACTTACAAAATGACGATGTAAATAATACCCTCTCAAAAGTAACATACTGGTTTACTGCAAATAAATTAATGTTAAACAAAAATAAAACTAAATGTATAAGGTTTATGACTCCTGATGTTCCTCAAGCTGGGTGTGATGTGGTCGTAGATGGAGAAGCGCTAGACCACGCAGATTCCACTGCATTTCTCGGCATCACAATAGATTCTAAATTGCAATGGGGCCCTCATATTAATAGACTGGCAAGTAAACTTAGCTCAGCGGCTTATGCAGTCAAGCCGTTTAGTATGTTTTAGTTATTTTCACAGTATAATGTCTTATGGCATTCTACTGTGGGGAAACGACTGATATTAATACTATTTTTATAATTCAAAAAGAGCGATTTGAGCAGTCTATAACCTGGGCTCCCAAAGAATCTGTAAAAATGTTTACAGAAATCAATGTAATGACTGTTTTTTCTCAATACATATTTGAAAATATTATGTATGTTCATAAACATAAAAATGATTTTGTAAAACATTGTGACACACATAATATAAATACTAGGAATAAGCATAATTATGTTCTTCCAAAACTAGGCTCCGAAGAACAATGAAATCTTTCATGGGACAATGTATACTCTTCTACAATAAAATACCAGAAAACGTTCAGCTTTTATCTGTAAATAAATTTAAAAAGTTGTAAAGGAACGTTTGTGTGTTAAAGGATATTATTGTTGTAATGACTACTTGATAGATAACACACCCTGGTAATGAACTGTTCGCTCCAGGCTATTTCAAAGTAGTAAAATGTAAGGTTTTATGTAAAAGTTTTGTAAAATTTATTGAAGAAAAGGAAAAGAAAAAGTCCCGCTGAGTTTCTTACGCCAGTTCTTCTCAGGTCAGAGGCTTCCATTTCCGAACCGGTGGTAGATTATTTGACAATCAATAAGAAAGTGTAATGCTTCCATATTGAATAAAGATATTTGACTTTGACTTTGACTTTAGCGGTAGTGGCCCTTGCTTCATAAGCTGAGGTCGTGAGTTCGAATCCTGCGGGCAACAACTATGTGTTATCGTTGTTTTCTGGTTGGTATGGACTATTTGGGCCTATCACGCAATTGTCGGAAAAGTAAGATGATCCATGCCTCCGATGGGCATGTAAAAAGTTGGTGCACCCACCAACCCGCCTTGGTACAGCGTGGTGGGATACGCCTCTGTCTACCGGTTTATAAAATTATTTATTATATCAAATTACAACGTTTGATGATTCAGCTAGTATTTATATTTAAGGACATGAATACGTTTAACGTTTTATAGATTTTAATTTCATCAGACAAAATAAAATGATGAATTATGTCTTTTGGCATTGTACTGCAAGAAAATGTGACAGATACTAATATGACCTGTGTCCTCCAAAACGTGCAATTCGTGCAGTCTATAATCTAGGCTCCAAATAATCACTAAGAACGTAGTTTTCAGAAATAAAAATTTTGACCGTTAGTTAAACACATGTTTGAAAACTTAATGAATGTGTAAAACATAGGCATGATTTCCTAAGACATTGTGATGCACATGACATAGATACGAGGAACAGCCATAATTTTGTTCCGTCAGTCTAGTCTTTTAAGGGACAATGTATATGTTTTCATTAAAATCCTAGTAAACGTGCAGAATTTACCTTTAAATAAATTCAAAAGGGTTGTCAAGGAACGTTTATGTCTTAAAGGTTAATATAACATTAATAAATTTTTAAATGATAACACCACCTGGTAATGGAATGCTTGATTCAGATTTGTTTTAATATTTCTTAAAACTGTTTGATAATTATTTCAAAATATGATTTTAATATAGCCACTGAGTTTCTTTCGCCGGTTCTTCTCAGGTCTGAGGCGGCTTCATCTGCACCGGTGGTAGCGTGTTTGACAATCAATAAGCAAGTTTAAATGATATTTGAATTTAATTTTGAACGTCCTCCATATTTAAATCTTTTAATAGTCGGACTTTAAAAAAATAAACGCAGTGTTTAAATATTTTTGAATTTCCGTGTTGCTATATTTAATAGCTCCACTCCTACAGTAAGAAAATTATCTTGTGTTTAGTTTCTCTGTTTAATCTGCAACAGGCCTTATTATGTGTTATTGATACGCTATTATTAGCTTCATACTTATGTTAATATGTAAAAGAATCTTTAAACATGACAACCTTCAAAATTTATGATTAACTCGACATTTGACAATTTAATATGTTATTAACGGTTTCGATCCGTTATCTTCGCTAGGATAATCAACGATTTTTGTTTTCCTGAGACCGAAGTGTCTGCGTCAAGAAGAAGCAGAAAAATTAAAACTTACTTCATTAAGTTATATGAAATAATATTTCTAACTAAAAAATACAAAGAAGTATTCGCTTACAATAAATAGACGCTTTTATTTATGAAAAATAAATTTGAACATTTAAAATATGGCAGAAAAAATTATCCTATTGTAAAAAAATGTGTGGTGCTTTCAGAATATTATACAAAAACCCTTCTACTCATATCTGTTCATAAAATATATAAAATATTTACAATTATTGATACCAACACATGCTTATTTTACAATACAATATTTATAATTATGATCAATTAAAATTTAATTTCTACTTTTGGCTGGATTTTTAACCGTTGTGTGGGACGCCCTTTTTACCGTGGGGATATCCCTACGCATACCTGTCCTGAGGGAGGAAAGACGGGTTATGTCGGAATCGCACCTACTAAAACGATCAAGTTGTTCCTTCTTGGTGCCTTAGTGATGGGGTCACAAGGTTAACTCACTAGTGGTCTTCTGCGACCCAACCAGCCCCCAGAACAACCTCATTTCGCCTAACGGCCATCCGCCTGCTTCTAAGTGCGTCGGAACTAACCCGCCCTTCAACTGGCCCATATACACAGGTAACAGACTCCCCTAGTCTGTTATTATATTGGGACTGTTGGAACCAGAGCAATCACAAACGACGCAGACATAAGACTTCCAGCCCCCAGCGGCGGCCTCGATCTTAGGCTCCACCGATAGCACGGCCGCAGAAGGAGGAGAAAACGACGACACCATGCCGAATGTCTCCTACGCCCACAGCCCCACCACATTGCATCAATGGTGCGGCCTCGCCAAGTCACGAAGGATAGAAAGAGTGGCCTACTGAATGCCGACTCTCCTCTTCTCCGCGACTCCATCTTGGTTGCGGCGGACAGGAAGGGCGGCAACCCGTCCCTCGCATCCTCGTAGGCGCATCCAAAGCGAGCTTGTTCAGCCTGCTTGGCACATCCTTCTCCACGGCCGGCCTTGCGCCACAGGTAGGCCAGGTTCCTCTTAGCTTCCCTGCGGCTGGGCAGGCTGAGGTAATGAGCCCCACCGCTACGACAAGGCAAAACCCGTTGGGGGAGTGTGGACGCTCTGCGGCAAGATGGAGTGAAACATTCGCAAAGTAACTGGTGTGGACTGAATCAGATTATCCGAAGACCGGAAGCGGTGGCAAGCATTACGAGATGCTTAAGTTCAGCTGTGTACTGACACTGGCTGATGATTACGATGAAGATTTTCTTTAAAAGCGCATTTTATTCGTATTTTAAATCGTTATTTATATTTACATAAAAATTAATTCACGGCTGTGGGACGATTGCTCATGTTTTTAAATAAATTCATTCATTTCATTCGTAAAACCATGAGTCTTAATTCAGACAAATTTATTTTTATTTAACAAATACTATCTTAATGTTTTCATTATGTCACATGCGGCACCACAATTGTATGTTATTATTAACCATTAACTAACATAGCATAACTCGAAATGATCGAAGACCAATTGTAAAGAATGTTAATTGGGAAACGCACTCTAAATTCTGGGAAAACGACCAATTCGTCACTGCATGCAAATCAACTAGCTTTATTTGCATATCTACCTGATACTCATTTTTCATCTACACGTTTATTCTTGCGAATGTCAACATGAAGAGTTGAGGAAATTTTAACATAATAAACGTACCCAGATGTCGAGTCCCTTTTCTTATCAAAAACAATTTTTTGAATGCATTATAGTGAAGCGCTGATGATCCATCTCTGTGGTCTGAGCTAAATAAACAAAAACAAAAAACGACGAAAATGCAATATTCTAAATTATTTACCCGAAGAAGAAAATAATATATATATTAATATTATATATGTTCATGAAGATTTTATGCACAAGACATCGATTACCATAAAATGATTATTCCTGTAGAAAATTAACATTTAAAATTTACACTGTACAAAAATGTAAAATGTATGGTAGAGGGTCCCCTTTAAACTGGAGGCCGCCTGGAGGCGTCGATATCCATGGCCCTCACGTTCGTGAACAATTTCTATCCCGTGGCCTGACTGTCGTTTGTCTTCGTATAGAAAGAAACATTTTTTCTTTCAATAAAATATTTTCGTACTCAGAAGAAAAAAGTTGATTAATGTAAAAATATATTCTTTGTCACCTATTCCGTAGAGAAAAATAGCATAGATAAAAACTGACTGTAAAAGAAATACAACGAAAAGTGATACAACGGAAATTGTCACTTCGAACACTACAATGCTGACAGCATTGTAATCCTTTGATTCCCGAGTAAATATTTCCCAAATAATTGTCATAAATATATCATCATCATCATCATCATCATCAGCCTTTGATAGTCCACTGCTGAACAAAGGCCTCCCCGAATACACCCCTATCCACTAGGGGATTTGAGTCCATATCTTTTTGAAATTACACATATAATTATATTTTATTTTAAAATATCACTCATTCATTAATTTCATCATCAGCCTTTGATAGTCCACTGCTGGAAATAGGCCTCCCCTAACACACCCCTATTTATTAGGGGCTTTGGACCGTACCCCGCCACGCTGGTCCAATGCGTGTAGGTGGGTGGACCGAAATTTTACATACCCATCCGACGCATGTATCGTCTTACTTTTCAGACAATGGGTGTTCGGCCTAAATTGTCCTAACCAACTAGGAAACAACAATGAAAATTTGTTGAGTCCCCGCAGGATTCGAACCCGCAACCTCCGGTTTCTAAAGCTCGCGCCCTTACCACTAGGCTACTTAATTGGTTAGTTTATATAAATAATACATAGAACCTTGTATAGTGGTGCCTGTTACGGTAATGATATCATTATCGTCATTGCACAGTTTTTTCCTAGATTTAAAAAGTTCAATTCATGCTAAACATATACTATACAAATATGCAGAAAAATATTATTTACATTTACATAATTTCACGTCCTTAAAATTATTAATATTTGATATTAATGATCAATACAATATTATTTTAAAGGAAATACAAAACTGCAGTAGAAAAATATATAATCAAGGTTGATGGGCAGATAATACATTATGTTAATGGATATATCTGGACCAATTAGTATCTTTTGCAAACAGGCTAGAAATCAATTACCATATCGATAACACCTGGAAGAGCTACTGGTCTGTGAAGACTTTAATGAAAGGCCTTTTATTACCACGGCCTTTGAAGCGCAATCTCATTCGCATATGTATATTGCAAATTTATGCATAAACTTTTTCACGAAAGATCCCGTCTTAAAGTTTGCCAAAAAGCGATGAAACGTAACTCTCTGCAAAAAAGTCAGACCGAATAAGAAATATTACACTACACTTCATGACTGGTATTATCGATGTGGGAGCCGAAGCTGCAAGGCTGAAGTGGGATTGGTCGGATCGCTTGAGCCGCATGCACACTGAAAGATGCCCAATTTTCTGTGCTCATGCAGCTCGTGATCGGCCAAAAGTCGAAACGGAGTAGGAGCCAGACGGATTTAGGCGTCAAGGTAGGCCTTGAAAAATGTGGCGAGATGTCATAAATGCCTAGAACAAAAGCTGGCAGACGCTGGCACACAGCAGAGATGTGTTGAAAAAGGAAGGAAAGACTTTTGCCCAACTCTGCGACATTATGTGCTTTAAAAAATGTATATGAAGAGCCGACTATATCATTTTGAAAATCCTGCTTTAAACCGAATGTAAAGACATCTTAGCTATACTTCAGACTAGGATATCAAGTTTATGCCGCATGATGAATGTATGATATTATTTTAAGTACTGTACAATAATTACACAACGTTGATAAATAATAATTAAAACAACTGGCAAACTTTTAATTACCTATAAAATTTTTGTTTCTATTTTATTCCAAATAAAATTTAATAAATAATTGATAATATATTTCATACGATAATCATTAATATCGTCTATAGAAATAATTCGCACCAACTTAAGCAAGAATAGATTGCTAACGAGGCTAACGAACAATAATGCGAACGAAATGTTCAGCCATGCTTATAATCGCTTTACGGTCCCTATCTATCAACTCATTTACTATAAGTATAACATATGCCACAAATGTGTTTTTCTATGTGATTCGAAAACTTTAGAGAAATAATAAAACAAAAATTCCAAAACTGTATTTGAAAAAGAACATGACACTTTTATTGTAGCAGTGTATATCGCGTACATGCGTTGAATCAAAGTCTTACCATTTCATTAAAAATATAATGAAGTATTTTTAATCTATTTCCACAAAAAGTTTAATGAAATGAGTCGATTCCGCAAATAAGTATCTATAGTTAGTTACTTATATGTAGTTATAAAGTTATCATCACGCTGCTGAGCAACACCTAATTCCTCTCTTTATATGGGCCACATTCCCTAGCTGTGCACCCCAAAAGGACAATTGGACTAACTAGTTTTCTACAATAGAAAAAGGTTTTTAGTACCACAAGTGTCTAATAAATTTGCATATGAAAAGAAAATTTTGTTCATTGATTGACAAAAATTCTGTCAACGGTTTGGTCAAAGTACATATGACCTGAGAATGACTGCAAACAAAGCTATTTTATGTCATCTATTGTAAAATATTTTACGAACAAAATCAGGCCATCCCCTATACAGGCAAGCCTCTTCTTACATCGTCTCAAGATACGTTGAACGATGTTTAGACACTATTCCTCAAGCAAACGTAAATGGACCAGCGTTGTGGGATCATAAATAAAAACCCCCAAACGGAGAAGACGTGCATTAGGGAAGGCCTATGTCATGCAGTGGACTAACACATGCTGATGATGAATTTAGGGCATCTAACCGAACATCTAACATATCTGATGTTATTCCAACACTAGTGCTAAATGTTAAAATTTATATTTACGTACCACCCAGACCAATTGATGCATATGCTCTGGGTGGTCAAGGGTTTTTATTTAACATATTTTTAATAAATGTGTTAAATTGAAATTACATATATAATCATATTTAATTTTAAAATATCACTCATTCATTAATTTCATCATCAGCCTTTGCTAATCCACTGCTGGACATAGGCCTCCCCTAACACACCCCTATTTATTAGGGGCTTTGGATCGTATCCCACGCTGGTCCAATGCGGGTTGGTGGGTGGACCGACTTTTTACATGCCCATCCGACGCATGGATCATCTTACTTTTCAGACAATTGGGTGATCGGCCCGAATTGCCATAAACAACTAGGAAACAACAAAAAAAATTGTTGTGTCCCCGCAGGATTCGAACCCACGACCTAAAAAATATTACTATTTTTTGCAAATCTAAAAATTCTATGGTCTCATCGCTATCGGATCTAATGTCTCTCTTTTCTGTTTCAACAAAAGCAATTAATTTGAAAGTTAGCAGAAGAACGTTAAACATTAGTACGGACTGTTATAAGTCATAAAGTTCCTGTTACATTGTAAAGTTTTTGGTGCAATATAAAGAAGTAAATTCTCCAGCAATAGCAGATTAAGGGCAAATTTAGAACGCTCGCTCGAAATAAATAATAATCTTCGGAGAATTATAAATCATGTTACATTTCTAAACATTGTAAACAATTATACTGCGTATATTTAATATCAAAAATGCAATAATTTTAATAAAAAAAGGAAAACAAAAAATAGTTTCCGAATACCAAAGCAATTTTCATCAATTGTAATTGGTTGCCAAAGGGACTGTAATTAAGTTTTAATAACCTTATGCTAAATGAAACGGGGCTACAATTTTTGTTGTTAAATAATAACATAGATTTTCCTAAATAACAATATACGTTATAATAACAATATGATATGAAATTGAAATTTAGTGCCTTATTTTCATTTCAAAATGCTGCGTTTCATTATAAAATTCCAGCTGCAATTTTTTAAAGATGCGCTGCCACCCGCTGCTGTCTTTTAATGTCGAAACCAATAAACGTGCAGTCTAATTTTGAAATATGTATATTGTAAGTTATGCTTATATCAGATATGTAGTATAATTTTATAAAAAAATCCAGCTTAGCACTGATGTAATCGTTCTCCTGTATATCTTTTTAAAAAGATAAAACGTCAACTTGGTTTAAAATAAAATTTACTAGAAGCATATACATTGTATGCTTTTGATTTATATCTATCGCTCTGTTCCGTTGTATGCTTTACAAAATGGCATAATCATAACTTAAGGCAAAATAACTTGTATATCAAAAGTTTAATAAAAGAAGGAATAAACATCTCAGGGTAAAAAAAAATCCGAAATAGGAAAAAACTGTAACGTGTTAACTTAAGCAGTAAATTTGTTAAAAGAATAAGTCAGCTACAGGGTCGTTTTTTGCTGGGATTATTTAACTTCCAAGCGGGGAAAATGTTTCGAAACGGCGAAAAAGCTATTGTTATTTGTTTATCAAACTACCTGTAATTGACAATGGTATTAACCAGCATTTTACCTGCTATAAACTACGTGCTGTATTAATATGGTGCAATAATAAAGTCAAATAACATGATCACTACAGTAAATTACCAACATTAAAAAATAATAAAACTATTATTAGTGCAACATTTCTTTTTAAGTTATTGTCATGTAAAACTTGTACATAAAAATTACTGAGGATCCGAATTACCCTTTTTGCTCCAAGGTTGTATATTTATTAGTTTCATTATTGTTCTTTGTCGCAACAATAAAGAGTTGACACATAAAAAAAATCGTTAATTTTTGCTTTCATGTGCTTGTGATTACTTTATAGTAGATTATACTGTATTGTCTTTAACTTTTTATAGACTTGGTTTTTTAATTAATTTGAATTAAGTTAGTTTTTTATACATACTGACTAGAGTTTTAGTAGCAGAGCCTTCTTTCCTTTTCCAAAGTAGCATGCAAACATTAAAATGTTCTTCAAACTACACCTTATCTAATACAAATAAAAGTATCAGGTAATTAAATGAAACTTGTATATTAAAATTATTTTGTGTGTCATCACCCTTATAACAACCTTGAGGTACTGAATGTTGATGCAAGGCTAATATTAGTTTAGACCTTTTTTGTTAAATGTTAGGCACTTGTTATATTTATTAGCAGAATTTTACGTACGGTGCTTAACTACAGTTCATTTATTGTTTTTAAAGAAATTTATTTAAAATGTAATTTATAATAATAATTTATATGCAACCCTATGTAAGAGGGTGGTCTGAAAAGTTTCCGACCTCAACTCAAAGAAGGCGCCAATCGTTAATAAAAGCTAGTGAATGTAGTTGTGCATATTTTACCAGTTACTCACCAAAGTTTCGGCAATTTTGGACGCGCAATTTTTTAGTTGGCAGTCGTTTGAGTGAGTAGAAGTGAGTGATTTTGTAAAAATGGCAAAAATTGAGTATCGAGCTGTTATTAAATTTTTGTTTTAGAAAGGCAATAAGCCTACGCAAATCAAAGATGAGATCATAGAGATGGACTTTATGTATGGGGACTCTGCACCATCATTTACCACAGTGAAATTTTGGGCAGCTGAATTTAAACGTGGCCGTAAGAGCTTGGGAGACGATGAACGTTCGGGACGTCCAAAAACTGCAACTACTGACGATAACATTGCTAAAGTTCACAAAATGGTGTTAAACGACCGCCGAATTAAAGTGAGAGAGATAGCAGAGGTTATGAAAATGTCCAAAGAACGTGTTTGTCACATATTAAATCAAGATTTAGACATGAGAAAGCTGTCCGCGCGTTAGGTGCCGCGTTTGCTCACATTAGACCAAAAACATGTTCCAATGAACATTTCCAAAGCTCTGTTGGCGCAGTTTAGGCGCAATAAATCCGAGTTTTGCCGCCGATTAATTATTGTAGATGAAACTTGGATACACCATTATACGCCCGAAACAAAATTAAAGTCTAAACAGTGGACTGCAAAGGGGGAACCAGCTCCAAAAAAAGCAAAAACTGTTTTTTCGGCTGGGAAAGTGATGGTGATGGTTTTTTGGAATAGTCATGGAGTCTTTATCGATTATCTTCAAAAGGAAAAAGCATTACAGGAGCATATTACGCATCATTACTTGACGAGCTGAAGGCACAAATTGAAGAAGAAAAACGTCCACATTTGCAGAAAAAGAAAATCCTGTTTCACCAAGGCAACGCGCCGTCTCACACCTCAGCGGCTGCCATGGCAAAAATCCACGAGTTACGGTTTCAACTGCTTGACCATCCACCTTGCTCACCAGATCTGCGACTTATTTTTGTTCCCTCATCTAAAACTGCGCTCGGAGAACAAAGATTTTCGTCAAATGAGGAGGCAATCATTTTCGTGAACAGTTATTTTGCAGAGAAAAACACCAAGTACTATTTGGACAGGTTACAGAGATGGGAGCATCGCTGGTAGAAGTGTGTAGAGTTACAAGGAGACTATGTAGAAAAATAAATAAAAAAGTAAGAAAAAAATCTTTTATCATTGTTAGGTTGGAAACTTTTCAGACCACCCTCGTATGTCGTGTCATTATCAATAGAATAATAGACATATTATATATATTTAGAAAAGATAAATATAAAGAGGCCTATTAATAATTTAAAGCCACAATTATCAATAATTAAGGCATAATAACACAACATTTACATTTGTTAAATTTGAACTATGATTTAGTAGAGCAGAGGCTGTTTGGCAATATTTACAATAAGTTATTGTAATGTTGCAATCATTTGAAACTTTTAAGTAGGTCAATTGGGTTTCCAGGCAATTTATATTTAAATAAAGAACATTTAAAGCTGAGTGAAAACATGCAATTTGATACAAATAGTATTAAATTCTTTATTAAAATCAAATTAAAATTTATATAGACCCTCGGAGACTGCACGATTAAGCTATTGCATAGCATTTTTTTGTTGTCAACGTATGTGGACGTGCAGTCGGGCCACTTATGAAAAGTAGTCACCAACGCCCATTGACACCAGAAATACCAAGGCACTGCCTACCGTGAGACATATGAATTAACGTCTCGTTTACCCAGTGAATACGCTGGCTACGATGCCCTTCAAACGGAAACAGGATAGTGTTATCACTCTGCCGTTTTGCGGCGTAATAGGCACCGCGACGGTACCGCCCCAGACAACCCGAAATCGAAATATTTCTGTACTTTACTAATAAATACTTTCAAAGTATAATTTTTAAACGAAATTATTTTACCAAGAATTTGCGTCAATTAAAGTGACGTGATAAACTGTCTACTTATATTGATAGCTATTCCCGAGCCTAAATGAGGGCACTCTAATTAATTGAACGTCGTGTAGGAATTGACAGTGACTGCGGTTCACAATAAGAATGCTTCATGTTTTAGTGTCGTTAGCGTTTATACTGCGCGAGCGTGACTGGTATAGTCCATCAATGTTTCAAATATTCGTGGTGGATAATGATACATTACTTTCTAGCTAGAAGTAAGTGTCTAGCCTTTTATAAGAAGTTGTATAGATTAAATAAGAAGACTTGCTTTTTAATTAACCAGCAGTGTCTCCACGGGTCTGCCTATATCTGTTGATTTTTGTAGTAGATTTTCCAGCGGTAAACGTAGCCTGTGTTTCTCAAAGAAAATGTAGCGTTTTGAAGTTAAAAGATTTTTTTTATTCATTAAAACAAAAGATTTGAATTTCTGTGTGCATGTTACAAAATGTGCAAAAATTCAAATCTTTTGTTATTTTCATATCAGTATAGACTAGTACAACATCCCCAGGTCTACCCGTGGTTTTTTTAGGATCTTTAAAATATTGCCTTTGATCTGAACAATGAAGTCAAATGGAACGGAAAATTTGTCGGTAATTCCTTTTATATTGTATTTTTATGCAACTATAGATTTGTTAGCTTTGCAATCAAATTTTTAAAACTTATCCAACGTCTTGCAAATTTAACTATAAGACTACATTCTTTATTAAAATGTCTTTGTACATATGTTACAACTAATATACGAATCTTATTTTCTTGAACCAGCCGTGTAGCTCGCAAATTTTTCCGCGTTATAATAGATATTAATTTATTTTTTCAAAAAGAAAAAAAAACAAAGTAGCATAGTACTTTCTGTCACAACAGCCAGATTCCAGTAAAAGTCACGTCAAACTCGGACGACTCATTCCTGTGATCAGCCAGACAACAGAGAACAAACAGACAGATAGACAACATTTTAAAAAGTTTTTGTTTCATATATTAACTTTATATCACAGTGTTTCATTTAAAAACAGTTATTTTAATGTTACAAATAGACACTACAATTTGTTTTATACCTAAAGATTATATAATTTTCACCGTCTACGGTCTAGAATTTTTATTTTTTGTCTCAATGGCAAAGATACTGCTCACAGTCCTTTTTACTACTACTTGTCACACTTACCCATTCCTTACTATTGTATTTAGCTATAACTGCCATGGATTTAATTTTGTAAAAAATAGTATCCAAAACGGTTAACGAAGACATTATATGGGAGTACCCAATTAATTATTTCAATAATTTGTATTAAGAATTGATTGGTGTTCTTTAGCAGGCATTTATCATTTTTAAAGTGTTTGTGGGAAGGTCCTGCAATACGTTAACTATTTTGTCTTAGTTTTATGGATTGTTCTGTGAGGTGTATAAAGGGAAAATCACAGTCCAATAATTTTAAATACTCCTAGCCACTATGATTTTTTAGATGCAAGATGTAAGGAATTATATTTTCTGAAAAAAGTGTCTTGAATGTCAGCTGATGCTGATGGTTATAAATATATATATTTATATTTAATTAACAAATTTTGTTACAAAAAAGTCGAATTTGAATGTGAGTGTGAGCAAATTGCAACATAGAAAGTAAGTAATGGTATATATTACAATATTTCTTATTATAGAAATAAACATTACTTATTCAAATATATTAATATATGTAGGAAGTTTGTTTTGGTAAAGTAAACCTCCATAAGAATACATAATTTATAATAACAGTTTATAGATTCATGTTGAGTTTGTAAACAAGGAATCAATTATAACAGCTCAAGTTCTAAACATGCCCAAATCTCCATTCTAATCCGCAGGGCTTTCAGTTAACACGAGAGTGAGACTTCAGACTCAAAACTTATTGCAGTATTTTGTCTGAATATATCTAAAGTACATTAAAACGACGATATACAATAAGTTTTAAAGAATTGGACGGCAATATCCCAGCTCAAATCAAATAAAGGTTTTGACAAACTAAATGTTATGGGTTCAAGGTGGATTGGGCTAATTAGCGGGATGATTATGATGAGCCTAATTTAGCCAGTCATGCCATAAGTTTAAAATAATTATGTTATAAAGAAAGTAAAACTTGTACATATTTTATGCTAAGATTAAAATTTATTTAGTCTAAAACGTGTGTTATTATATGAATGGTCCCAAGTAGTAGTTTCATTTGTAATTATTAAATACATTGTAGTAGGTAGTTTAGTACATTGTAATTATTAAATCCAGGTAAAAGTAAATGCACGAAGTTGCATTAAAAAGCTATATAAAAAAAATACTCGCAGTACTTTGTGGCACAGGTCATAATTAAGGTAATAAATCTTACCTTTGAATCGTTGCAGAATACAAAAGCAAAAAGGTAAGATCCTCTACTCTACAATATTGGAGAATAGATTATATTATTTCAGATCCCACTTTAACACGTGGGATAGAGTTAATTAAAAAGAATAGCTTTTATTTATCACCATAAATCATTAGCCTGCATTTATCCACTGCTGCTTATTGGCCTCTTCAATGGTCCACTAGTCCCCGACAACTCTGATCCACTTTCTGCCAGCCGCCTTGCGTTAGTCTACCTCTTTTTAATTCGAGTAATTACTATTTAATATTAAGTAAAGATTACATATAATTTAATACAAAACGGTTTACGAAATATTGCAAATAATTGTTAGCAATTCAAATAATCTTTGATGGTAATGAACCTGAACAATTTTTGTAGTAAATTAAAAATACCAGAAATACCAGATTAAAAAAACTGTTTGCCGCTTGCTTATTTGTATTCTTATGACAATAATTTCAAAGTTAAATTTCTTAGTGTAAATTAAAGTAACCTTATGGTATTTTACATGGGCTAATGTTTCAATTTAAACATGCGATATAGATAGATTAGACGCAATTTTTTAAATTATAACGACTGTTTAAGATGGTGTTGACAATCAAGTAGGTTAATTTCTTTATGTAACAAAAAAACAGACGATTCTAAGGTAACCAGCTAATAAAACATATTATCACTATATTTTGCGTAAAAATTGACTTCTAACCTGTTGACGTCACCGATTTCACGTTAGTAAAATATATTTTATAATCATCTGATCCGTCACTATTCCAAAAAGAAGAAGCTGATCGTAAATTTAAAACCATTTAAATAGTAATGTTTGAAAAAGTTTCTTCATGGACCTGACACAAACACACTCTTAAGTATTAATATGTCATTCGTTGCAAGTTTAAAGCTCGAGAGAATATAAAACGACATTCGGGAAAACGGAAAAAAGTTTTGCGACTATTTACAAAGCGAAGACTAAAAATATGTGATGGATCTTTTATTTTATTAGGTCTACATTTAGGTACAGTATATTCAAATTTATTCAAAGCATGTATATTTTTTAAAGTTTTTCTTTCATTGTCACTACATACAAATTATTATGTCTTTGATCTAAATGTATTTAAACTTTGGTTGATTAGTTTTTCGTTATTTTTAAAAGAAAATCAATAAAGTTCATATCATATAATTACATTGGTTGCGTATAAATGACATTTTGTGTTGTTTTTTATTTAATTATATCAATAAGCATTTGTAGTTAATGATAATTTATAAAGTTGTTAATGTTATATTTTTAAGTAAATTATTTCAAAACATATTACTATTCATGGTCTATATTATCAAAAATAATTCCTGAAATAATAATGATTTTAAACAGTCGCCAATATGCTTAAAAAAGCTTCGATACATAGCGGCCTTTATTGGTTTAACATGCTTTTGCGATGCTTTAAATTCATAGCAGGTTCAAGGGATTCGATAATTAATTGGTGTTTCGTGCCGTTTGGAAAGCGGGTACGTAAATGCTGGTCAATTTGGCACTGACCAGCATTATAAACCTAAGAATGCAATCGTTGGTTAACGATTAGAAATTACAGATATTATAGATAACAAAACAATGTCAACGTTTACAGAAAAGAATTAGGGAAATACGAAATTATCATTCCTAATAGTCTTTTCTTTTTAAACACATTTGTGTCTGCAAAAAACATGTATTGAAATAATAGTAAAAAATAATAATTAAACTTAATAAATATTATGATTCAAATTTGTATATTATAATTAATAAGTATAAAAAGAAACGCATACAATCTGTAAATTGTTGATGCAATTATGTAAGTATCATGTTCTTCAGCCAAATTCTGACCGTTTGATTAGACAACATATACACATCAGTTATATTATTACGTCGTAAACAACAAAAGGTATGAAGCATACAATAATATTTATTTAGTTTCCGTAGTGCAACTACAGATAATTTTTATTTGAAAACATTTTATCCGAACAGCAAGTTTATTTATTTTATTTATGCACCAATATTTATTATGGGTGTTGGGCGCTACTTCGTCTGCGTGGTAATATAAAACATAACTATAATTAAGTTCGTTTTTAAAATTGTGTGCTGCTAGTATGTGGGATGGCAATTTTTGAAAATATTTTCATTAAAATATTTATTGTGCGTTATTCTTAAAACATAGATATACGCTATTGCTGACTTTATTGTAGACCAATTCAAGCAGTACAATTATGTCAAACATATTATATATCTATCTTTTACGCTTTTGGCAGCGTTTGTAATTTTATCACATTCCGGTTTCCACTACCAAGTCACTTTTAATTTCTCCACCAGTTGCCGAAGCACTTTTAAAAGATAATTTTATTGAATGTAAAAAAATTCTTAATTCTACTGATGTAGGTAGCAAAGACATTATAAGTGCATGTAAACAATTGGATATTAAAAAAACGGTCTGCCGTTTTTTTAATAAATTAATATCCCCCAAAGGGGGGATCTCTGTTAAGGTGATAAATTCGATTATTAATGTAGTATCACCTCATCTAGCTACAATATTTAATGTAATCAAGAGTTCAACCGGTTTATAAATCAGGGTATATCTCTATTTTGCCTACTTTTAGCAAAATATTTGCAAAACTATTATTTAACCAATTAATAAAACATTTTAACAGTCACTGTGTTATTAATAACAATCAGTACGGTTTTCCTAGGGGTCACTCGACAATTGATGCTGGCGTTATGCTCATAAAAAGCCTCTTTGAGTCTTGGGAACCGTCGCAAGATGCCTTAGGTATCTTTTATGATCCAAAAAAAGCTTTTGTTTGCGTACAGCATGAAACTTTGGTCAGGAAATTGCGTCATATGGTGTAAGGCACAAGGTGTATGGTGTAAGCATAATGTTAGTATTGAAAATTATAGACCAATCCCTATACTGCCAGCACTTAGTAAAATTTTCAAAAAAATTATGTTAGAACAACTTTAGTACACTTTTCCAAACATGATATTTTAAGTGATCACCAATTTGGCTTTACCAGAGGTAGATCAACAGTAAATGCTGGTATAAAGTTAGTGTCTCATGTTCTACGGGCATGGAAGGATCGCTGCAATTCTATTGGAAGCTTCTGTGATCTTTCCAAGGCCTTTGACTGTGCGGACCATGACATATTAATCAATAAGCAAAAGTATTACGGTGTACGCGGGTTTGGTCTTGATTTTCTATCTTCTTACCTACGCAATAGAAAACAATATGTAAACGTAAATGACACTCTGTCATCTGACTCCCTTGTGCGGATGGGTGTTCCTCAAGGATCAATTTTGGGACCTTTTCTGTTCCTGGTCTATATAAATGACTTGCCTCTGGTAGTGGAGAGGCTGTCCGAAGTTGTCCTTTTTGCAGATGACACTTTTCTACTAAGGGTAAAAAGAAATGATGAAATAACGTTGAGATACCAAATAGGGCAATTGATATTGTGTCAAACTGGTTTACGTCCAATAACTTAGTACTTCACGCGAACAAAACTAAATGCTTACGTTTTACTTTTGTAAGTTTCAGATTTTCAAAATATTAAAATTGACAATGAGGTCACTCCTTGACGAAGCTCTAACATTTCTTGGATTCTCTTTGATTCCAAGATGCAGTGGAGACATATTGACAAACTCTGTAAAAGCTAAGTAAGCAGTCTTGCCATACGCAAGATTAGGCAGCTGACTGACGAGGCAACCGCAAAACTAATTTATTACGCGTACTTTCACAGCCTTATGTCCTATCAACTATTATTATGGGGATCTGCAGCCGGTTTGAACACAATATTTATGCTACAAAACAGGCTGTTAGGGCAATCTACAATCTAGGTTCATGGGAATCTTTACGTACAGTTTTAAATAAAACTGAATTATTAACTTTAACCTCGCTATACGTATTTGAAAATATGTACGCGCGTCAAAATATTCATATGTTTGCCAAAAGAGATATTAGGCCCCGCAGGGAAATTATAAACCGACTGTTTTGGGATGGTGTTGAAACAAGGGAAAATTTTTATATAACAAAAAAGACGATTTTAAGGTAAATATTAATAAAACATATTACCATTATTTTGCGTAAAATTGGACTTTCAACCTGTTGACGTCACCGATTTCACGTTAGTAAAATATATTTTATAATCATCTGGATCCGTCACCACCAAAAAAAGAAAGTTGATCGTAAATTTAAAACCATTTAAATATAATTGTTTGAAAAGTTTTTCATGGGACCTGACACAAACAACCTTTAAGTATTAATATGCTTCCGTTGAAGTTTAAAGTTCGAGAGAATATAAAACGAATTCGGGAAAACGGAAAAAAGTTTTAAATTATTTACAAAGGAAGACTAAAAAATGTGATGGATCTTTTTTATTAGGGTCTACATTTAGGACAGTATTTCAAATTTATTCAAAAGCATGTTATTTTAAAAGTTTTTCTTTTATTGTCACTACATACAAATTTTTAATGTCTTTGATTAAATGATTTAAAACTTTGGTTTATTATTTTTCGTTTTTTAAAAAGAAAATCAATAAAGTTCCTATCATATAATTGTTACTTGGTTCGTATAAATGAATTTTTGTGTTTTTTAAATTATATCAATAAGCATTTGTAGTTAATGATAATTTAAAAGTTGTTAAGTTATATTTTTAAGTAAATTATTTCAAAACATAATTATTCATGGTTATATTATCAAAAATTTCCTGAAATAATAATTTTAAACAATGCCAATATGCTTTAAAAAGCTTCGATAAAAAGCGGGCCTTTTATTGGTTTAAATATGCTTTGGATGCTTTAAATTCAAGCAGGTTCGGGATCTGATAATTAATTGGTTTTCTGGCCGTTTGAAAGGGATGTAAATGCTGGCCAATCTTGGCACCGACCAGCAATAAACCCAAGAATGCAATCGTTTTAACGATTAGAAATTACAGATATTATAGGGTCAAAACAATGTCAACGTTTAGAAAGAATTAGGGAAATACGAAATTATCATTCCTAATAGTCTTTTTCTTTTTAAAACACATTTCGTCTGGCAAAAAAATGATTGAAATAGTAAAAAAAAAATTAAATTTAATAAATATTATGATTCAAAGGAATTATAATTTAAAAAGGGAAACCAACAATCTGTAAATTTTGATGCAATTTGGGTGGGTACTGCTTACCAAATTCTGACCCCGGATTAGACAAAATATTACTGAAGCATATTAATTACCGTAAACAACAAAAAGGTAGGTATAAATAATATTTAAGGGCTGGTAGTGCAACTAACAGAAATTTTTATTTGAAAACATTTTATCCGAACAGCAAGGGTTTATTTTTTTAAAGCACCAAATTTATTATTGGGTTGGCGCTACTTGCCTGCGGGAAAATATAAAAAAAACTATAATTGTTGTTTTTAAAATAGTGTCAAAGGTGGATGGCAATTTTTAAAAAATATTTCATTAAAAATTTAATTTGGCACTTAAAACATAGATATACGCTTATTGCTGGACTTTATTGGTGGGACCAATTCAAGCAGTACAATTTATTGTCAAAAATTATATTTACTTTGCGCTTTGGGCGTTTGAATTTTATCCACATTCCTTTCACCACCGTCACTTTAATTTCCACCAGTTGCCGAAGACTTTTAAAAGATAATTTTATTGAATGGCAAAATTTAACTCTGACTGGTAGGCAAAGACATTATAAGTGCATTAAATTATAAAAAACGGCCCCGTTTTTAATAAATTAATTCCTCCTAAAGGACCCCTGTTAAGGTGATAAATTCGATTATTAATGTAGTATCACCTCATCTAGCTACAATATTTAATGTAATCAAGAGTTCAACCGGTTTATAAATCAGGGTATATCTCTATTTTGCCTACTTTTAGCAAAATATTTGCAAAACTATTATTTAACCAATTAATAAAACATTTTAACAGTCACTGTGTTATTAATAACAATCAGTACGGTTTTCCTAGGGGTCACTCGACAATTGATGCTGGCGTTATGCTCATAAAAAGCCTCTTTGAGTCTTGGGAACCGTCGCAAGATGCCTTAGGTATCTTTTATGATCCAAAAAAAGCTTTTGTTTGCGTACAGCATGAAACTTTGGTCAGGAAATTGCGTCATATGGTGTAAGGCACAAGGTGTATGGTGTAAGCATAATGTTAGTATTGAAAATTATAGACCAATCCCTATACTGCCAGCACTTAGTAAAATTTTCAAAAAAATTATGTTAGAACAACTTTTAGTTCCATTTTTCCAACATGATATTTTAAGTGTAATGTGTAAGTTAACAGTAAATGCCGGTATAAAGTTAGTCTCTCATGTTCTACGGGCATAGGAGGATCGCTGCGATTCTATTGGAATCTTCTGTGATCTTTCCAAGGCCTTTGACTGTGTGGACCATGACATATTAATCAATAAGCTAAAGAATTTCGGTGTACGCGGGTTTGGTCTTGATTTTCTATCTTCTTAACTACGCAATAGAAAAATATGTAAACGTAAATGACACTCTGTCATCTGACTCCTCCCTTGTGCGGATGGGTGTTCCTCAAGGATCAATTTTGGGACCTTTCCTGTTCCTGGTCTATATAAATGACTTGCCTCTGGTAGTGGAGAGGCTGTCCGAATTTGTCCTTTTTGCAGATGACACTTTTCTACTAAGGGTAAAAAGAAATGACCATAACATTGAGATACCAAATAGGGCAATTGATATTGTGTCAAACTGGTTTACGTCCAATAACTTAGTACTTCACGCGAACAAAACTAAATATAATTGACAATGAGGTCATTCCTTACGTAAGCTCTACTACAATTCTTGGATTTTCTATTGATTCCAAGATGCAGTGGGGAGCTCATATTGACAAACTCTCTAAGAAGCTAGGTACAGCAATCTCTTTGCCATACGCAAGATTAGGCAGCTAACTGACGAGGCAACTGCAAAACTAGTTTATTACGCGTACTTTCACAGCCTTATGTCCTGTGGATTATTATTATGGGGATCTGCAGCCGGTTTGAACACATTATTTATACTACAAAAACAGGCTGTAAGGGCAATCTACAATCTGGGTTCACGGGAATCTTTACGTACTGTTTTTAATAAAACTGAAATTTTAACTTTACCCTCGCTATACATATTTGAAAATATTATGTAAGCACGTCAAAATATTCATATGTTTGCTAAAAATGATATTAGGCCGCGCAGGGGTCGAATTGAGCCCCTAGAGCTACCCAGATTTAGACTGACCCGAACCAAAAAATCTTTGATGTATAATAGTATAAGAATGTATAATAAATTAAATGCCAGCCAAACGCAACTGAATGATTCGAGTTTTCGTAAAGTTTCAAAACAACGCTTATAGAAAAAGCCTACTGTTCTGTTATAGATTATATTGAGGACCAAGATGTTTGGAAATAGTTTATATTCTGCGCTTGCAAATCCCCTGGTAACTTAAAAAAAATGTATTGGTCAAATTTTGTAAATACTAGTATTTAAAAAAAAGGCCGCAGAGTTTCCTTGCCGGTTCTTCTCTGGACGGGTCTGAGTTTGTGAACCAGTGGTAAATGGATAAGTTTTGACGTTCATAAGTGCTCAGTAGAGCCTAAATTGAATGAATGATTTTGACTTTGACTTTGAAGAAATGCTGCACTCAATCTTCTTGCTTCGTACTTGAGCCACCGAACTCAGAGGGTTGACGTGAATGGTAAAAGTTCTCCCGGGGCCCCGGTAAGTATGGGTGTCCCACAAGGGTCTATTCCTGGGCCTTTTCTCTTTCTTTTCTATATGGTATTAATAAAAACGAAGAGATAGTGTTATTTGCTGATGATACATCCTTGATTTTTAAAGTTAAAAGACATACATCAATAAATGACGATGTAAATAATACTCTCTCTCTAGAGTAGCGCACTGGTTAAGTGTCAATAGTTTGCTACTAAACCAGAAGAAGGCACAATGTATTAAATTTATGACTCCGAATGTACGACCGAATAAATGTGAAGTGATTATAGATGAGAAAGAGATAGACGTTGTTGAATTAACCGTGTTTCTGGGAATAACAATAGATACCAGATTGCAGTGCGGCCACTACATTGATTCATTGTAGAATAAACTCTGCTCTGCAGTATATGCTGTCAAGAAAATCAGACAATTAACTGACGTGTAGACGGCCCGGTTAGTATATTTTAGCTATTTCCACATTAGCTTTTTACTGTGGGAAAGTGCGGCGGATACTAATACGATCTTTGTCCTCGGAAAACGAGCTATTCGAATAGTCTATAACCGGGCCCCATAGAAGTTATTTTGAGTAAATTTTCACAGAGATTAAAATTTAGTATTTTAATCTCTGTGAACACAATCGTTACTCAATACATATTTGAAAACGTAATGTATGTGCAAAAAATAGAAATGATTTTCGCAGGCATTGTGATGCACATAACATAAATACTAGAAACAAATACCTATGATTTAATTCTTCCAGCAACTAGACTGTGAAGAATAAGTAAATCTTTTATGGGACAATGTATACGCTTTATAAACAAGATCCTGTTAAACGTATAAAATTTAACTATTAATAAATTTAAAGGAACGTTTATTTATAACATAAATTTATTTATTTATTTATAAATTATAAAATAAACACAACCTGGTAATGGAATGCTCGCTCCAGGCTTTTTCAAATTTAATATACGTATGATAGAACGGTATGTAGCTCACATGAAATTTATATGTATATTTTATTATTTTAAAAGATGACAAAATAGGCCCGCTGAGTTTCTTTCGCCGGTTCTTCTCAGGTCGGAAACGTCCTGTTCCTAACCAGTGGTAGCGTCCTTGACAATTAATAAGCGAGTGTTACACTTCTTTATTGAATAATGATATTTGAATTTGAATTGAATATCGGACGAGGTAGCTATTTTTGGTGCCGTATTTTTTACATCTAAAATATCTATTATTCTACAAAACTATTACAAAATTAAATGGTACCAATGAAAAGATAATACCTATCATATAAAATTAAAATGAACAAAATTGGACCACGAGGAGCGGAGCAATGAGGTAACATATAATAAAGATGTATATACGGTCGAATTGAATGCCTCCTTCTTCTGGGAAGTTGGTTTAAAAATATTTAAAGAGCAATTACCAAGATTTCAGTTTTCACAACAAATTCTACGCGATGAACAATCTCGAAAAGCACTAAACCAGTTTGATGACATTTAGTTAACTTGTGGAAACAAAGTTCAATTTATATAAAAATACTGAGCTAATAATAACTAATACTGAGGAGTTTGTGTTATAGATTCATGTTTCGTAAAATTTAATTTAATTTAAAATAAGATGATAAGCAATAAAATATTTTAACATAATCGTAGGACAAGTTTAAAGTTTTATTCGATAACAGATTCATGCAGAGGCTACGAGGGCGGCACTGAAAATGTCGGGAATCAAGAAAGTGACACAACATTACTACTTAAAAATGTATTGTAATATTGATTGCTTTTTAAAGTGATCTCCGCGAAATTTTACACATTTTTCCATACGATGGCACCAATCATTGAAGCAACCATTCCATTCGGATGTTTCGGTCTCCAAAATGGCCGTTTTGTAGGGGTCCACAGTATCTTCAGGTGATGAAAATCTCTGACAACGCAATTTATTCTTTCTTAAAGCGAAAGTATAGAAGTAATTAGGGCTCAGTTCGGGGCTGTACGGGGCCATCCCCCGTACATGTACGGTAACTCTAATAATTCTATGTTTTCCTGCTCTAAAACTCTTTTGTTGCGTGCGCGGTGTGAGAACTCGCATTGTCGTGATGGAGGGTGATGCGGCGGTTTCAGTTCTATTTGAAACAAATGCCAGTATACCATTCTGCATTAACCGTTCTTTGTCCCTCGAGAGGAATAGCCGCAAAATGGCCGGTTTTGGAGGCAAACGTAACCACCATTTTTTGCAACACTTCGTGAACGAACAATTTTTTTTGGCTTTAACTCATTTTCCAATAACCCAAACTCGTTTTTTTGTTTCGAGATCGCACGCGTATAACCAGGATTCGTCACCTGATATGATGTTGTATACAGGATTCTCAAATTATTTCAAGAGTTCTGACGCACCAAGTAACGCGAGCCGCTTTTTGCTTTTTACAGAGCGAATGCGGTATCCATCAGGAAAACAACTTTTTTACACCTAATTATTTTTATTTGACTCAAGCCAATATCTTAAGTGCTTGACTTTCGCGGTACGTCACATGTCGATCTTTCTCAATCAGCTTACGTGCAATTATAAAGATTTTAATATGACAGGAATAATGGAAATATTCCATTCGCAATACTCTCAGTGCAGCCCTCTTATTTTTCAATATAATTCCTTTTATAATTTATTGCTTGAATAAGAAAAGAAAAATTGTGTTACTAATAAAACATAGGTTACACAGTTACTTGTTTTATACCCATTGACAGGTAACTATAGAGTTAAAAGTTTTAATGACTGCTTAATTTTATCTTGTCGGAAACAACGGTGCTAAAAACAGTAAATAAACATATAAATTATTATGTATATTAAATTTGACTACCCTGCATTTTGTATCGTTAAAGCAAAAAACATGCCATTTGAAATCATACTCGTCTCTATAAGTCTTTAGATGATAAGTATATTAGTATTAAATATACATTACAAAGTAATAAAGTTCTACTATTTGTACTTAAATGACATGGGATCCTTGTACTACCGGTTGAAATCGGTTACGACGTAGAAAGAAGAAGACCTAGAAAGTCAAAGTAAGTAGTCGAGTACGGTCGCACTTGTATAATATTTTATTAAAAAGACTTAGTTTAAGGGAAAGCTAAGCCTTTTTCTCTCTTTGTCGATATCGCACGGTCACAAGATGAATGTGAGCTTCCCGGGATGAGCTAAGTGGCCGAAACGTGGCCTCTGACTGCAGGATTAGTTCAAAATTTTCCCGTAGCCCAAGGTGCTGTGGAACGTGCCATATTTGGAGTTTCTTTGTTAGAAAAAATTGGAATGATCCTATTCGTAAAATTCACCGACTTAGTGCAAGTGTTAGCTCGTTAAAATGACAATTGGAAGGTTATATAGTTAGAAGAACGGATAGCCGATGGCGCAATAAGGTTCTGGAGTGGATGTCGATCTCCATGCATTAGCCGGTTCAGGTTGGACGTGAGCAGCAGTGGATCAGCTGCCTAGCTTAAAGAAACTGACATTCAAATACAAAGTTGATCATTATTATCACGTTGTCGGCTTGTCTGGCTACCCATTGTCGAAGAATGTTCGGTGAATTCTATAAACACATAAATTGTGTTGCAAGGACTTTGCTGTTACCTTTGCTTAGTTACTTATCCCATTATTACCGATATATAATAAAATAATTTTAAGTAGTAGGCTCTTAATCGAATTATTTCATACAGTCTTGTAAAAAATATGAAAATGGCACCGACAAATTATGACCGTAGTCAAAGAGAGCTTTCACAAGCTAGTTTGCAGCAAATTAGCTACAACCTTATTATTATCTAACACGTTTCATAATATTTCGCTTAAAATGCGTATCTTAATCTTTCATTTTCACATTCCTTCGACATCATAATTGAAAACATACAGACGAGGTCGCGCGCAACTAGTTGTTTGAAATAAAATTAAATCATGCAGCATTGAGGGATTTCAGAACAGAGTTTGTGAGTCAAAGAGAGAAAAAACTGCATCTGAAAATCTCTTGACTTTATTTTCTGCCGGACCATCTCAACTATAAGGCATAAGGCTTTTTCAACGAAATCACAAAATGTAATTTGATCTTATATACACTTTGTAGCTATTATAAAATCAAAACTTATAAGAGTGCATTGTTTTATTGAAAACAATAGTGCTAATGAAAACTATACTTTTTTGTTTATATATATTATTTATACCTAACAAAAGTTGAAATTTTTAAGAAACCCCTTTTTAAATATTTCAAATTACAAATGCTAATCAATAAAGTGCCTTTATACTTTTAGATGCAGGACAAACACGCAAACACACAATAAAAGACAAAAATTAATAAGAACATACGTAATAATAATTTACGTTTTATTTGAGCAAATTGTCGTACAATTACTAAGAACTCGGACCGTATTGCAGCGGAATAGATGCGAAAAATTTATTAGCACGGTTAGTACTCTTTTTGCTCGAAGGTCGTATATTCATTAGATCCATTACTGTATTTTGTCGCAGCAACAAGTGACAGAGAAATTATAGATTTGTTTTAAACATGTTTACTTTTCGCTTTTAATTTCTTGTAAAAGATAAAGACATCGAACATGAGTTTTGGGCATTCTATCGAGTACCGTATTTTCTGTTATAATTTGTGGGGTTTCAACAATTTTCAATAGTAATAATATAAAGATTTAATGTTACCATATTAAGCTAGATTTGTAAGCGAATTATTAAATTTTTAAGACCTATTTCTTTTTTTTTTTTTCTTGTAATTACAAGATTGTAATAACCCTTATTGTGAACTATTTACAGTTTATTGAAATATCCATGGGCATATTTTCGGTACATACATTAAGTTTAAACAAACATAAGGTTCATAACTAGGATAATGATATTTTTTGCAAATAAACTAATTGATAAACGATTCAAAATGTCGTATAAACTTCTTTAGATCTTTATAATGTTAAGCCACCAGTCGCAATTCTCGTGGAAGCGGATGATCATATGATTTTTACATTAAATGCTACGAGTCTTTTACTGTTTTGTTTTAAATCTCTGATATATCTTAAGTTATATTAGAAATACTTCTAAATATTTTATGTACATGCTATTTTTTTAATGAAGTATCATTATTGTACATACATTCAATTTAATTTATTTTAATCTATTTACTTTGTAAAATATTGAATTTCTTTATAAATAGATAGATGTTCCTTTACAGACGTACAACGAAATTTTAATTTATTACTTAATATGTAGCGAAAGTTTGCTCGTTTGTAGGTACATAATAAGGTATACACACATTGCTTATTTCATATTTTTGACATCTTGGTCTCAAATTTTATATGATGACTACTATTGCAACGTACCAAAGTTATTCTCTTGTAGCTATTGAGGTTAATATCTACTCGCTTAACTATATTTCGTTTGTAAAATTTAATTGCAGTCTGAAATATTGTATCCATTAAGTTTTAAACTATTGATTTTGTCTTTAATGTAAAGCTATCTAACAGCTTTATATAAGAAGTTGATTTCGACTGGTTATCTAACTCTGAGGGTATTGAGGATTTAGCTCAACTGCGTTTGATTGCCCTTTTTAGAACTCAAGATGGTACCATTTGTACTATTGTTAATTAATTGTTAATGATGATCTCTTGTAAAATTATAATTTACCAAATTATTGTTATATAATTATTGACATGATTATTATTTACAGACCTATCGGGTAACACTTTTAATAAATAAAAAATATTGGATTCTCGACTGACTATCCTATAGAAAGATGTACTAAATTTGGAATTATATTATTTGTATATCCGTATGGTGCCTGAAAATTTCGATTCTGATAATCCCATATCTGCAATTTTATTTTTTTGAACTTCGATAAGCAATGCGTATTGGGTCAATTGAACAACACGAGGGCTTTTTAATGACTAGGTGAAATGTACGTTACCGACGATGTCGAAACAATATAATACAGTCCTTGAAGAACCACCGAAAAATAAATTCACTAAACAGTTTCTGTTATCAAAACCTATTACTGATGTAAAAATTAACAATCAATTTATTTTTTATAACTTACTATCTACCAACAAGACGCCATCAATACATAGTATAAAACAAAGTCACTTTTGCTGTCTGACCATTCCTTACGCGTATATTTATTAAAACAACGCTATGGACTTTTTAAGCGGTTTTAAATAAAAATTTATAGTTCAGGAGTGTTTGAAACATAAATAAGGTATACTTTTATTAACCGTTAAGGCGTCATTATGACTTTAATAAAAACTATCCTTTGAGTTATCTGTTCCAGTAATAAAAAAGAAGATATACAGTCTACCAACGGTAAGACTCTTTGAAGTGAAAGGCACGTACTAAAAAGGTTTTCATAAAAATTCTATACGTGATGTCCTCGCTAAAAGTGTGTAGATGAGACCTTTTCCTTTTTCTGAATTAGTCTTTAGTATACGTGTAGTTTAGAACGTCAAGTCTATGAAGTGAATCCGAGCATACTTGAAACCTTGTTCTAATGAGTAATTATATAGAATTTACATTTTATTTGTCTCGCACATTTTTTTATCATCTACCATTTCAAACAGTTGTTTAAGTGTATCTCTTTTATTGCCTCCGTAGCCTAGTTGTATAGGCGTTTGCTTTAGAATCCGGAGGTTGTGGGTTCGAATCCTGCGGGGACTCAACAAATTTTCATTGTTGTTTCCTAGTTGGTTAGGACAATTTGGGCCGATCACCCAATTGTCTGAAAAGTAAGATGATCCATGAGTCGGATGGGCATGTAAAAAGGCGGTCCACCCACCAACCCGCATTGGACCAGCGTGGTGGGATACGGTCCAAAACCCCCTAATGGATAGGGGTGTATTAGGGGAGGCCTGTGTCCAGCAGTGGACTATTAAAGACTGATGATGATGATGATGATGACGATCTCTTTTATTGTACTTAAGTTTCAGTAATTCTCTAAAATTTTTGTACACTTCTTTTTAAATCGTGATGATTGCTGCACGAATTATTTCTGATAAATTTTAATAATAGTGTTGAAAAAAACAGTGTTTCCGATAAATAAATTGAATTTTAAACTTGATAGGCTAAACTACCTTGTAATTAGCACAATAAACAATTTATAGGACTATTAATTGTACAAACGATGGTACATATCTGTATCTATTTTATATATTTATTCTTTATGCATAGACGGGCTTAACGCCATAAGGCATTTTCACCGCTGTATGCTTTTCTATGTTTTCTCCTACCTATTTTCCCGAATTATTGAACTCGTATTCTAATCCATCTACATTCACCTGAAAAACTGTTTTTGGGACAGAGCAATTGGTTTCTTTCCTCCATAATTTAAAGGGTAAACTTCATTCGATAAATCGATTATTTATCAGTAAGTTTTTAGTCACTGGCATCCTGCAACGGTTGCCTGAATGATCTTCACCACGAATACCGACTTTTGACCGACATGCTAACAATCGCGTGACGTACCCACATTGTTCTAACCAACCAAAAAACAACGAAAGCAAAAAGTTGTTTCCTCACAGGAACCAAAGTACCAAACTGAACGACAGATTCTTCATTAATCAATATCAAGAACAGACAGTATGCTGAAAAAATAGTTGATATCAGCATGTAAAACACTAAGTTTGGACCGAAAATATAAATGCTTTAAAGTAGTTTTATTGAATTATTTTCTGGTAAAATTCTAACCCTATATGCTGGTGGTTATATCAGGCATATGGTTTTGTCGCCATAGTATCAAGTAATCATTTTAACAATCCTATCCAACCAGAACAAAAGAACTGTAGAAACCGATCGACAAGGAGCAGAGCAAAAAATAAATATTTTTACAGCTTACAAGCTTAGAAAGACGATCTACCAGATTGCAAGTTGTCGTCTTCTCTACTGAATTTCTATCGCTAGTATTGGAGCTATATAACACTTGTTATCAATATTATCTCACAGTTCGTCACATCCCTTCGCAGGACATGAAATATGGGATGAAATTATTTTGGTCAATAAAGTACCTTACTAATGGTACAAGATTTACGTCATAGTCAAAATGGGACAACATTGAAATAGTTAGACATTACAGATAGATATTTTATAATCGTTTGCTTTTGTGATATCTATACCTTTTTAGATAAATTAGCATGGCTCAGATTCAGAGATGTCTTTAAGATGCGGCGTCAGTATAATCCCCATCTCGGTAACATGTATTTTTTGTTTATACATTATATACAAATATATTTATTGGAAAATGTGCACTATTAAAAATTATTCCTCGCTACATTATGACTGATTATTTATACTTACATTATAATACGAATAACGGTTATATCATGGGAATACCGGTTAAAAAATACCTTACATGATATCCTCACTGGACAAAAGTTGTTATCATAAAACGTATATCGTTTATAAAAATGAGCCGAAACCTAATTTTACATTTCTTATACCTATAAATTGTTAGTAATGAATTGTTAAAATGAATAACTTAAAAGAATTTAAGCTCTAGGTGCAACAGTTTTATACATAGTTTAACCTGATATAAAACTACTCGGAATTTACCGAACTTAAGAAAATAGTACTCATAGTATTCATCATCATCATCAGCCCTGTGTTAGTCCACTGCTGGACATAGGCCTCCCCTAATGCACAATTACTTGGGTTGGTGGGTGAACCGACTTTTTACATGCCCATGCGACTCATGGATCATCTTACTTTTTTGACAATTGGGTGATGAGCCAAAATTTCCAACTAGGAAACAAAAATCAAAATTTGTCGAGTCCCCGCAGAATTAGAACCCACGACCTCCGGTTTCTCAAGCACACGCCTTTGCCACTAGGCTACGGAGGCACTATAGTGTAAGTTTATATTCAAGTTAAAACTAACATTTAACATTTTTCGTGTTCTGTGGTAAAACTTATCAATATATGACCTTTTGATTAAATGAATACGTTAAACGATATAAGAGATTTAAAGCTCAGTTGCGATAATTGCGGGGTAGTTTCTTGCAGAGAGCACGTGGTCACCATCTTATATTGCGCAAAATGGTTATATACTGTTTAAAGGCGTAAATGACTAGCCAGAACGTAATTTAATGTCTTTCACACAACCAATACGATTTTTTACCTTTCAAAATGTATTGCGACACAAAGGCCAAAGAGAGTTAACGTACACAAAGTTAATAGTTACTTTCTAACAGCACCACAACATAAAGCGTTCTTATTGGTTTACCGCCGCCACACTAAACCCAGACACGCTTTTATTATGGCTTGGACATAGCTATAGAGTTTACCTCGTCACTTCAAGACAGGTTAATTATGGGTTAAAATTATGATGTCCAAAAAAGTGTACTACTTATTATAATAAAACAATGTGGTCGTATATAATGTAACAATTATATAATTAAAAAAATTAACGGAATTTTCTAGTCGAATCCGGCTACGGCAGCCGATCTTATAAATCTTCATTTTTATGTTAATAAAGGGCGGCTCATCTATTTCGGAAATCAGACAACTGTGCGGGAGATATAATAGTACACAAATATACGCGCAAAAACAGGCGCACTACTTTTTCTGCACTATTATAGTCCGATGGTACGGATTCCCGACACGACCGGAGAGAGATCAGACGCATGGATATGCTTTATTATAAAATTATTTTATTTAATGTTCTTTGAATCATAATTTTCATTGATATTCTCCTTTATAGTTTTTCGGAATAAATTTCAAACTTTCTATTTGTGAACTACAATTTAATATCGGTAACCGTGTAACATAACTTTATTTTTATTACATAAATAGATAATCAATAACAGATAACAAAGATACGTCACAAACCGATGTATTTATTTAAAAAAATAATTATTCAGTCTTAAAATAAATATTATCAATAAAGGTATTAAAGATTAAGATAAAAAAATTATTAATTTATATTGTCTAAAATATTAAAATGTTTCATCTCTAGTAGATAAGAGGTGAATCCCAAAATATCATTAGTAATTACATTTTTTTGAAGATTTCTTTTTTTCTGGATCGCCTGGCTTTGTTTTCACGACAATCTTTGACGCAAAAAACACAAACAAAACGTAAAACATATAAAGCATGAAATAGAACATGTTTTATAATATTTTATCAGTAAGCTTGACATCAACCGAAAACCTCTAACCATAATCTCCTATAACAGTTTCTGATATTTACGACTCAAAAGTCGAATTTTATTTTAGCAATTACCTCTTATTTGTAGCGTTTCTCTCAAGGATAATAACGGCAAGCGTTACCCTCTGATTATAATAACACAGAGCTAAAAGGTCAATAATCACACGGTTTTGCTTGTCCAACTATCTCTGGAAGAGTAGTTTCTAAAGAAAACTGATTTAACGAAGTATCTTTACAGCAAAGCGCGAATACAGATACTTCGTATAGCTCTTTCGTTCTAGTTTTAGGATACTTTGAAAACCTTTGTTAAGAGAGATTAAAATATATTATTATTATCAAACAGAACAGAAAATTCATAAACTTTGGCTTATACCAGACTTTTTAAAACTGAAATAAAGTAACGATTTGATGGTAAATAATAATAATTTTATAATGCAACGTTATTTAACAGATAAGCTTAAAATAAATATTCGCTATAATTAAATCAAACAGTATAAATTTGTAAGCATATTAAACATATACATTTAATTATATCTATCCCGCCTTTAAATAAAGCAGTGGAGCTTATAATAAAACCGCCAAAATTTTATGCCGGCGCCACATGTCAATAACCTTAGTTTGAAGTCGAAAGTGGAGTACCAGCTAATATGCCAATCGCCCTTTTGTACTATTTATTTTCAGAATAATGGGTGACGTGATATATTTCATTCTTGTACGCTTCGTTAATAAATTTATTTTACTAAAAGATTTATTGCACCTAAAGTTATTTATTGAGGGTAAAAAGTCACAAGTACTAAGTCAATGTTCAATGTTACTACATAAGTAACATTGACTTAAGTTCCTAAGACATTGCTAGCGGATCTAATTAAATAATTTCAAAATACACATTTCACAACATTTTTTATATTTAAACGAAGTATTTGATTCGTGTATAAATTATTGTTTTTGACGTGTCGAATAATTGTCTAATTTAACACCTGATAAAGATGACAAAAATGTACAACAACAAATCAACCATTGCAATCAAATACAACGCATGTAAGTCATTATTAAAAATCTAGTTATAAGCAATCTAAACTTAATTTAATACTTTATAATATAACCATTTAAATAGACTAATTTTGTTATAATATCATAAAATAATCAGTTTCGCCACGAAAAAATCGAAGTTTCTATCATAAATCTTTGTTTTTTCGCCCGTGGAGAAATGTTTTTATTTATTAAACGTAATTTGCTCAATAGGACTCATACAGAACAATTGTGTGCATTTAAATAGGGAAAAAACTTTTTCGTTCCGGATTTTATTTACTTTGAAATTTTCCGTCAGTATTAACTTTCTCTGGTAAGCAAAACTTTCAAGATAAAACCATTCTCCTTTTTATATTTACTAGAAATAATTACGAGCTATTACGTAGCTATCTTTTGAGCAACTCTAAATTTCAATTCAATGAGAGATTTGATTAAGTTATTCTTTAAAATCAATGGAATCGCAAATGTAATAAATTAAATTTAGGCTTAGCAAGGGGTACGATAATATCGTCCAATTGAACAGTGCTGTGGGAACAGATAAAATTAATAAAATTAAATGAAACCGCTAAAACAACGAAGAAAGATAACCTTTCACCCTATCAAAGCTACTAGATAATTTTTAATCGAAATTCATAATTAACATAATCTCTAAAATCCTATTAATTATTTTATTTAATAGATACTAATATCTATCAGTAATATAAAATCAATTAAATCATCCTTTTATATGAAAATCAAACCCATAGCATTTATAAGATCTGAGAACTTTTAAGAATTTCGATCTTTAAAACCCATATGAGATGTGGCTTGCAAGGTTAGCATATATCTGATCTCCTTCAAAAAAATCATTATTATCATCAGCCTGTGTCAGTCCACTGCTGGTCATAGGCCTCCCCTGATGAATGCCGCCGTTTCCGATCTTCGGCTGTTCTTATCCAGACCACACCGCCCACTTTTTGAATGGCTTTCCACACTACGTTTGCCAAACCTCGGTCTCCACTTTATAACTTTCTAACTCCAGCTACTGCCACTTTTTTTTATAACCCGGTGGGTTAAACAAACGTAAAGCTACTTAAAACAACTCGTAGGTCAGCTGAATTACTGTAATCTTTGTAAATATATTTATGACTTACTTTTTTATAGCTTCATACGAAATAATCACCTCATAAATTTTTAAGAAATATTTAAATATTGAGCCGTTTATGGCACATACGGAATATATTAAGAGAAGGTTTTGTTTTTTATTTCACTGGATTATATTAGCCTCATCGCTTTAAAACGTTATATGATTATGAACAAAATAAGTAATATATTTTATGTACTGAAAGAGTATTTTACTTTTTGTATTAGTAATATAGACGATTATAATAATTGATCTATTAATCAGATTTCCTATTTAATCAGACTTCATTTTGAGTTTTACAAGTTTACCTTTGTAAATAAAAAAATTAACTAAATTGAAATAATAAGGCGTAAATCGTAGTATGGATTAATAATTTAAATTTATATCATGTATAATATTTATGTTTAAAAAAATATTTATCAGTGTAATATCTCTTTAAATATTAATCATAAACAAAATACTTAAATATTTCTTTGAATAGATCTTTTCAAGCCAGTAACAAAGGAGCTACCATGAGACAAGTAGCGTTTGAAACTTCGCAGTGCAATAATCTCTTAGTTTATAGCAGGAGTCTACTTAAATGGAAAGCTTTAATGCATTCTATCAGTCGTAGTTTCAGAGTTAGCTCACAGAATGTACATTCCAGCTTCTGAGTGATTTTCTATTCAAACTTTGATCATGTGAAGAAACATATATCTAAACTGATTCGACACTTATATACTTTAAAATAAGTGATTTTATTCTGTTTATTCGAAGACCCACTGAACTGTTCACTTTATTGAGAAAAAATTACATATAATGACATTTTTTACGTTTCTCTAATCCAAAAGATTATTAATTAATAATAAAAAGATATTATGACATCGATATGGGATATGTTTTCAATCAAAATCAATCCTCTGATAACTGCATTTGGAGGGTTTACCTCTTCATTTATTACTTTCACAATCGTTCGCTAACAAAATTAAAAGAAAATGTGTTAGCTAAATAAGATCTCATCTTTAAAACCTTATGACAATTTGAATAATCAAAATTAACTTATTCGGTAAAGATAATAATTCCTCAATAAATTTTGACGTAATCTAAATACACGTCAAAGCAATTTTAAGCTGCATGATGCTTGCGCAAATTGCCCCGAGAGGAAAGGTCGGGCATGGCTATAACCATTTCATTTTACATGCCAGCAGTCTTTAAAACAGTTTTAAGACTAATTATTGTCCCGACAGTTCATCATAATTTCGCTCCATAGCCTTAAACTCGTGATCTTACTTAAGTACAGCAATCCATTTAGATAAATGTAAAAGAACATGAATTTGAATGTAAAGAAAAGATAACAATGAAAGACTTGGAAAATAACCTTTTTCTTAAGCCGTAGTCAGTTTCGATTTTGAGAATCAATTAATATCAATAAATTTGATGATTCTTTCTCACTAAGAATTATTAAATAGGAAACTATCTACACATACACGTTTGTTGATAGCAAAACAAAAATCCAATAACCTATACAGCTGATAGTAGACTCTAATAATGATTTATAATGCAATAAATAAAAATATAAAACAAGAGTTTCTTTACTAAGGAATAAAAATAAAAGTTATTTCCTAAAAACTAAAATAATTATCTATTTTATATTTTAAATAATGGTTTTGATCTATAACATTTTAGTGATAATAAATGTTTTCTATTTATAGTCCACCATCAATAATGTGAGAATATATACAATTTCTGTTGAAAAAGGATATGATACGATATATCAATATGCTATTGATTAACTAAATAAATTATAAACTCAAAATTATTAACTATGTCTAATTGTCATTCAGTCATTTTTTGGCAAGAGATCGTTGGTAATTGAACAAAGAAATGAGTTAACGTTTTTTTAACTAATTAACGATAAACTTTGTATGTACTAAGACTTAAGCTCTTCTTGATTGCCAAAGTCGACTTTTACAAGAAGTGGAGTTCTATGGGCAATAATATTAATTACAGGAGCAAGAATTTCTTTAAAAGAGTAATAACTTTAAATTGGTGTGTATTAATCCAACCTAGCAAAAAAACAGTAAGGAGTCATTCTTTACCTGGTCAGATAGAAGTCACAAGCTAAAACTTTAAAATTTTTGAGTAGACAGTACGCAATTCATTCCTCTGACGATATCACTGTCATAGAACGTATGCAAGTGAATACTAATGGGAAGGAATGTGCAAAAAACACAAATGTACTAGAGATTAATTTGCCACTAATAACAGCCTTGATTAAATGCATTTACTCGATTTTTTGTTAAATAAATGTTAAAAAAAAGTGCTAAAACTTTCAATATTTTGCGAGAAATATTTTAGGCAATTAATGTTAAACTGAGAGGTGAACTTGATTTTCATTTTATGTTCACAATAGCATCATACTAAAATTAATAAAGAATCACAAAAACGTATGAAATATTTACCATAAAATAGTAAAAGCTTTTTAAAAGCTGTACAAAGTTTAATAGGAAATAGGGTGTTAAGTCCATTAAGCTATGCCTATTTAGTAATTAAACAAGTATACCTATGCATTTTTATAACAAAAATGATATGAAAACCTCTTTCATGAATATTTAAAAATATTATATTTAGCGATGAGAATTGACAGAGAAAGTATCTTTAAATAAAAAGTAGTGAAATTAAAAAAAAAACTTAAAAAAAGTAAATTATTAACATATTTTATTGAAAATATAATTTAAAATAGGAAAATATGTCAATACTGGTTTTCAGTTACCTAAAATAAAAATATAATTTTGTATTTGCCTAAGCGTTGCTTAAACTTCAAGGCGTTATTTTTTTTTTAAATATAAAAGGTTTTACTGAATTAGATATTCGTTGCAGTGTGATAGCGTGTAAATTAATACTATTATTGTAGATGTGAGTAAAAATATAACACTAAAAGTCAAATATGTATTGATAATTCATTTCTCAGCTTTTTAAAGGTAACAATTTATGAATTAGTAAGTTTAATTTTTTATATTGTGAATATTTAGAGCCCACGTGTATTGAAACATGTTCTTTAATAATGGTGTAGCATTAGTTTAACAAGCTCTTAGCCTTTAACAAAATCTTTAATAGAAACTTTCTCATGGAAAAATAAATTATGTTGAGATTACGGAGAAACTACTTGGATAAGGCAAATCGGACTGATCACCAACCTTAAGTTATTACTAGCTTTTGAATTCATCTTCAGTCGTGGATATATTGTCCATAACGTTGATTAACATGAAAATAATCAAATCCTGCACTTACCAAACTGCATACTTGTGCTATAATATTTCCTTGTATGACTTTAATCGTTTTATAGATCCCTTAATGATACAAATAGAGATTTAAATCTTAATTTGTGATCATCTAACGATATGATGGACAACGATATAGTTATAAAAAGTTAAAATAACTATGAGAAAAATTGGACGACAGTTAAAACAACGTGACTTAAAAGCGTTGTAATATAATAGTTGTTTTATTAATGCGTTAAGACGACATGACGTTCGCATTAACGCTTTAATAAAAACGTGATAACGCTTAAAAAAATGACCATGACGCCAATACCGTTCAGCATCACCATAAACGTTATAGAAAATATTATATTCACGCGGTGAAAGCATATTGAGATACGGAATTACTATGTATAAAGATTTATTTTCATTTATTGTAAGTCAATCATTAAAAGAAAGTACAAAGTCGTGTCAATAATAACTGAATTTATAATCAAGTGAATATAAATTATGAGAAGACAAAACTTCAGATCGAAACGGATATGAAATTGTGCACGTAACTTTTCTTGTAGCATTTGGACGATTGGACAAGTGTCACAGCCGTACCTATTTCTGATAAAAAGTAATGCTTAATATTCCTGCAGTTTCAGATCGACTAAAAAGTTTATTCAACAATGCCTATCATGAAACATAAGGTGACACAGACGATCGCAGTATGGAAATCTTTTAATTTTTTCCTTTACTTATCATTTAAATTGACAGGTATATTATAAATTAATTTTTCTAACCAGCGGTAGCTTTATATATTGTTAAGTCTAATATAAGATTGGCTTTTGTTCATTTAAATAGCAAATTTTAAATTTTTTTGTAACAATATAATATGATATGAAGAATATTTATGAATAAATTAAGAACAATATTGTAAATCTTAAATATACTAATATTTTAACTTATCTTCGAAGAGAAATAATACACAATGAGTACAAGTACTACAAATCTACAATACAATACAAGTCAATGCAACAAAGGCTCGCGTCCGCAATAAATTATGAATCTTTTTTATTTATATTCAACAGCACTCATCATGACAGGGATTTAAAATTATTTCTCACTTTAGTTATACTAAATATATATGAGATTCAAAAGTTAATACCCATAAATAGGAGTGATTAACGTATGCTGGAATTGATAAAAATACCTGGTGAAGTTGATACCTATAAATTAATATTGCATGTATGTATCCATGCTTCATTTAATACATAAAATGATTCTTTTGACAATTTATATGATCGTCATTGGCAACCTTTATCCGTACATTGCTGGAGATAGGCCTTACAAGATGGCTTTCTTTCTTACTTTAAGATGGCTCGACTTTAACCGGCTACTGCATGGAGAGCGGCATCCCACCTTGATAGGGATTTGATCGGGAGACGACCAATGCCCCGTCTTTCGAAACGCGGCCTCCACTGCAAAATCTTATATGCCCATCGTCTATCCGTTTTTCTGACTGTGGCGTGACTCTGTCGTGGTCTTCCGACTACATGATGTGGTTTGTAGGATTGTTTTACAAGTATGCCGTAGCTCAACGGGCGATGGAGCGCGCCATGCTCGTTTTTTTGATAGTATAAAATTCGGAACGAATTTATCCGTCAAAGTACTAAAGTAGTACACATCAAGATCTGATCAATTAAGTACATTCATTAATTAGTGTCACAGTAATGTCGGGTAAAAATGCCTACGAAACTTACTAGTTATCCCCTAAAATTTGTCAGGATCATGTTATGCACATTCTCAAAAATAACGTATTTTAACAATATTTATGGTATAGTAACAATAAAATACAATTTTTGGTTTTATGGCGGGATTTCAATGAAGAAGAGACTGACTATTGAGAGAATGACTATCGAGTGACAGACTCTTGCTAATTCCATTCACTAATGATAATATTCAACAGAAAATTTAAAACATTAGTTAGTTTACTTTTATTAAACTTCAATCAATAATATTCGTTAAAAAGTAATGTTATGATTATTACATTTTATTGTACTGTAAAGACTAGTAAATATTAATCATAAGGTATGTAACTGAAAGATATATTAAATATTCTTAATTTTTACCATATTTTTTAATTCATACATGATATGACTAGATAATATAAAATGTCTTAACATCATTTAATATATATTTTTTTAAACCTATCTAAAATCTATTGCTTTCCTACATAGTGAGCGAGATTGTCCCTAAAAAGTTATCAATTATTTTAAAATATATCAAAAATAATATTAAAAGGGTTTTATATTAACTTTTAGTCAGCTCATGTTAGAACTTCATTACTGCTATTAGTTCTCAAAGTCAAATCAGGAATGATATTTCTAGATTTTATGTCTATAAGTTATTACTGGGCTACTTTTTAAAAGTTTTACTGCATAATAAATAGTTATCACATGAATTTATTAAATACATCATCATTATCAGCACTCTTATAATACACCCCTTTCCATACGGGTTTTTTTTATTTAATTATACAAGTTTCTTTTAGAGCGATGCTAGAACTAGGCCTTTTTAAAATAGGTAATCTTTATTTTTTCTTTACTTGACTTGAAATTACTTATATTGACTGCATCTGTATCCAAATTTTTCGGTCGCTATAAATGGGGTAAATATGATCACATAACTAAGACACACAATTATTCACACTATATCTATTTGGATTATAATGCAGTGTACTGCCAAAACTTAAATTAGAAACAGGATTTGTTTCTAATATACTTCTAATATACAATCTACAGGATTGTCTGTTAATAATTAATCGATTAATCATTTAAAAAAGAGAATTTTAAGAACTGAATTAATGAAATGCTAAAACGTTTGATAAAACTCGGGCAATGAGATCTATTAAGAACTCGTGAAAGCGCTTCAGCAAATAGCTAATCTCTTGCTCAAACAGCATTAATCCAAAGATTTCTGTGATCACTGTGGGCTACGATGCTTAAATAGAACCATTAATGAATGTAAAGTTTTTCTATACTATCTTAGATTTCTGTACTTTAAAAGCAGAAAGCAATGCTTGAATTTCGAAATCACACTCAATATCAGCCACCGAAGTATATTTCGTTATAATTTTTATTTAAATATCTTCAAGGCACCGCGTAACATTTTTTCCGTCATGGTACTAATGAGGCCGCAGGGATTAGCACTTTTCTTTAAAACTACATCATCGACTACAACCCTTTCTTATTGTTCGCGCGCATTTCTATGTCGAACAGCCGCAAATTGGTTACGCAATAATCTTCCTTCCCTTTCTTACTATACCGCTTCTGTCACCTGCCCTCTTTTTTCCTTTAATTTTTCCTCATCTTGCGAAGAATGGAGGGTAAAAGAAAAATACTTCGTGACGCGGACGGCGGCCAGCGCCGTCGCAGTTGGACATTTGCCTTCGGGAGTTCCTGCGCAGCGCATCATATTTTAAAGTCACGGGACGCGAATGGCCAACGTTCCGTTCAAATAGTTTTACGTTTACCGCGAACCCCAACCGCATCACCAAAGACGCCTTCAGCTGTGCCGCCATCAGACGAGGTATTTATCATTCCTTTTATCGCTTTTCCAATCCCGCTTCATAACCACGTTGTCCGAGCCGGATTCACGCAAATGGTCCTTCGAACCACATCTTCGCTTCTGGTCCTTTAAAAGGATCTACCAAATCGCCGTCACTCGAGCTAGTTGGTCTTATCAAATTGGCTGACAAAACTTCAGTGATTACGCGTCCGCGCAACCATTTATATTTCTATAATTTAGACCAGATTTTCACTCCTATACCCTCAGAAAAAACTCTAGTCCATCAAAGATCGTTGACGTTTATCATACAAAAGTTCTTATTTTTTTACCCAATGTTACCAATATTTAGTTTTAGTTTAGTTATCTTAGTCTATATAAAATAAGCTTCACTACAAAACGCTTTTTTTAAACCTTATTATTCCCAATCATGATAGGCAAATTGTAACCGTTTTTTTTAAATATGCGGTTTTAACATTGGTTTTTAAGCTGCAAACATGACTTGTAGTTTTGCAAACGTCTTTCATTGTATACACTGACTCTAGTTTTTCTAGGGATTTGTTAAATTTCGTATGAAAGTTAGGAGTTATTAGGCTTTTTTGCTAGCTATCTAGCTAAGACTACCGTAACGTCTATCATAAGTGCAAGTCATTACTCTGATTTTTCGTATTTTAGGTACCAATGTTCCCCATGTACTAGTGATGCTTGTCTTAAGGTAATCGTGTATTTTTCGAAGTAACAAACAATGTGAGTTTTTTGCCAAAACATTTAATTATTTAACAAATATACTTTATTTTATACACGGAAATAAGGAAAGGACAGGAAATGTTGAGGTTTAGATTTCGAAGTACTAATGTATAAATAATATATAATCTCTCCATTAATTGATGAGTAGTCCACTCTTTAAAATTTAGATAACTAACTGATTAAAATCTTTATAATATTTATAGAGTTAAAAAATATAATTTTTAAAAGGTCCCATTTTTAAGTAAAATAAATATGTACCTTTCAGCAAACAACCCTAAGCAATAATTTTTAAAACTATGAATAGTATAATTTTGAAATGTTTAAAGCGAAAAAACTTTACCATAATTTATAAAATAAGCCTTATTTTGCAACTTCCGTTTTTATGTTTCGGCCTGTGATAGTCCAGTGCTGGAGCTAGGCCTTCCCTAATACACCCCTATCCATTAGGGGGTTTATCACCGTAACCCACCACTCTGGTCTAATGCGGGTTTGGTGGGTGGACCGCCTTTTTACTTGCCCATCCGGCGCATGGACTTTACTTTTCAGACAATCATCACATATCGGCCCAAATTTCCGTAGCCAACAACAATGAAAATTTGTTGAGTCCCCGCTGGAATCGAACCCACGATCTCCGGTTATTTAGCACACGCTCATACCACTAGGCTACGTAAGCAGTTATGCTTCCAGCATATTTTTCAATTGACGAATAACTGACTTCACTGTAGAGAAATCAGACGCAGGAAAAAAATTTAATTGCCTACCCAACTAGTGGATCATACTTGTTCACTGGCAATCAGGTTACTTACTCTAACCGCATTCGCCTAATATCGCATTACTATGACCATCTAGGATACAACAATGAAAAATTGTTGAGTCTCCACAGGATTTGAACCCGCGACCTTCCATTTATAAAGCGCAATCCCATACCACTATTTTTAAACGGTTAAATATATTAATTATATACTAATAGTTAAAAATTTTAAGTTAAGGAGGCACTTACGCTACAAAATCAGTTATGAAAATTCAGGATCACTAACTTTTAAATAAACAATTTGTTAACAAATAAGCAGTGATCTTAAGGGAGTGATTTTAACTATTTTTTTTTTTATAGTATGTTTGCATCTAGGTATTTATTATTACAAATATACTTAGTTACTTAGGTAAGGAGCACGATTTTTTAAACAATAGCTAACGAACAAATACAAATTATCCTAGAGAGACACTTTGGGTTAATTGTTGCGGATAAAATAAAGCTTTTAAACAAATGAGTCGACTTAAAATTAAACTATACGCCTAAACGACATTTTTTTTTCAGTTCGCCTGACATTTAACTCTCGCCTTTAATTGAGGGGATGAAGACTTTTATAACACGTCCGGTTATTTTTTTAACCATCAGACTAAAAAGCGTGTGACAACGTTTCCAATTAGTGCAACTGTAAACTTTAGACTCATCAACAGCCGTAACTAATATCCTCTAAAGAATACCAGACTTTTTATTACGTAAACTTTGATATTTAATTTACGTAAGATGCTGAAAATGTAAAATTAATAGTTATTTAATTTTTTTGCTTATTAAATGTTTTTTACTTATTTGTAAAACAGAAAGCCGCTCCAAGGCATATAATTATGGTCGAATAAGTCTCATTCTTTAAATTGAAAAGGTAGGAAATAATACAGCGCAATTCTATATTACGATCACGTTTAAACGCAATAACCAATAAATATAGTCAATATGCGGTAGCAATTGTAATGTTTATGAGACGCGTGAACCAATCAGGTCTTTTTTTTTGCGTTATTTTTGCGTAGAAATAATATTTTATATGCTTTTGTATACATTGCATGTGAGCTAAAAAAAATACTAAGATATATAAAATAGTTATTAAATAAATAAGTTTTCCTCTCTGTAAGAGTTATAGAAATAAAAGCTTTAATTTCTTTCACAAGACATACATTACCACTATCTATAATATATTCATAAATATGCTAAATGTGTCACTGATGTAGTGCAGCTTGGGATGAAACTTTAAATTCCATTTTCTTTTATTGCCACTGTTGGCAGATCGCGATCCTGGTTTAGCTACTCTCGTGAGGTAGCATTTCGCTGAAAGCGGATAATAGTATCCTCGAAGTCGATTACAACTACCACTGCTGACTTATATAAAAAAATCGGTTTTATGTGGGGAAATGCCTACACACACCTTTTTTACCCCTTGCTGCCTTCATTTTTACAAAAAAAATTGAAAAATGTCGGCCACCTAGTTCATGGGGACGGTAGTTTTCCGCGAACTCATGTCAATGTCCTATATGAAGCTTACCAAACACATGAGTCTATAATGTGGTGTTACAAGGACGTTTTCGCACTCTATTGAATCCCCATCAGCACTGGCTATATGTAAAGCTTATCTGGTTTTAACCGTGACAGGAAAAGTCATCAATTACACCTTACAAATCCCTCCCACCCCACACGGCTCTGCTCTGATTATAAGCGGTGCGGCTCCGCCAAGTCATGGATGACAGGGAGGGATATTACAACATCAACAATGTGTTTGCCCACTGTTGGACATAGGCTTCCCTTAATGCACGTCTTATCCATTAAGGGGTTATGGACCGTATCAGGTCAATGCAGGTTTGTGGGTGGACCGACTTATTACATGCCCATCCGACATATGGATCATCTCATTTTTCAGACAATTGGATGATCGGCCCAAATTGTCCTAACCAACCAGAAAACAATGATAACGCAAAGTTGTTTTCCCGCAGGATTCGAAGTCTTCCTTACCTCTGGTTTATAAAGCAAAAGCCAATATCAATAGACCACGGAGAGATATTAGGTCTGCCATATTGACCAGTATCCGATCACTAATGCATTATACAGAGTTCAGCCTATTGCAACGGCTGCGCTGCCTCTTTCTTTTTACGCTTATACTACAAAAATAAACGGAGGACTAGCTTTTTACCAGCCTATCCGTCGCATTGGTCATCTTAATTAAGAGGCGATCGGGGCCAAAACAACTATGGGAAAACTATGAATAGTGTTGAGTCACTGCAGTGTTGAAACCAATTATCTTCGATTACTAAAGCACAAGCCCATAAGACTAGGATACGGAAGCAGCACAGCATCCTGGGCTACTGTCGGAATTACACGGGGTGAAAGTACCAGTGTCTTGAAATGGCAGTATAGCACTTCTCTTTCTCTAGATTCTTTTTTTTCTTGTAATTTTTCGTCTGAAGTAACGACTCGATTAAGCGTTTTACCGTTCAAGGCAAAGTGTAAGATACCAGACCACGTAAAAGAACGCTGAAATAGTGTACCAACCAAATCAAGACCATACTGGGCAAACCTTAGTAAGAACTCACAAAAATTTCAACTTGAGGTAGAGTGCTATGTCTGAGAATTTTTAAAGACAAGTTGCTGAGACAAAGTTTAAAGTAAAAGGTTTCGTTATTAATCATATCACCAAAGTAAATAGAACTTCTTGTTTAGCGCACAAAATAAAGCAATATTAAGGGCGTGGTTATTATTACGTTATTTAAACTCTGGTATGTGCCCTAAATAAAAGAAAAACAATACGGAAATATTTTATGATTTCCGATAAATAAAAAAAAATACCAGCAATACAAATAAACTAAATAAAAGTTTGTAGTTAACGATTGAAATCTATTACAGCTTTGTGTAATAATTATATTTATGCTCAGTATCAAATTACATACATTTGATTAAATTAATTTTACTTATACATAAATATATCATACAACAGTTTATATCGTTTAATATTAACGAACATAACAAACAGAACTACATTCGAACAATGTGAATATGCAAATAGAGACTGTTAATTTGCATGCAAGAGCAATTGGTCATATTCCCCTTGTTTTACTGTATTTGTTTTTCCTAAAATTTGTAAAACACAGTTGTGAAGTTAAAAGTTAAAATCAAATTAATTATATCCCAAAAATGCTAATGCGCGCTATGCATCATATTCTGTACGAGTTATTAAAGTTCATGTGTTATTCTTGTTGCTCAGGTTAATTTCTCGTTTTACAAATAAATAAGAACAATGCAACCCCCTACGATAACCACAAAGCAGTACTCTCCTAGAGTACTGCTCCGTAGACTGCCTCCGTAGCCTAGTGGTATAGGCGTGTGGCTTAGAAACCGGAGGTCGTGGGTTCGAATCCTGCGGGGACTCAACAAATTTTCATTGTTGTTTCCTAGTCGGTTAGGGCAATTTGGGCCGATCACCCAATTGTCTGAAAAGTAAGATGATCCATGCGTCGGATGGGCATGTAAAAAGTCGGTCCACCCACCAACCCGCATTGGACCAGCGTGGTGGGATACGGTCCAAAAAACCCTCTAATGGATAGGGGTGTATTAGGGGAGGCCTATGTCCAGCAGTGGACTATTACAGGCTGATGATGTGTGTGTAAAAGGAGAGTACTTGTAACAAAAATAAGTTTATCACTTTATCAGTCACAGCCTTAAATATTACCCATTTAACAATAGGAAACGTAAGAGATGTCCAGATGATGATCATAATCTTGCCTCGTTAACTTTGAAATTACTTGACCACTTTTGTCTACCCCTACATATAACAGTTACAATTAAAAAAATAAAGCTGTTTTTTGGGAAAATGCCAAAATATCTTTGCTATGGAGACGTAGTGGTATCGCAGTGTAAATAAAATGGTTGGTGAACACTTAAACGAGGAACTTGCTAAATTATTTTTGACGTGACAACGTTTTATTAATTGGTTCAAAATAGGAAGGCACTCACGATAACTGTGTCACAGCGCCGCTCGCGTAACGCTCTCCATAAAAAACTAAGAGAAAGAAAGAGAAAGTGAGAGGCACGTGTCTCTCTTACTCGTGCGCTATTGACCTGCTTAAGGAAAAGAGAGACCGAGAGAAAAAGAAATAGGGTTGATCCTTCTTCCTATTATACAAATGAATATACACATTAAAATTATACTACCGCTAAAAGACGTTGTCAAATATAACTTTCCCTCGTACATATTTAGCTAACAACGTAATCTTCTGCATTATATTTTTTAATATCATTCTAATTTAAAATTGAAATTCGTCTCTAACGATTACTTGAAAAGCTTTTCGCGCTTGCTAAAAACTTATAAAGGAAATAAAGACCATTAAATTGTGTTACAGAAGAATAACTTTCTCGATTATATCACTTTGATTGCTTGTTAGTTTTAAAAATAATAGCTCTTTCTACGTTTCCTTTATTGTGAATAACTAACAGCTTAAACTATTTTTGCCACCTTATCAGACTCAATTTAATTACGGTGTTCTAAGCATAGATAAGACCTCATTAAAAAAATTAATCAAAATATTACATCTTCAAATAAAACTTACCGGAATTATTATTCGGTTATTCTGATTAAATTTAGCCATGCATTTTTATCATTTAAATCATAACGAATACTTGAATACGGATCATGGATAACAATTTAGCGAAGTACTGTGGCGGTGCATATTTTTTCCGTGAAGTGGTGTGCAATCACTACTATGTGGCGGTTTAACGTACATTGCTGACGATACGAAACCTTTCTCTATGAAATAAGGTTGCAAGTAAATATCAATGATCGGAACCTACTTTTAATTGTAGTCGTAGCGTTGTTGACAAAAGATAAGTAATAACATTTCGTTACAGAAAAAGATATTTGAATTGAAATTTATCACTAATCGGTAAAAAATCTGGACGTCAGGTCTTAGAAGTTAAAAAAAAGATAAATCAACTACATAAGTTTTTAAATTGATAAATGTCGATGCCGAGATTTGAGACCCATCTGGATTCCATCTAACATCACGGTTCAAAGCTATCAGGAGAAATACCGTACGTTATAGTGACATTAGCATCGCGTGAGAGTATATACACATCCTTGATAGCGTCGGTGACAAAATGTTATACTTTTCGCGATTCAGGCCGTCGAAGAATTTCCTCCGAACAGGTTCTCGCTTTGTCGTAGCGGTGGGGCTCAGTACCTGCGGCTTGAGTCAGCCGCGAGGAAGCTAAGAGGAACCTGGCCGGCCTGAGGTGTAAGGCCGGCCAGGTTTCTGTCCTTCACAACCAAGGAGGAGTCGCGAGGGAAGAGGAGCGTTGGTAGATCGTAGGCCACTCTCCCTATCCTCCGCGACTCGGCGGGGCCGCACCGCTGATCCAGTGTGAAGGGGCCGTGGGAGGAGGGGACATTCGGCATGGTGTCGTCGATCTCTCCTCCTTCTACGGCCGAAATGAAGCTAGTGGCGGAGCTTAACATCCGGGCCGCCGCTGGGTGCTGGGAGTATCGTTCCTGTGTGGGTTGGGAACTTCTAGTTCCCATGGCCCCTGAGTCGGGGTTCAGGGTTACCTGAATACTGGGGCCGAGACGAAGGGCGACGCGATGTCGACGCGCCCAGAGGGAGGCAGATGGCCGCAAGGCCAAGACGGAGCTGCTACGGGAGCTAGCGCTGGTGGGGTCCCAGAAGACTGTCAAGCGTTCCTGTGACCCCATCTCTAAGGCACCAAGTAGGAACAACGTGGTGGTTTTAGTCGGTGCAAGTCCGACATAACCCGTCTTTGCCCCCGCGAGGACGGGTATGCGTAGGCATTTCCCCACGGTAAAAAAAAAGACAAGACAAGCGCAACTTCTTCTCCTACCACCATTTCCTTAGGGGCAACTGTTCAGGCAGAAATAAAGTTAGCTAAGTAATAAAACATAAAAATCATCGCATGGAACCACGGACTACCTGATCGCCCTCTATGAAAACACTTAAGAAAAACATGTAACAGTATATGCAAATAACGCAAAGGTGCAGGCCGTTTAAAGTTTCACTTCCTCTGGGTAGTTTTGATTTAGTAGTTAACCGCCTCCGTAGCCTAGTCACCACTAGGCTGTGGCATGTGCTTAAGAAACTGAAAGTCGTGGGTCCAATCAACAAATTGTCGTTATTGTTTCCTAGTTGGTTAGAGCAATTTAGGCTGATCACCCAATTGTCTGAAAAGTAAGATGATCCATGCGTCGGATGGGCATGTAAAAAGTCGGTCCTGCGCCTTACTCTCTCCGGTCGTGTCAATTATCCGTCCCATTGAGCTTTGAGAGTATAAAGAAACAGGGAGCGCGGCTGTGCTTGCGCGTACACTTGAACAGTATAGTTTTCCTGTGTAGTTGTCTGATGTCTAATATGATCGGCCGCCGTAGTCATCATCGACTAGAGAACATTATTTTTATTGATTTAGTAACTCAGAAACAGATTAGTCATAAAAATTCACACTGCGACTGAGATGGACTTTCCAAATAATTGTAAAAGCATCATTAGTTTGTTCTTAAAATGTGAGTTTATAAAATTTCATAGGTATTCTATTAGCGTTAGAAATAAAAAAATGTGTATAATTTTCTTTTCAAAAGCGTGCCCGCAGAATGCGACGCAATAAACATAAAAATTTACATTTTAATTATAACTTTTGTAACTTAATTTATTCATTAATTCAAAGATACAAATTTATGTTTCGTTTGGTGAAATAGTAATATTCTTTTTTGGTCAAATTTGTTAATTAAATTATCATCCAATCAATACTTGTTACATTTAAATATTTTATTAAACTAGAAAAAAAAAAATTAATACTAATAGAGGCTACTTAATATTCTAGGAGATTTGTTTTTCGGTACAAATAATTCATTAGTTTAATATGTCTGGCAATAAATAATGACTAGCAATTGAAGCTCATATCATTCTATTCGAAACGTGAATGATTTAATTGAATATTAATAAGACGGAAGGGATAGGTTTACGAAAACTTTTGTGCACATTCTTTAAACTTTGTGACTATGACAAACGTTACCGCGGATTGAAGTTCGTTGTATTGAACTCTTAGCTAGTCGCATCGCAATTATTTTTGTGTCACATAACAAAAATATTCCTCAAATTGTTAATATTATTCATATATACGCACACACCACGTTTCAAGAGTAGAGGCAATTTGAGCCTTAACTCAATTTTTTTTATTGAAATGCGTAATTGTGACATTCTTTTCAATATATTTGCGACATTATCTATATTAAAATTATCCGGCTTCATTGCTTAGAATGAAGGCACTAAATGCAAAAAAAAAACAAAGCAATAAATATAACCTGTGTAAAGTTGTATATATCGAAAATCATAATTTAGTACCATAACTTTGAAATTGCTTTATAAATATTAGGAGATATAATAAAAAAGAAGTTTCTACGTCTTTAAAATAGATTTATTGATAATTAATTCAACTTTGGCACATACCCATTGTAATATGTACTATGTATATGTCATTTAAGCAGTATTGTCTTAAGTGTGAACCTGGTGCTTGTAATTATATCTCACAATTTAACTGCTACTATTTGACATCATGACGTTTATATATATTAACTCAAATTCAAATTATTGATTGTCAAACACACTACCACCGGTTCGGAAAAGGACGCCTCAGACCTGAGAAGAACCGGCGAAAGAAACTCAGCGGGCTATTTTTTATGTCATCTTTAAAAATAACAAACAATTTGATAATTCGGCATTACATATTATGCAATTTTGAAACAGGACCTGGAGCGAGCATTCCATTACCAGGCTGTGTTATCATTTAAAAATTACTAATATCGTAATAACCTTTAACACATAAACGTTCCTTGACTACCTTTTTAAATTTATTAATAGTTAAATTCTGAACATTTACTGCGATTTGATTTAAAAACGTATACATTGTACTATAAATGCCTTACTTATTCTTCGCAGTCTTATTGCTGAATTAATAAAATTATGTTTGTTCCTTGTAACCATCTCATGTGCATCGCAATATCTTAGGAAATCATGTCTATTTTTTTCCACATACATTAAGTTTTCAAATATGTATTGAGAACTAACGTTCATTATTTTATTTCAGTGAACAACTTTCTAACTGAAAGTTCTTGAACCTGGGCCCCAAAGAATCATTCTTTGGCCCAGATGACTCAGAATTGCACGTTTTTGGAGGACAAAGATCGTATCAGTATCTCGCCGCATTTCCCAGTAGAATGCCATAAGACATAATACTATGAAAATAGCTAAAATATACTAAACGAGCTGTCTCCACATCGGTTAATAATCTTTTCATTGCGTAAGCTGCAGAGCTTAGTTTACCTGCTAGCCTATTAATATGGATCATCATTATTTGGATTTCTTCATTAAAAGTTTTATCCATAAGAGAAACTCCGAGCATAGCCCTCTCCATAGCTCGTTCAGCAACTTTGAACTTATGGACTAGACTCACAGTTAGTGTCCACGTTTCAGCACCGTAGGTCAGAACAGGCACGATTAAAGACTTTCGTCTTTAGGCTCTACAGTATCGGCAATGAAAAGACGTGACGCAACCTCCGGAATGATGCCCAGCCTAATTAATATGTTGTCCGCAAACCGGAGATGTGAGATATATTCGCCACTTATGTGTGTTGGGAGATCCGGATCGTCGCTTTAGGTGCCGTACCGGAGCAAACAACACGGCACCTCTTCTTGAGCCCTTCTCTAGGCGGCGGGCAGACGGCCGCCCAGGGGCCGCCCAGAGGCTCAGTGTCAGGGGGGAAGGTTGCGCGCGTACGCCACTCTTCAGCGCCCTGGCCTTCTTCTGCGGATAGCCTGGGTGCTGTTGGCATCCCTGTCTTTTTCCGTAGCTTCCTTCCGGACCATCACGTCCTCGGAGAACGCAAGGACGGCGCCCCACGACCTTTCGCTCTCTAACATACTGCGCACTACTACAGAAAGCGAAAGGTCGGGCCCCACGACACTACACAGCTCTCGGCGTTGCTTAACCCAGGCTGGGTACACCTCCAGTGCGTGCTGGGCCGTCTTCTCAGCACATACGCCACAGTGGTGGCACTCCTCAGTAGGCTCCCAACTGGCCACGCGACACAGGTACCTCCCGAAACAGCCGTGGGCCGAGAGAACCTGCGTCGCGCGAAAATGGAGGGAGGGAGGGATAGGGAGCCGTGTCCTCTTTCAAGCCACCACTTTAATACGGGGCGTATGGCCTCCACAGTTCGACTGCTGTAGCTGGGTTGCTCCAGCCGCAGCACCAAACATTCCAATGCCTGACTCAATACCCGTGTGTTTTCCCACTTTCGTTTCACTTTTAACATTAAAATGAACCCTTTTGGTGTTATTAAGGCTTAAGGTGTTATTTAAATCGTCGTAGACTGCTTCCACACGATCATATGAGTGCGCTGATGTCGGTGCATATACTTGTATGACCTTTAGGGTATACTTCTTGCTCAATCTTAGAATAAGATACACCACTCGACTCGACACACTGGAGATCTCCTTAACATTGGTCACGAGTGTCTTATTTATGAGAAATCCCACACCGCCTTGGGAGGGGTTATCACCCTCTCTATAGTAGATCAGGTGGCCTGATTGAAGGGTTAAAGTGTCCTCGCCCTCTCTACGGACTCCACTGAGTTCCACAATGTTCCACCGTATACGTTCCAGTTCTATTTAGAGTTCGTGAACATATTCATCAAGCCGCAGGCTACGTACATTATACTACATTACACGTCGCCAAGTCCATTGGTTGGTAGCTATCCGTAACCCGGGGATTATTAGCACCCCCTGCCCCACCGTAGCCGTACAGTGCAGCCGTAGGCAGTAGGGTCGTCGGGAACTGGGGGCCATACTTTAATGGCAGCTGTCATTTTAGTTGGGACGGTTGCCCTAAACGCCACGCTGGGCAAGCGGGTTGACGATCGCAGTTTGGCAGAAACTTATCATAGGGACGCTGCTTCCCGTCCCGTGTCGGTATTTAATATTTGCAAACTATTTTACTATTAAAGTAATAAATATTAAAGTCTTTTCTTATTCTTATATTTGTTGCCCTTTTAAAGAAAAGACGTTTTTGAGAATATTGAATTTAAGTATGCATTTAAATGTATTAATTATTTTAGACTTATTACCTAGTACTTAGTAATTAACTTCAATGTGAATCGAAATAGCATTCTACAATTGGTACAGGTGCCACTAAATTAAATGGTGCTGATAATTAATGCTTTTGTTTACGCAAATACCACACATTATTAAAGAAAAACATTTTTTACGGATTTATCATGAAACGGTGCTGTTATAAAACATGTAAATCGCATTGTGTATTTTTGACCGAGTTCCCAAAAAAGAAGGTTCTCAATCGGAGCGAAAGTTTTTTTTTTTTTTATTTGTTATTTTTCTTTTTTTATTATAGTATGTTACCTCGTTGCTCCACTCTTAATGCTCCGATTTTGTTCATTCTTATGTTAAATGATAGACATTAGCTTCCCATTTTTTATAAATTTGTATTGAGTAATTTAATAAATATTTGAAAATAAAAAATATAATGGCAACAAAAATCACAACCACATGCGATTAAATTACAAAAACCGTAAAAATAAACATAACTTATGTTTAACATATTTATACTGCATGAATTGGTCTACAATAAAGTTCGCAACAGCAAATATCTAGGTTTTAAGGATAACGCAAAATAAGCATGTTCAGGTAAACATTTTTAAAAACTGCAATCAGGCACATGCAAAGATTATTTAATATAATACAGTTTAAGTTCACATACAAATTATTGCATTAAAAATTCTTCATTCTATATCGTAAATCGGGTCTGCCTCCGTAGCCTAGTGGTATGGGCTTGTGCTTAAAAAACCGGAGATCATGGATTCCAAGCCTGTGGGGGCTCAATTGCTTTTTTGAGTTGTTTCCTAATTGGTTAGGACAATTTGGGCCGATCACCCAATTGTCTGAAAAGTAAGATGATGAATGCGTCGGATGGGCATGATAAGAGTCAGTCTACCCACCAACCCGCAATGGACCAGCGTGGTGGTATATGGTCCAAACCCCTGATGGATAGGGTGTATTAGGGGAGGCCTATGTCCAGCATTGGACTAACACAGGTTGATGATGTGTGATGAAATCGGATCATGAACGATATTTTAAGAATAAATAAATACCTGAAAAGATATCAGAGATTTAAAAGGCAGTGGCAGAAAACGCGACACAATTTCTTACGGAGAGCACGTTCTTACCTGTTAGATGTTAGTAGTTATACGCTGTTAGAAGTCAGTCATATTTTTCTCTTAAAGTTTTAAATAACAATAAATTTTAAATTTCTGTATTAATCTGATTTTGAATATATTTCGTAATAAATTTCAGTTTCATTGGTAACAGAAAATTTTGTAGTATACACTTTTTCGATTTAGTTACAATACAAATACTCAATAATTACCACTGGTTAGGATAATTTGGGCTGATCACCCAATTGTTTGAAAAGTAAGATGATCGGATGACGGATGGGCATGTAAAATTCGGTCACACACCAACTCAAGAAGGAGTGCATTAGGAGCCCTATGTCCAGCAGCGGACTAGCACAAGCTGATGACGATGAAGTTGTTGGTTTGGAAAATGTAACATTTATTCTCATATGTAAGTAAAGCCACCTAATGTAGGAGCCTTTTTACGCTTAAAATAAAGCTTACTGAAAAATAGCAGCAAACTGTACAACTGAAATAAAGCGGAAAAAGTAAATATAAAATTGTCACACTCACGTTGTGTTCCTATATTTTATAGACAGATTGGTTATTCGCTTTTATTGATATTATCTAGAAACTTACTATAAATATATATAAAACTAAAAATGTTTCTAAACCTGTGTTTCAGGTTTCCATAAAAATCCTGAGCAATGCCATTATGCAAAGTAATTTATACTTGGGATTGTGGAGTGTTAAAATTTTATTATTGTAGCTGGCGGAGAATACATATGAATTTAAAATTTTCTACTTTAAACGGAAAATTATTACATTTTCAGAACAAATCCTACTTTAAGCGATTTCTGTTGAAGAAAAGAAATATACATCACTTTTTGCTCGCCAATTACGCGACAGTCCAAATTATTAAGGATATATGTATGATCATTATAGAAAAATACAAATTAAAATGAGACTCATAACGACCCTATGATTGCCATGAAGCTTGATTAAAATTTAGCAAAAAGCACGTTATACTCGCTAAAAGTAAAGTAAAACATAGTTTACGTCTATCTCTTATAGTTAAGTTAGTGTTTGCAATTAAATCGCGAGGTTGTGATTTATGACGCCAAAATTTGCTTCATTTCTCAATTATTTATTTTATGTTAATATAACTTAACATAAAATTATTTTAAAAAATGGGACCAAATGACAGCTATTACCTATCATTGAAAAAAAGAATGAACAAAATCAGAGCGGAACGTGGTGACATTTATAAAAAAATTATACGTTCCGAATTGAGTACCCCCTTCTTTTAGCAACTCGGTCATAAATAGTTATACACAGTTTGGTCATATATTTTGTTCAAACTTTTCTTTACTATAAATATAACCTTTTTAAATTTCCTTTCTATAACATGTGACTATAAGTCTACTATAAGAAAAGCAAATTATAAGTTAAAAACATTTTCACAAATTTGCATCGAAGTAGAACTTAAGTCCAAATAAATATTTTATTATTAACCAACCCTCTTAAATATACAATTTATTCTAGGTAATTTTCGATCTAATTTTGTTATATTAAAACCACGAAACTACATGGACGTACTGTATTTGTTAGATGAAGTATATTTTCAGAGCCCTCAAATTAATGCTTTCAAACTAAATTTGTTTTACCTCCGCAACGAATTGTTTTAGTAAAATTATTTTGTCAAGAGCTTCAATGTTGTGAAATATGTGGGTGTTTTAATAAGCAACTAAACTTTTACGGTTCTCATTTATTACCTCGACTATTGTTGGCATAATAACATTAAAGTGTATTAAACTCTCTTTTTAAAACTTTTAATTAAATTTAAAAACTAATTTACACAATATATGTAAAGAGTAGTAGCGTGAAAAATTATTATTTATGATAACATACGAGTTTAATTCTTTGATTTTAATAAATTTTTTGTGCGACGTGGCAATTAGTCATAATCTAAGAATATACCCAAGGATCTTCCTAAAGGCAAGGTTTGGACATTTCTAAGTGAACTGGCTTAAAGCATATTAATCAGTAGTCATTTAAGATCTGCTAACTCCAGCATAAAATTCAGCATAAGGTCTTATTAGGTTATTTCTCAACACAATCAATTTTACAAAAAAGTCCTAATAACCGGTCGCAACTTTTTCAGCACATCAAACCATAAGATCGCCAGTAATGAACAGGTAAAATGTAACCCCATTTAACCAGGAATGAACACAAAAAACAAAATGTTTCTTGGCATATTTAAACCAGTAAACTCCTAGTCCTTGGATACAGCTATTTATTAAGCGGTGCAATTAATGCCTCGTCGTCTAATTAATGACGCGCATAGAAAGATTACCAAGTTTCCCACTGTCCTTCTCTATTTTGGTTGCGAACAGGAGTTTTATTTTAATTTAACTAGTAATAAGTTTGGTGTGGACACGTGACGGATATTGTGGACTCGAGGCGTGAGCGTTAGCCTATAAGATTTATTTTTATAATTAACATTAGGAATTAGTCTTACATACGATATAAGTTACAGAGACAATTATATTGTATTAGACAAATTAACCATAATTTAAAGGTTATTTAGTCGCTGGTGCGGGAGTTTCTTAAATAGTTTGTTCATAAAGAGTGGATAACCCAAAAACAATTATTTGTAGTGTACCCTACTAAAGTTAGAGGTTTCTAGTATGATATCGTAATTAAACACATTTTTTGTACTTATTTTACAAACACTGACTGAACCCCACAAGATTAATCAAACTTATGTACCACAGCATTTTACACCTTAAAAAGGCACGTATTACGTAAGAATATACCATAATATTATTTTTTTATCCTTTTTATCATTTCAAAAAAATGGCTTATATTCAAAGTATCCCTTCATCCCGCTACATACGTTACCAAATTAAATACATGAATAGATTGTCAATTTAAAACAAACAGTATTATGTATAAGTAATAGTGCAATAATTATATTACTTAAAGTATTCCAAACTGATGTTATTAAGTAAAGTTTAAAAAACAAATCCTCAATCAACAATTCAAATGTCAAATTCACTCGCTAAACTTGAAATTAAAATATTATATTTTGATGTTTGTTATTTGAAAATGTAGCAAGAAAGTTTCTGATAAATAAATAATTAACTGGTTTTCATCTGCACTTTTCACACTTTAATTATTTTTTAATAAAGAAATTTCACAAATTGTGCGCTATTTAATATTTGAATGTATAAGCCATAGAACTGTAAAGTGAAACTTCAATAATAAACTTTGATTAAAAGATAAAAATATACAAGTATTGCCATTAAAATTTTAGTAGAAAAAAAAAATGGTAATTGTGTGTTACCATTGTTTTTATCTACTTGCTAGGCTACATTCTGTGTAGTAAAAAATACGTAACAAGAATAATAATAAAATATTAATGGAAACAAATATAGAATCAACTTAATTCATATGCTTTATAGCCTAGCGGCATGGGCGTGTGCTTGAGAAACCGGAGGCCGTGGGTTTGAATCCTGCGGGGACTCACATTGACAAATTTTCATTGTTATTTCCTCATTGGGTAAGATGATTCTTGCGTCGGATGGGCATGTAAAAAGTTCGTCCTGCACCTTACTCTCTTCGGTCGTGTCGGTCATCCGTCCCATCGGGCTATGAGAGTATAAAGGAACAGGGAGTGTGCCTGTGTTTACGCGTAAACTTGTGCACTAAAATATCTCCTGAGTAATTGGCTGATCTTTGATATAGATCAGCCGCCGTAGTCGTAATCGACTGGAAAACATTATTATTGTTATATATTTTGTAAAAAATATACTGAAAAAAGGAAAAAAAATAATCTTGCTGAGTTTATTACGCTGGTTCTTCTTGAATCAGAGGTTTCCATTTCCAAACCCGTGGTAGATTAATTGACGATCAATAAGAGAATGTAATGTTTCTGTAATGAATAAAAATATTTGACTTAAATAAGACTGACCTAAATTTTTTTTAGTCGCATGACTAATTTTTTGTTAATTGAGTTCTCAGGTGGAGTAAACTAGGTTCAGTTTCCGTTTAGACATATTTCTAATGATATGTTTCATAACTTAAATTTGAGTTAATACTATTACAAGCAATATTAAAAGAATTTTAACCGGAAGGTGTGAAGGAAAATCCCGCAACACTTCTATGATATCAATTAAGTTATTATGTCTTATGACAGTAGTGTGGGCCCGTATTCACCGGTGAAGGCTGTGTTTGTATGTTATCTTCTTAAGGGCATTAATTAAACACTTATATTTAACCATTTTTAGAAACCTAGCTAATTTGTTGCTGGCTGAGGCAATGAAATCGGTCACTGCTTCGTTAAATTCATCTAAATGTAACGAGCTTACAGAACGCAGAGTAATCGACGCGTTTCCTCTTGCTGTCTGAGAAGGTTAAGCCACTATGTTCTTGGAGGATCTTTTTTCTATCACGCAAGGCGGAATTGCTAAGCGTTCCAGAAATTTGTGTGCGTATTTGCACTCAAAGGCAGCTGAAATAATTTTCCATGTGGCCGGGATAGTAGGAATTGGCACACGCTGTGGGCTAAAAAGTAGCTACGGTTTCTGTGACTTTCGGTCTGGGCAATTGAAATGGCGTTATTCCACGCAATTATACTTAACGGGTGGAAAGCAGTTACAGGATGCGTGAACGTATTTTGATTTTGAACAATGTCTTGAAAGCCAACTTGCAACAATATTACATATTACATATTAAAATGGTTACCGAAGGCTATTTTTAATATACTACTAACTATATTTTAAGGTTTAAAATAAACTGCATATTAAAAATCACAATCATTTGGGCTCCACCTGGGCAAAGAAAATTATCCAAATCGGTCTATCTATGTATATTAAGTTAAATAGTTTCTTTCAAGCACATTTTGCTAACAATAATGAAAACTCATGTAAATTAGAAGCCATAACAGAATAATTATATGTTTTGTTTCCTGCTCGGATTAAAAGTCAAAGGAAAGAAACTCATTACAATAATATCATATATAAAATATCATAATAATTTATTATATCTCATAATTAACCAGAAAATTTTTACCGAAAGTGTAAGGTATTCGTTTTGCAGTGGACCGTATTTCGGAACTGTACCTAGGGAAAAAATCTAGTAATTAACAAGACGTCAGATCCTGTGATCCAGGTTGCCAAACAAATTTGTGGCGTCTCATCGTTTTAATCAATAATAAAAAAGTTTTAGTGTAATAATTTCACAAAATTATTTTATACTCAAAAAAATTAAAATAAATCTACTTTGTTTTTAAGTTTATTTGCATAACTATAAATTGCAAGCTTTATTGAATTTTGCATGTAAAATTTTGGCTAACAGGGATACGATTTCAGTTATTTGAAATATTTTGTTTACCTCGAACTTATGGACTCGTAAGCTTTGTAAATATGAAAAGCCTTTTACAAAAGAGCAATGCTTCTATTTGATCTCGCAAAACGTTTTACCCACGTCCCGTATGCTATCCACTACTCTAGTGCCTCGTCAACTGCCATTGTGGTTTCCGACATGTTAAGGGCATCAAATCGGTTTTTAATTCCAGTTGGAATTTATGCGAGTCCCTCACGATTTGTCGGAAATCAGGTCGAGAGTAGATCTCGTCAAGCGGGCCTGCTTCGTGGAAACTCATATTCAGGATGCCTCTACCAATCGGTGATCACATCCGGTTTGAACCTATTGATCACAGAGACATCCCTGAATATGTGCTTCGGTCCATCATGATGAAATCTATCTCATTCCTTGTCGCAGTATCGGGACTTCTGCCATGTCCATTCCTGTGAGGCCTCTTCTAAAATATGAATTCATTAAGAAGAGCCCTTCTTCTCGAGGAAGTGAAAAGTGTCTAGCATTTGTCCCCTGCTATTTCGACTGCCGACACCGTGAGGTCCTAAACACGATTCGACGCTAGTTCGGACATCCACTTTGACATTAAAATCCCATAACAACACTATAGTGGGCCTTATGGGTGTTATGCAAGGTCCGGGAGACCTTTCGTAAGTGGCCTCTACTTCGTTGTCAGGGTGTGCTGAGTTGGCGCGTACACTTGTATCATTTAAGGGTATACCTCTAGTAAGTTAAGTAGAAGGTACGCTACCTAGCTCGACGCACTCGGGACCGCGATAATGTTGACAACAAGAGATTTATTGACGAGGAATCCCAGGCCGCCTCGTGACTGATGGTCCCCTCGGAAGTAGAATAGAGACTCGATGGCGGTTACGGTGTCCTCCCTGGTCTTCGGACTTCACATAACCCAAAATGTGCCACCGGATTTTACCAAGTTCTACCTCCAGCTCAGCCAGGTGTTCGCTAAGTCTTAACGTTCGTCCGTTGTACGTAGCCAGGTCAAGTTTTCGATGGAGCGATCCGTAGCCGGGGTTTTAGCACCCTTGTCCCACCGTTACCATGGCGCTACCGTGGCCAGGAATAGTGGACTACCGGGAACTAGGGGCCGTTTTGTTTTGTTGTCGTCCATCGAAAGTAAGCTCATAATGCCACGCTGAGCAGGCGGATTGGCAATGACTGATTGCACCTGAAACCACCGTCAAGTGGGCGGTGGGGTCGTCACATCCCTACGCCTAAACATACAACAGACTTACTTTTCGACCATTTCAAAGAGTACATTACAGTACTTTACGTTAAGCCAGTGTTTGTAATTTAATCGCACAATATTGTGATTTTTGGCATCGTATTTTTTAATATCAGTTAAACTTCTAAAATAATAATGTCCTCCAAGTCGATTTATACTAGGGCGGGCGATCTTTATTAGCGATCACCGAAGTACGCAAGAAAAATTATAGTGCACAAGTGTATGCGCATACATTGGTGCATTCCCTTTGCCTTTTAGTCTCTTACCCCGATGGGATGGCATAGGATAACCAACAGGACTGGAGAGAGATAAGGAGCTGTACCGATTTGTTACATTTTTTAAAATTAATGTTTATTGTTTCTTAACCTAACTTACTATAATTATTCTAGGCCCTCTGGGTACCTAACGGACAATGCCATATTATTATAATGCTTTTAGGGAATAAATATATAGATATTTGTAAAAAGATTTGTTAGAAGTCTTTATTATATACAATCAATTGTAGTCTATTGTATTTATTACTTAATAACTTGTTAAAACATGAAATAGTTAAGAGATGACATGAGAGAAAAATCTATTTGTTTTAGTACAAAACATGCTTTGCTTACGAGATAAATACTGCTTGCAAAATCATATTTTGGACGCTCCAATTTCACTTGAGGTGTCATAAGATATGCTAGTACTTTTAAATCAGGGCTGCGAAAGTTTGTTTAAAATATGTTAATTAATAATATACAATTCTTTGGTTATTAAATATTCTAGAGGAGCTTTAAGAACTTAAAACCTTATTTCCTTTTTAAATTTAATTTACTTTTTAAAAAGCTTTTACGATTTTGAGATAAATTCATTTCATTCGTTTTTTGTTATCATTTAAACATTTTAGTATGTTATTTTTGTAAACATTAAATCAAAATCAAACTCAAATTCAAAATCAAACTCCTTAATGCTTTTCTACTCTTATCGGTTCAAATATTCTTAGCGCATCTGTACTTTTCACTTGCCTCCTGTTCTAAGACAGTCATATTGTCTCAAGGAATCAATTGCATCTTTGTAAATCTTGTTGAATAATTTAAGCTTAAGCATGTGAATACACATTAATAGAGACATCGAGTTATTGCTATTTTATTAATATATTCTTATTAATTTTATTCATAGAGCTCGACTCCATCTAAATGTAGAATTTGGTAAGTACCAAATTTTAATTGGTAAGTAGTTAATGTTAGAAAATGTTATTTAAGAACATTTAAGTTGTTTATCTTATCCCTCTGTTCAGTCAACAACAATCTCTTGCCAAAGTATATTGTTATATTGTATCATATCCTTTTCCAACAGGAATATCATTCAATATTAATGGATGAAAAGAGTAAATGAAAATTGTATTCATTATTATTAACAACCCTGTTACGTAATCCTTCAAATTTGTTACCGTAAACGGCTTTCGTGACATGCTGTGCTGACACAACTTTTGAAAAAAAATATTTTCGTTACGTATTTTAATAACAGTATCAAATGTGTTACTTTATTTGACGGTTTATATAACGATTTATATAGTTTTTTGTATTTTAGGTTTATAAATTCCACGAATGTTAAATATGGTATTTGTTATATATTATAGTAAAATTTGTAATCCCTAATCGACTATAAAATATCAACTATGTGCTCTGTAATTGTATGGAATTAAGTGACGCAATTTTTTTGTTTTACCGCTATCCATTATGTCACTTGGTTCATTTTTTTTTTCTTTTATTTTACTATGTGCTACAAATTGTAGACACTCACATGATCACTAAAAGTAAGAAACATTTATTATAACTAAACTTTTGTGAATAAAATTTATTATTTAACATCTGAAATACAATATTATTTTAGATAGATAAGTATATTTTTGTTCTTAAGTAACGAAACCCTTGTTTTACTGTTTTATATAATTTTTTTCTGCCGTGGAAAATACTATCAGCTTTATGAATTATTGGATTTGTTTTTTGTTTCACAATGACGGGAAGAATTTTACATCGTAGCTTAAACTTGATCAATAGAGTGAATAATTGTAATTAAATCATGGTAGTTTTAGTTGGTGCGAGTCCGACATAATCATTTGTGCAATCGCAAGCGCGGGTATTTTAGTTTCCTATTTAATAATTAATAGTTCAAATAAAACAAACAAACAGCTTTGCGTTCAGTATCAAACTATTATAAAAATTTAAACTATATAACATTTAAAAGTAAGGTTATTTTTGCAGTGTTTCCTTCTCATCTTTTCTTTACATTCAAATTTATATTTTTATGTAACGATCTGTGTGAATTGCTGTACTTAAGTAAAATTACGAGTTTAGGGCTTTTTAGCGACGTTATAATGAACTGTCGAGACAATAATATTAGACAAAACTTCATATTATCCGTTTATTATCGATGTTTTATAACCTATTGTATTAAAAAGTAAAAATGTCACTAAAAGTAATTTTTTCTGCATACAGTGAATAGACCAGTAAATTATATATAAACCAAGTCGTATGCGAGACTCCAAATAAATTGAAAATAGGAGAAACATCGGCACCAATAAAAAGATAAGAGTATTAAGAGTCCCAGCCTCAATTATATACATCTCAGATTAAAAGTTTTTTTGGCTACACCCAACTGAACAGTATTTTATAGACCGGCAAGAAACTGAAAAAGTATAGCCTGACAGATAAATTCTTTTACGAAACCTTATTATATTTTAAGAAGGGGCTAGAAAAACTTTTTTTAACGATTTTTGCATCGTAACATTCAATTATAATTTATGTCAAAGAAAGAGGTTTTTTAAATTAGCTTTTTTTTACGGCAGACGCAGGCAGATGAGTAGTCGGGCTACCTGATGGGAAGTGGTCACCGACGCCCAGTGGTATCGCCAACGCGCTGCCTACCTTGAGACATAGGGTAATAAGTCTAGTTTACCCAGTAAATACGCTGGCTACGGTGCTCTTCAAACTGGAACACAGCAGTGTTTTCACTCTACTGCTTCGCGGCAGAAATAGGCACTGCAGTGGTACCCACCCAGACGGTCTTCTGTAAAAAGTGGACCTACCACGGGTAAACCGGTTTTCGTTATTATATGATAGAGAAGGCCTACGTCTAACATCAGACTTTGTTATGTTGATATTATATATTGTAAACGTTATCATAAAACAAACGATATTGTTAGCTTGACTACTATTAAATAATTAGTTAAGCATACAATACACGACAAAGTCTGTATTAAATATCACTCACAACAGCTATATCTGCTTTCCTTTGAGTAACTCTGGGACCTCGAGCGAATAGTATGCATTAAAACATTCTATTTCACAGACTCCTGCATAAGCTTAGAAGAGGATTATTACCCGTACCAAGTTCCAGACGCTATTGTTCATTAGCTTTCCGTGCTTTAGTACCTTCGAGATCTATTTAAACTAATCTTTAAAATATTTTATTTATGCTTACAATGCTTACTCGGTGAGGGCGAAGGCATCACCAAATCGAACGTCTCTCACAAATCTCAGCTGTATCGCGACTCGTCTACAGCCATGCTTCACCGCTTTGCCACGACACCTGCACTGCAATTCCGCGACGCTGCCGCAGCCACTATGCACTGCTTCGCAACCATGTTGTGATGGCTGCACCACAATGCCGTGTTGCCTTTGCAGCCACACCTACTACTATATAGCTAAAGTCATACCACGACGTGCAGAGCGGAGCAACGGCCTCGCCAAAGTAATATTATCAGCTTAATTTATGATTTTAGAAATGTCAAAGAGAATTCCGAAAAGTAAAAATGATGACAACAACCGAACCTCTCTTACGCACGAGGAGAGTTCCGTTCCGGGTAGCGGCTTACAAGAATCTCTGTCTCGCTATATTTCAAACCCGTCTTTGATACACGATCGAAGAGACTTTTGTGTCTCTTTCGTCAATATCGAGATTCCTTTTCTCAAAGCCGAAATAGAAGAGTTATTTTAACTGTGTTTTTTAAAATCTAATAAAGATTTTATTGTGACTAATACGCAATTAAATGCTTTTTAAAATGATTTAATTATACAGTGTAGTTATTTTTGGTAGCGTAGAAAAGCGTTAATTTATCTGTATTTTATAATTAAATTATAACTCACACGTGTTTCAAGTGAATATAAAAAGAAGAATGGTATTCTCTTGAAAGTTTTGCTTACCTGAAAACTGGTTCGAATGGAGAATTGGTTGTTAGATAAAAATAGTTAAATAATATATAAAATAATAGATTTTTGTTAAGATTTAGATGCATTAAATCTTCTTGCGATTGTTGTAATGCTGTTACAGATTTATTGTCATCTTTTTTGGTGTTAAAAGTCATTCTATTTCGTTAAGCTTGTCGCTGATAAATGACATTTATTGTAAAATTACACAATACAAAATAATGAACTTTATTTTGATCTACTAAAGACTTTCCAATCATTTTTATTTAAATAACATTTAGAGGCGAGCATAATCTCCAAATTCTTCGTCATATCTGACTAGATTGGACCAAATACACTATCATTCCTTATGATATTACTCGACTTGTTACTTTGTATATTTAAAAAAGTTTATTTTACACATTTGCTCGGCTTGATAAACGTTTTCAAAGAAGTATTTATATACTTTTCCGTTTTATAACCCAATTATTGTCTAGTAATTACTGAGAAAGTGTTTAGAAGTTTTTGCTAAACATACAATACGTAAATTTTACACATCATATGCTTTTTGAATACTTTGATATCTATAATAAGAGTGTTAATTACGATCGATCATTTGACACGTAAAATACAATAATTTATAAATGAATCATGTATTAATTATAATAATAAAATACGTTGCATAGAATATCTTTACAATATATTAGATTGTTCTCTCGTAAAATTTAGCTAGCCTTTATCAAAATTACTTTATTTTTTGTTTTAAAGCAATAAATAAATTATTTAGTTATTTACAATAAATATTTTTTTCTTATATTCTGTGCATCATACGTTATAGTTGGAACCATTTGTATTAAAAAAGAAAAGGGCCGGGAAAACTCAAGAGGTTTTGCCCTGGCGTTGTTGAGTTATGCGCTTATGTTCTCATTTTGCGATTTATTTTTATATAACAGATAGATAGAAGTATAGACGAATGTCATATATCACGTAAGCAATTTTTTTTTCAAATATAAAGTACAAAACGACTGTTAAGATGTTAGCCGGTACTCCGCTTCGATTTCGAACAAAATAAAGTCACTATTGACATATAGCGGTAGCATAAATGCTTCGAAGATTTTTCTGGCGGATTTACTATAAGCTGCACGCACTACTTTATTCAAAGGCTTAACAAATATCATCAAATATGTATTTTTAATATACTAACAAACTTTACTTTACTTTACGTTTCTTCTTATTTAGTTATGCAAAACAACTATTACAGCTTTTCTATTGAATAACGCAAAATTATGATTTTAATTTACTATCATATGGTTAGTTTCGTTTAGTTTTATTAAGTCTCGTAAACGCCCGAATTGATAAATTTTCTGTTTTAACCACCTGTTTTGACTTATGACAACGTTAACCGTGTAGTTAGTGACCTTTTAAGCTGTGTTTTGATATAATCACAGAGTAACGATTGCCGTAAATGTTCTTAAAAGAAACTATTATACAACATTTTATATATAGAGGTTCCCTGTAAAAGTCAAACTAGCTGCAAAAACTAAAATTGTTTTGTAATTTGTCCAATATTTTTCTACGACTTTATATGCTTTACGTTGCCTTTATAGTTTGATGATAAATTTGTAATCTGTGAGCATCAAACGAGGCCAAACAAAGGCAGACCTTAAAACTATGAAATTAGTCGTGTAAAAGTTTATGTATACTGGGCACGTGAGATGACTTTTTGTTGGCCGGACGAAAACTTATTACGGAGTTATATTCTTCTCTCTAAAATAAAACTGTAGAGAGCTTTCTTTGGAGTTTTTCATGACAATTATATGTCAAAGTGCTAAAAATTGCTAGATACTCCCAGGTTATCTCATTTTTAAAACTAATTTTAATTAAATTTGTCTATTGTTCACACCTCATCTCATCAATTAGCATATTGCATGTGTACAATTGACATGTTATTTATTTAAATTTTAAAGTATATTTAGTAACATAACTGAGCTTGCATTATTTAAAAGGTATAGAACATTTTTGCGTTTTTGTTTTGATAAGAAACTTATGTACAATTTACCTTTGTTTTACTTAGAACGTTTATTAGTTACTAAACGACGTTGATTTGTATGGCATATTAGTGTTTTTAAGTATTCAGCTTATATTTGATCGAAACTTTAGTCATGGAAAGTATTCTATATTCTATTTTTATAATGAAATTAAAATTAAATTTATGTTTGATTTACGGTATTGCAATGGTTATTGTTAATCATATGTAATATCTAAGATGTCTTAGACATCAGTTAGAAGAATTGTTCTCGATTAATTTAAGAACGACAAAGCACGTAGGGAGGACAGAATTACAGCAGAGCTAATAATTTAAGATGCTTTCTAATTACGTCTTCTCATCATCAGCCTGTGATAGTCCACTGCTGGACATAGGCCTCAACACCTCCATCCATTAGGGGTTTTGGACCTATCCCACCACGCTGGTCCAATGCGGGTTGGTGGGTGACCGACTTTTACATGCCTATCCGACGCATGGATTCTTACTTTTCAGACAAGGGATCGGCCCAATTGCCCTAACCAACCAGGAAGCAACTATGAAAATTTGGTGAGTCCCCGCAGGATTCAACCCACGACTCCAGTTTCTAAGCACACGCCTATACCACTAGGCTACGGAGGCAGTTTAATTACGTCTTACAGGATGGTATTTAGCAAGAGGCGTGAACAGTAGTTTGGTGATGCTGTTTTACAAGAAGGGTGATAAAGGCCTCTTAAAGAACTACATGCCCGAATTCCCATTTAAGCCACGTGTATGAACTATTCTCGGGTGTAGTCTTGAATAATCTCGCTTCAGAAATGGTGACTTTCAGCTAACCAAACAAGTTAGATTCCAAATGAGGATGATGATAATTAATATAAGTTAAAAAAATATTTACATAACTTTATAAAATTTCTGAAAAAACAATATTTTCTTATTGTTGACATTATTATTTTTTAGTTGACATTTTACCAGTAACATATTCCCAATATGTTGCTGGTAAAATGCTTCATAACAGTATGCAACAATATGTATTACAACGACATGAAAAATCATGTTCAAATGTGTTTTACTAACGTTCAATTTTGCTTCTTTGATTTGTAATATCAAAACAACGGACTTTTAGAAGAAAGTATATTGCAAAAAAAAATCCGTTTAGAGAACGTCGGAAAAAAATTAGTTACAGATGATTTCACCAACAATAATAACTTTCGTGGTGAAATCCATAATATCATTTTAAACAGAATTTTTTTTACACTGTATAAAAATTAAATGATAATCTATGTATTGTATACTACATTCACAACAATGTTACTTAAACGTATACAAAAAGTATTGACCACAACATAGTATTCTCAAAACAATCTACGAGAAGAACGATCTCGAAACCCATTAAACCTCTTTGATGGCATTTAATTAGCTATTTGAAACAAAAGCCTCTTAGATTCAATTTCTTTATGAATACTTAGCAAGGTGCTTATCGCTTCTTATTAAGAAAATTATAATGTTAAGGGATTTGAGGTTGGTAGGGCTTATTGCACGTAATTTATAAGTTAAAATATTTTAACTTTATTAAAAACTATATAAAGTGTAATTAGATTAAAAATTTGAACACGAATATAGGATACTTATTGGGTAATATGTATAGTAAGAGTAATCTATAAAGTGTTATTATTTTAAACTTCCATAACAAAATATTAACCCGTTATTTAAGCGATAGGATTATTGCTTAACGTAATAAACAATATTGGATAACTAGTGAATGGTCATTTGTGAAATCATTAACATGTTATTTATTTTTCATTCATTTTCAAATACTAAATAAGTTTTTCGTCTTACATTATATTAATCATTTCGTAGATCGAAAATCGGATAATGACAGATAAAGTCTTTATATTTCCAAATAACTCTATTAGTTTTATTGCCCTTTTATTATATCCAAAAACTTGATAAACCAGTATTGTATTATTTTTGTTAATACAGCACCAGTTTAAAAATAGTCTACGTTGAAAGCCAAATGAAATAAGTTAAGTTAAGATCATGTCGTTTAAGTAATTTATTAAATATTAAATTTGTTGGAAGGACATAACACGTTTAATTTAATGAGAGTACTAATAAAATCTACATTGCATCAACGAAGCTTGCATAAAAACTTTAGAAGCCCAACAAAACTAGCCTAAATTATTTTATATTTTAAAACAGTAATAACAATTCGCAGCAGTGCCATTGTAGAGTAATTGTTTCCGAAATACTACAGCTTTTAAATTTTATTATTATGGTAAACTGAGTTCATTGTAATAAATGTAAAATAACTATGACCAAAATAAAAAGCCAGCCCGGGTTCTACGGAAAATTCTGGGCAGAAAAAATACAAATCAACTAAATATTGTAGTTATAACAAGTGAAATTTTAATTAAAAAATATGATTGACTAAACTGTATATAACTACTTGATTTTGTCCGTTGGTGACGTCTTTTTTTTGTTAAACTGACTTAGCGATAAGTAAAACACGTAGAACAAGAATGAACATAATAGGAGCATTGAAGCGAAGCAGTGAGGTAACAAAATATATAAAAGAAAACAAGCTCTGAACTGAACATCGTTTTGGAAAATCGGTTAAAGAGCAATCTTATCCTTATGCAAGTAAATATATTTAAAACTTTTACATTATATGTAATAAATAAACGACGTCAAAGGCTTTTTATATAATGAATAGTTTTGAAATATCGAACATTTACCTTTAAAAAAAAGAAGCCAAAGTAACTCTTATTTACATCAACCTACCCGTAAAAGTCCCCAAAAATTAAAAAAAATGTTGCATTGGTATGTGTTTATGCATTTTAAACGGTAATTAGATTAGTTAATGTTACATGTTAATATTACAATTTTATTTATTTCTATACATTCTAAAAAGTGTATTCGACTCATACGATTATAGTACTATTTCATGAAAAAGAACAACTTTGCTCCCCCACAGTTACAATTATAATTTTAAAATGTGTATCGCAAATACGAAACATGTCGCTAACCTTAGTTATAAATAAACACAGTTTAAGTCGTATGTAAACTAATTACAATTGTTACATTGCCCGTTTTCAAAGATTATATTTTTTTATACAGTGTATTGTTATAATTAACAAATAACAAGAATTACCGAGACTAGGATTACCTCGCTGAGGACGGATTTAATACATTATGGCTCTGAAAGCTCGGTCACTTATTTTTTTTTGTTAAAACTTCACTTGACAGAGGACTGAGGACTGACTTAGTTCTTGAAAAATTCTTTATAAGGAAGCCTCAATGATTTGCAATGTATTGAAATAATAAGAATTTAATTTATTTTTATATTATTAATTTTATAACTTCATGGAATAACCTCCGTTTAAATACATACCAAGTTTAAGTGATTGTTTGCTTGTTCAACTAATTGTAAATATGATATAACAAAGTTACCGTTACCATTTACAATACTAGGCTTTTATACCTGCATGAGCTATAACAATTTTGCACAGCAGTATCATAAAAGTCATTGTATTTTAGAGCGTTCAATATTAACGCTAAAAAGAATGAATATAAGTTTACATGTACACGCGTTAGAAATTATTCTTCTTTAGCATAACAAGACAAATATGTTTAAAAATATATTTTTTGCCTAATTCAATTATTGTTAAAAAAACGATACTAACAATAGAAATAATGAATTTGAAACATTGAAAAATTTATTATAGTTCATTATGTAGTTTGAAAAAATTTATTTAAAAATCACAAAAAAACTGAAATGTTTACTGTGGCTAACTTAAAAGCGTCGCTGGGAGACTGTGACTGAGGTTAACCAAACAGAATGTATTTTAGTGCCAACAGTAGTTAACTGTTGTATTTGGTTGGATTAATACTTATCACCAAATCTATTGGCCTTGTGTTAATGGTTTTTTAGTGTCCAAAATATTTAGGTGTGACGATGATAAATTACGTTGAGGCTAGTCATCTGTCTTTTTGAAAACTTGAAAAATGTCAGGAAATAAACTTGTTTCATAATCAATTTAATAAAGAAATTCGTTGTTGAATATTTGTTAAATCTGTATTTACATTGATTTTCATTCGTTTTATGACGCAGACAACGTTGCTGTAAAGTATTGCCTTTGATCTCAACAATGAAATCAATGAAACGGAAAATCAAACGTACCTTTTCAAATGTTTTAGCCAACAATTGGTTTGGTGTCTACCAAAAATTTTGAAACTAATCCAACCTTTTTGTGTCTTTGAAAAACAATTTACTAAGAACTTTCAGAAAGAACTACTTGCTTTATTTAATTACATGATAATATTAATTAATCATTGACATGATTCAGTTACACTTGTTTATTACTTGTTACATTCGACATTTCAATGTTTTAGGTCCTTTGCCCAGTTCATGGTTTGGGGATAGATAAAATTTTGCTCAATACTAAATTCGATTTAATCACATCTAGCTAAAGTGTGATCTTGAGATCTGGGTGCTGGGTATTTTAAGTTAATTTTAATAATAAATAATTTCGAATTACCTTTGCCGTTGAAATCGGAATGTTTTTTTTTTATTTTAATAACCTCGCGTATCATTATATATATGTAACAATCGATGTTTCTTCGCGAAAATTTATGATGTATTGAAGCTTTAATAGGGGTTGATTAAAACACAAGTTCATACTGTCCACTTCATCACCGGTTAGTGTTATATAGATCTTTTTGATCCTATTCTCCGTACAGGCTAGTTTACAGCAATTTTGCCATTATTCTCATATATTTCTTGTTTTATTCAAAGGTGTATTTTACATGGCAGGCGATGAAAAGTTTTGTCATTGACTTTGGAATAACGTATAGAACTTAAATAAAATGTCCGACTTCATAAAACAAAGTTAGTATGTCTCTGAAATAAAAATTGTAAAATAATTGGCTTGGAAGCGGATCAAAGGAAGTTTGTATCTTAGCAGATAACACTTATAGCAGACTCACACTTTCTAATTAATAACCTTATAAAATTCAAGACCTGTTGTTAGCCCGTCTCTTTTAACATTTCAACGGTTTTTTTCTTGTTGTTAAGCAAACTTTTATCAATATATTCACTTCTATCCTAACATATTTTTGTGTATTACCTTCAATATTTAATTACAATCATATATTAACTCACTTGTTTTTTTAGTCCAATTGTGTTCAATTGAGCTAAGCTAATTAATGTCCTTCTTAAATCTAAAGCCAATAGCAATTAATATAATACAATAATAAAGAAAAGAAATTCTTTTTCGAAACACGCGTTTTCCTCAATACTAACATTAGTACGATTTAAGTAAACCCAACTTAACTTAAGTTTAAAGATGAAGTAGAAAAAGGAAAAAGAAAACTTGCTTCGAATAATTGTTTAACATACAAACCAAAAATCAAGTATTTAGGTAACTAGGTTAATGTAAAGAAATTAGATAACAATAAATAAAGTTATGAAAATTGAACCCACTACCTGTAAATGTAAATATGTCTTTTTTCAAAATTCAGAATTTGACATTATCAATTATAAAGCTAAAATTCAAAAATATATTTTCTATGTTAACCCTAAATAATTTGAAAAAGTTAAAAAAGTTCCTGTTAATTTATTAAACGGCAAGGTCACTTTGACAAAATTAGGTGACGATATCCAAAAATTTTTAATAAAACATTTAGGAATTTTGGTTTAGCCAATCTTGATGATTAATAATTAAATTTCATTGATTGGAAGCCCATTCAAATTCTTTTTGATCAATATTATAAATAAATTACCATTTTTTTTTCCGTCGAATTTAAATACCCATTAAAAATTTAAAAATACTTTTCAGACAAATAACTAAATATAGTATTGAAATTATATTTTTACGGACAAGTATTTATAAAATGAAACAAGAAAAATATAATTATTTTTGTTCTTTAATTTTATGCTACACTAAACACGTTGAGTCTTCAATAATTTGTGTATATAATTGAATTACGGTAGAATCCAAATAATATTATACGGGATACCGTACGAGACGGGTGTTACATCGTTGAAAAGTCCAAACCTTGGAGCTCGGAAAGGCCGTTAAATTTCTCTTTGATAATAACCGAACCCCAGGTTGTGCTAACTGCCGAACCCATCCCGCCCACGGAACTAACTCGCCTGAGGTCCAAAACGCAGAGTTCCTGCGGTCCCTCGAAACTTATCGGGGACCCCACCAAACCACCCCCCACTACCGCCCCGACCCTCCGTTCCGGGACATTTGTGGCAACAGGATACGCCGGGCGCTAGCTCAAGGGCGCACCCCTAAATGCTCAAAAGGCCATACAATGGCTTGCCCCAAGTTGCACCACTTTATGGCTGGTTTATTTGATTAACGACTTTAATAATGCCGCTACTAATTTGCCGCTGGTAAAGGACGGTGGGATTTCTGTTTTTGAAGAATTTAGTTAACGTGTTTAAGGTGGAAATTTGGATACTCACGTAGTGTCACACCACTTTACATTAGTTAAGGGAAACACACACACAAGGTCGAACTTTACACCCTTTTTCGTCAAAGTTAAAATTATTTATTAATTGGCTCTACTGAGCACCGAACGTCAAAATTTAAATTTACCACCGGTTTCAAACTCAGATTGTTCAAGAAGAACCGGCAAAAACCTAGGGTGTATCATATATTTTTTTAAATATTAGCATTTACAAAATTTGACCAATACAATTTTTTTTTTAAGTTACCAGGGGATTTGCATTCTTATGCTATTATGTAATTAAAGATTTTTTGGTTCTGGTCAGTCTAAATCAGGGTGGCTCTAGGGGCTCAATTCGACCCCTGCGCGGTATAATATCTTTTTTAACTTTGCTTAATGATACTATAGCTTAACACCGTATTAGATACGAGCGTTGCTGAAGTTTCTTGATCCACTTCTTCTGTCCGCGCCAGTGCCTTAAGAAATGGTAGTGATGTTAATTAGAGTTCTTGAAGCTATAAAAAGTCATCCTAAAGAAAGCGTCTGAATCGACCTGAGGCCTGGGTTCACCTGGGCAGCACTCGATACCGCATGCTAATCGGGAACCATATAGTGACGGGCCAAGCCGAGGCTTCCCGTCTGGGGCCCGCAAGTGGCGCATTTAAGTCTCTTGGTTAAGACGCGCCTGTGGCAATGGGCTCGCCCACGCCTGATATGTCTTAAGCGGTTTTTTGCATGGAGATAGCACGAGATACAATAAAAAAAATGTTCTCCTCTGATTTACTTTTTAGATTTGACGATCTTATCTACACGTACACTATTGACTAATTCAGAAAAAGGAAAAGGTCTCATCTTCACATTTCTGGAGCGAGTACATCACGAATAGAATTTTTATGAAAACCTTTTTAGTACGTGCCTTTTACATCAAAGACTCTTACCGTTGGTAGACTTTATTGATTAGTACTTAACTAGACAAAGTAAGTCACAGTAGCGGCAATTTTATTACAGGAATAGACAACTTAACGAATAGTTTTTATAAATGTGATAGAAGAATCATAACAACAGCGGTTATCAAAGTATGCCTAATCTATACATTAAACGTTTTTTAACTGTTTAAGTATGTAACTCTGTATGCACAGGCCATTGATATTTTTTTTCAAGAACAAGTTATAATCAGATAAAATTAAAATTAATTGTTAAAATCAGTTTTGAATTTTGATATAAGGAATTGCTTAGAGAATTTATTCTTTGGCACTCTATTTCACTTACGAAATAAAGAAAGGTTAGAAGTTATTATACAAAGTAACATTATAACAAAGAAAGTATGACCGACTTCAAAATTAATCAGTGTATTACAACTGTTTGGCGTTGCCGCAACGTGGTTATACATAGGGCTCGTAGTTTGCAAAATGCCTTCGTGCTTGTCTGAACAACTTGCTATATATATTATCTAAAATGTTGTATTAGTCTATCGCTCAAGTTTTATTTAGAGTTTTCAAATAAATTGTAACCATATAACAAGCATTACCTATCGAAGTTAAGCAAAAATAGAATTTGCGGAAATCGGGTCAACAGCGCTGGAATTTTAAGGCGTTCTCGTACCAGGATTTTTAAAAAACATACCATCCAAATTATTGAGAACATATTTCTTCAGGGCAGACAGTCAAAAATACAAAATTTATAATTTATTTATGTAGCACACGAAAGAGCTATTTCCATAGCTTAAGCCATATTTATAATTTGGTAAAGTGTTTTTTTGATAGATTATAATTTATGTTACTAAAAGAAACAAGATTAATTTAAATAGATCCGTCTTAAGTTCTTAGACGAGTGAGCTCATCAATTATAACACCTTGCAATTATAATTGAGAGGAGTCAACGACAAAATCGGTTATATTTCAAAGCAAGCTTCGATTAAAACATATCATAAGCCGCCGAAGAGATTGGCCAATTAATATCATCCGTCAAATGTAAAATTCTTATACAGGTACCGTAGAGTGTGTACAAGCTAGACTCTGATTGTGGACTCTATTATATTGGGCAAACAAAACAAAAAGCCGATGTTAAGCACGACGCATAAGAAATCAGCAATTTCGACCATATTCTAGGACAAGCCTAATCAAAAGTTTTTAAGTATTTAGGTTCATCAAATCTAATAGATGAACTTAAAATACTTCTAAAAGAGCATCGATTATCCAAGGATGATTCGAACAATAGAAATTGAAAATATCCAAATTTTAATAATGGTTTGCTTCATGGGATCCAATAATTTTAAAAATTATATCCAAAATATAAAAACTACAAAGCCACAGGATAACATAAGTACTTTTGTCAAACCAATGTTCAAAATTAATAAAATAAAGATATGTCAATTTGAATAAAACTCTGACGGTTATTTCAAAACATTGAGATACAGACATATACAACTTGGTCTGCCCGTGATCATGGATGCTCGAAAGAATCCGAAACGTCGGGAATAAATTCATTTAAGTAACGCAAAAAATCCGTAAATTAGTGGATTTTATATGTATAATAATCGCGTAAATAAAAGAAATAATTAAATTTTTATAGGGTCAAGGCGGATTAGGGCTTTTTTGAAAGCGACAAAAAAAGAGTTTAATCGTAATTTCCACGTTTAATGGTCTCGCAACGAGTTTGCATTAGTAGTGTTATACGACAAAGTTAATATTGTATCTATTTTGTGCTTAGTTTAAGCTACGTTTATTCTACGTTTTTATTAATGTACTTAATATTAATTGATTATAATTAATTCGTTTGTTAAAAAAATTGGCAAACGGAGTGTAGGACGCCCTGCGGCAAGATGGAGTGACGACATTCGCAAACTGGCCGGTGTGGGCTGGATGAGAATAGCCGAAGACCTACGTCCAGCATTGGACTGACACAGGCTGATAATGATGATGATTATGAATTAGTACTTGTTTTAAATCTTAAAAAAACTTGTTTTTTTAATGAGAAAATTGTCTATCTAAGTCTACTTATAAAGAAATGCTCCAGCAAATTCTATTGGTAATCTCGAACAATATTAAAAATAAAACTAGCAATATTGTTTATTAAGCTTGTAACATTTCCATCAGGTGGCCTGACTGCTCGTCTGCCTGCGTATGGCATAAAAAAAATTAAAATATTATTACTGTTATAAAATATTGTACTATACATAATTTATTCTCTCATTGTGGTTTTATTTGATTAGCTACGAGACGAGCAGTTGGAACTTTATGAAAAGTGGTCACCGACGCTCAAGACATTGGCAATACCAATGGTATCATCAACGCGCTGCCTACCTTGAGACATAGGATGTTAAGTCTGCTTTGCCCAGTAACTATGCCGACTACGGTGGTCTTCACACCGGAGCATAGTAGTGTTTTCACACTGCTGCTTTTCAGCAGAAATTTGTACCGCGGTGGTACGGCCACTACTAGAACTAGTTTTTTAAGTTTTATGACAAAAAAATGTTAAAATAATAAGACCATTTTTTGTTGACATAATTAATTATTACATGACATTTCATTACATTAACTTGCTATCGTTAAAAATTATTTGAAGGTAACATTTGATTATTTTCACATATATTCTGGTAATAATAAAATATTATTAAAATAAATAAGAACTTACATTAACGTACACTTATGTCAAAAACTATTTGTGAAGAAGTATAACTTTAAACCAATCGTCAATATTCTATAACAAGTTACAAAATAAATGGGCTTTCATTTAGTTCAATTTGCTTTTGCGATGCTTTAAATCATTGTGGGAACAAGAGATTCCATAATTGATTGGTATTTCGTGCCGTTTCGAAATCGGTCGACGTAGATTCTGTTTAGTTTAGAAATTACCGGCTTAATAGTAGTATGCTTACATTTTAAGGCTTCATAATCGTCATCATCATCATAAAAAGCCTTTAACAGTCTGATGCTGGACATATGCCTATTTTAATAAACGCCAGACGGCGTCCATTATAAAGAGTTGCTCATAATTGCCACGCTGAGCAAGCGTATTGGCAATTGACTAATTGCAGTTGTACTTACATTACCAGATCTATGCAAATTGAACTTAGTTCATCAATGCAAAATAATGTAATATAATGATAAAATAAGTTCATTTATTTTATTAAAATTATTTCATTAAAATTAAGATGTGGTAATCCCGTTTCAGCACTGGCAACAAGACGCTTGACATCTCAGTCTACCCCGTGACCACAGCCGCTGGGAAGTGTTTGAAACGTCGGGAATTTAAGAATGTAAAATAAACGCGATAAAATCCGTAAAAAGCCCTTTTATTCAATAAAACTGGAAAATTTTAAATATGCATTGAAATTTTTCATCGAAACTTTTCAGACGAAGTAATATTTTAAAATTTAACGTTTCGTAGCGTATTTATGTAGAATTCTTGCTTGAAATTGTTTGTAATAATGTTATATTTTTTGTAATTTAACATTTCGTAACTTTCAAATAAGACTAAGAATTTATATTGGCCTTGATTCAGCTATACATCTTGCTACGCTATACATATTCGTTTCTTGTTGTAACGTCTGTAGTTTGCTTTATACTTGTTAACTTATTCTTTATTTTATTTTATATAGTTGATATCGTTGTCGATGTATGCGTATTCATTTTAAAAGAAAGAAACGTGCGGTTGGCATCCGTCAACGATCCGTCTTCCTAAACGCGGCCTTATCCGCGAATCTCATATTAACATAAGGTCCTGGAGTAGAGGAGTTATGAATATTTGAGTGTATATATGCATATATGAAAAATATATCTATAAAATATATCAATGAAAAGTTGTAAACATTTCATTGATATATTTCTTCTTTTTATTGTAAGCATTATATCACATATATAAAATCCTTCAAAATCAAATCAAATAAAAAAATTCTTACAAATGTTTTACAATTTTACTATTGAAAATTGTTGAAACCCTACAAATTATAACAAAAAATATGTTACGCAATAGAATGATCACAAGTCATGTCATAAAAGTAAGCATATTTAAAATAAACCTTTTATCGTTTTGTTTCTTATTGCTGTGACAAACGCTAAAGAACATGAATGTAACTAATTAATATACGGCCTTTGAGCAAAAAGAGTATTTACAGAGCTAAATTTTTCGCAATCTATTCCGCAACATGAGTCGGGATCTCAGTATTTGCCACGTACAACTTGCTTGAAAGAAAACGTTTTACTTATATTATTTATATTTTACTTGGTGATCGTTTTCTGATGCGCATCGCTGCATAGATATACATGTATCCACTAAATGTAAATGTACGATGGCACTGTATCTTCCCACGCGACTCCGCCTTGGTTGCGAAGGACAGGAATGGCACAGGTGCCGCCCCACCTGCAACTGGGACGAGTTAGGCGCACTCAAAGCTAGTTTATGTAGCCAGCTTGGAGCAGCCTCTTTACACGGTCGGCCTTACTCCTTAGGCCAGCCAGGTTGCTCTTAGCTTCTCTGCGGCAGGCCGCAGGTACTGAGACTCACCGCTTCGACAAAGCGAGAATCTGTTCGAAGGGAATCTTTTATAACATGGGGGATTATCAACCCTTTCAACCCCTTTTATCACAATAATTAATAATCTATATCCTTAATTATTTCTATTGCTTGCGCGAATATTATACATTATTAAATAAAATTACTTTACGGATTTTATCGCGTTTATTTTAAATTCCCGACGTTTCGAACACTTTCCAGCGGCCGTGGTTACGGGCTACGTAATCCGTCAAGTAATTTTATTTGATAATCTATATCCTTTGTTGGAATCTATTCTAAGTATTAATTTCACCAAAAATGGTTAATTCTTTAGACGGTTAAATGCTAAGGACAGACAGATAGATAGAGTTACTTTCGCATTTATAATATTAGTATGGATAATACATTAAGGAATTCGTTATGACACAAAATACTGCTTCGGTAGATATTGGGCTTAATTTATTTTAGAAGGCACTAAAAGTTTATGCAGACAAAAGGATAAGGAACAATAAGGATCCATTGGAGTTTTATTTACTTATACCGTTTTATCTATTTACTAATTTTATAAAGAAGAAGGACTTATTTTTATTTGTTTATGTTTATAATGAAAAAACTCAAAAACTACAGTGCCGATTTAAAAATTCTATCTCTACTAAAAAGCGACATTTACTCTCAGGAAAAAAGGCTACATTTCAGCCTAGGGCAAACCATTTACAAAATTTAAAAAATAATACGGACGGAGCCATGGACGTCTGCGTGTCTAATAATTAACTATTATATTATATATAACTATATTATATATTTAACTAAAGACAAGCGCTCCTTTAATCGAGCTATTCAACTACGATACGAGGAATATGCCATCAAAAAGATTAAGTTAATGAATTTTGTAGAGTCAATATGAAACACTTTAGGCAATAATTAGCTTGAAACTATTTTACTGTATACTGGCTTGTGAAATGTAATGGTTATTGCCTTACCCAAGATTTTCTCTCTGGGGCAATTGGCGTTAAATAGGATACAGGTTAAAATAACTTCCATGTATATATAAATAACGGGTTCCGTTAAATTCTGTCAGTTATCAAGACTTTTTTACTTAATTAACAGTATTGTGTAAAGTTTTGATAGTTTTTATATCTTAGTTTTAATTTAATAATAGATTCTATTAAATTTTAACAAACACATTTGACTTCTTAATAACAAAAACAGAGTAATTCAAACATTTTACAAATGATATGTTGTCTTGTGGATTCATTATTATTCTAGCTACGATTTTTCCCAAACCAGAGCCTAGGTAGCTTTGCACGCTTGAGGGTAGGAATGCTCACTGCCATTTTCTATGATATATCAACTCGTCTAAAACAATAGATTCGAGGGGTAAAACGTGATAAAATTGTCCGAAATTATTGTTACTAACTAATATTTACTTAATATTTTAATTTTTCAGGATTTTAAGGCGCAGAACTTCTGTTACTACTGTGTAAAAAAAAACCAGGAAAGCTTTTTGCAATTGTGTCGTCATAATAACTTAAGAAACCTTGCATTTACTACTAGATTTTGAGTAACAACCTTTTAATTTTTAGATTTATAAAAATGCTTACGCTTTGTGCCGTTAATAAATAATAACTAATATAATTGTTGTCTCTTATTTCACTCATAAATAAGTAGAGAAATTACATTTTTGCGTGGAAAGTTTAGTTCACCTGAGATGTGTTGATACGGAAAATTTCCAAGTAATTTAAACATGGAAAAAATATATTTTTTTTAATATGAATACAGTCAATTATTTAGCACTATTCTTGCTAAGAACATTATATTTTTTCCTTGATGGTGAGTGATACGGCTTGCCCTTCAAAAAAAAGCAGCGTAAAAAATCATAATTCCGCGCACCGTTTTGAGCTATATAATGTTATGTCTTGTTTAAGATTAAGCTAACTATGGTGCCTTTATGCCGGAAGACAGTAGCATGTACATACTTCTGGATTCCCTCAGAAATAGGCATCGTGTTAAAACTCCATACATTCCCTTGTAAAGAAGTGCCCTATCAATTTTAAAACGGTGCTCGAGACCAAATTTCTAAGTTATTTTGATAGCCGTAAAGAAAATTCAACACACTAGACACATTTATTAACTCATGTTGTATACAGTTAAAGTGCGAATGGTGTTAGAAGCCGATCTCATGATAGATTAAATATTTTAATGAACAAATAAGAGGTTAGCAGCTTTAAAATTAAAAATATAAAAAATTCTGTTGAGTAATAACCCATAAGTACCTTACTCAGTATTCATAAATGGATCGAACCTTTAAATGGTTTTATGGATTTCTCGTCGCGTAGAATTTGTTGTTAACACTGAGGTAATTGCGTTTTGTATATTTTTATTTAATATAATATAAGATGTGCCTGTGTCAATAAATATATTAAAAATATTTTATTTAACACTGCATATTTATTTACAATGTTGAATACAAGTTGAAGACCGATAGTGGAACAATAATCTTCTGTAGGTTTGAGCGAGAGTTTGCTTATTGAAACGAGCGACTACGACGAAAATATTTACATGGTACAAGTAGTACGGTTAAATCAGTCCAATTCTACTCAGAGGTCCATTGACGACTCCTTCGGCTTCGGAAAGCTATGACTCATCCTCTCGTCCAATATACCTCCATGCTTGAAGACCAATATGTGTTGCCTGTGATGCCCTACAGCACTGAAATATAATGGTCCTTCACTGCAGGCCGTGTCCGGAAGCTCCAAGTTGCTCAGCAGGCTATAAAGTTGACTATGCTCTATATTTCTCAATGTGATAAAGTGCGCTTTGCAGATATCAGCAGAAGAACGATGATGGCCGACATATTCCGCAGAATAAGCAAGCTGAAGTGACAATGGCCTGACTACATAGCTCGTAGAACCGATAAAGGAAAAAGGTTCTTAAGTTGCAGATTTGCACTGCCTATTGTAACGTCAACTGCCTCCGTAGCCTAGTGGTATGGGCGTGTGCTTTAGAAACCGGAGGTCGTGGGATCGAATCCTGCGGGGACTCAACAAATTTTTATTGTTGTTTCCTAGTTGGTTAGGGCAATTTGGGCCGATCACCCAATTGTCTGAAAAGTAAGATGATCCATGCGTCGGATGGGCATGTAAAAGTCGGTCCACCCACCAACCCGCATTGGACCAGCGTGGTGGGATACGGTCCGAACCCCCTAATGGATAGGGGTGAATTAGGGAGACCTAGGTCCAGCAGTGGACTAACACAGGCTGATAATGATGATGATTGTAGCGTCGGACGATTCCCTACAAGACGGAGTGACGACCTGTGCAAATGTGCAGGAGGTTGGTGGATGCTGGTCGCACAGGATTGTGCCTCTTAGTGGCTAATGGGACAAACCTATGATCAGCAGTAGCCCTTGACAGGTTGAAACGACAATTCGTTTACTGTCGAAACTTTAATTTCATATGGTACACACTAATTTCATACTTAATACTATTAATTATTACTCTACATTACAAAAAATCTGCTAATTATGTTAGCCTCTTATAGAGTATTGATTAATTATAAACCATTGCAATACGATACTGATTTTCACTTTATTTTGAAAAATATAAAACGATTAAATAGATGACTTTTGCTTTATATATACACAATAGTTTACTTTAAATCACCTCAATTAATCGTTTATAAATCACTACATAGTATAAAAGGTAACTTTCTCTGTCCCTATATCCCTATGTATGCTTAAATCTTTCAAATTACGCAAGAGATTTCAATGTGGTGTTTTTAATAGATAGAACGATTGAAGAGGAAGGTTTATATGTAAAACCCATGCTTAATATTATAGGTTTATTTTCTATCAGCATGCGAAGCAGCGGCGGGTTGCTAGCTAGCTATTAAAAATAAGTTTTTATTATTAATAATAAAAAATAAGCGCACGCATTCAACGTCTAGCGAATGTTATCCTGAATTATATATATATATATATCTAAAACCTCCAAGGACGCAATTTGAAACATTTAAAAATTTATTATAATTCATTATTTAGTTTGATAAAATTTATTTTAAAATCACAAAAAAACTGAAATGTTTACTATGGCTAACTTTAAAGCGTCGCTGGGAGACTGTGACTGAGGTTAACCAAACAGAATGTATTGTTGTATTTGGTTGGATTAATACTTATCATAACTAAATCGTATTTGGCTCTTGTGTAGTAATGCGTTATTTATTTAGTGTTGCAAATATTATGTGTGTGAAGATGATAAATTACGTTGAGGCTAGTCATCTGCTCTTTTGTGAAAACTTGAAAAATGTCAGAAAATAAACTTGTTTCATAATCAATTTAGTAAAGAACATTCAAGTTGTTGAATATTTGTTTAAATCTGTATTTACATTAGATTTTCATTCGTTTTTATGACGCAGACAACGTTGCCTGTAAAGTATTGCCTTTGATCTCAGCAATGAAATCAAATGAAACGGAAAATCAAACGGTATTCCTTTTTCAAATATGTTTTTAGCCAACAATTGGTTTGGTGTCTACCAAAAATTTTTGAAACTAATCCAACCTTTTTGTGTCTGTTGAAAAAAAACAATTTACTATGAGAACTTTCATGAAAGAACTACTTGCTTTATTTAATTACATGATAATATTATTATTAATCATTGACATGATTCAGTAACACTTGTTTATTACTTGTTTACATTCGACATTTCTAATGTTTTAGGTCCTTTGCCCAGTTCATGGTTTGGGGAAAGACCGAAAAGGTAGACGGATTACTCTCGAATTATTTTTGTCAAAATCTTTCTCATTACTAAATTTGATTTAATCACATCTATCTAACGTGTAATTTTGAGATCTGTGTGGGTATATTAAGTTAATTTTAATAATAAATAATTTCGAATTACCTTTTCCGTTGAAATTGGAATGCCTCGCGTATCATTATATGTAACAATCGATGTTTATTCGCGAAGATTTATGGTGTATTGAAGCTTTAATAGGGGTTGATTAAAACACAAGTTCATACTGTATACTTCGTCACCAGTTAGTGTTATATAGATCTTTTTGATCCTATTCTCCGTACAGGCTAGGTTACAACAATTTTGCCATCATTCTCATATATTTCTTGTTTTATTCAAAGGAAGCAAAATATTAGAAAATAATATTATAACACATGGCAGGTGATAAAAAGTTTTGTCATTGACTTTGGAATAGCGTATAGAACTTAAATAAAGTGTCCGACTTTATAAAACAAAGTTAGTATGTCTCTGAATTAAAAATTATAAAATAATTGGCTTCGAAGCGGATCGAAGGAAGTTAGTACCTTAGCAGATATCACTTAGCATGGCAAACGTTGACTCACACTTCCTAATTAATATCCTACCTTATAAAATTCAAGACCTGTTATTAGCCCAACATTTTAACGGTTTTTTCCTAGTTGTTAAGTAAACTTTTATCAATATATTCACTTCTATCCTAACATATTATTCTGTATTACCTTCTAATATCTATATACAATCATATATTAACTACTTGTTTTTGTTAGCCCAATTGTTGTTCAATTGAGCTAGCTAATTAAGTGTCCTTCTTAAATCTAAAGCCAATAGCAATTAATATAATACAATAATAAAGAAAAGAAATTCTTTTTCGAAACACGCGTTTTCCTCAATACTAACATTAGTACGATTTTAAGTAAACCCTAATTTAACTTAAGTTTAAAGATGAAGTAGAAAAGGAGAATAAGAAACTTGCTTCGAATAATTGCTTTAACATACAAACCAAAATCAAGTACTTTAGGTAACTAGGTTAATGTAACAAATAATTAGATAACAATAGAAAATAAAGTTATGAAAATTGAACCACACTACCTGTAAATGTAAACTATGTCTTTTTTCAAATATTCAGCAAATTCTGACTACTTATCATATTATAAGGCTAAAATTCAAAAATATATTTTCTATGTTAACCCTATTGAATAATTTGTATAAGAAAGTTAAAATGAAGTTCCTGTTTAATTTTATTAAACGGCAAAGGTCACATTTTGACAAAATTCGTCAGGTGACGATATCACAAGTAGAATTTTAATAAAATCTATTAAGGACGAGCTTTGTAGTTTAGCCAATCTTTCGACTTGATTAGCATAATTAAAGTTCATTGATTGGAAGTCATATTCAAATTACTTTTTGAGCTCAATATTCGTAAATAAATTACCTTGACATATTTTTTTCCGTCGTAATTTGCAATACACCTATTAAAATTTAAAATACCCTTGTCATAGACAGAATAACTGCAAATATGGTATTAGAGAATTATATTTTTACGGACAAGAATATTTATAAATAATGAAACAAGACAAAATATAATTATTTTTGTTCAATTAATTTTATGCTACAGTAAACACTGTTGAATCTTCAACTAATTTGTGTATATAATTGAATTCCAGGTAGAATCCAATATCAGTATTTGTCGTCAGTGATGACCTACGCTACTGAGACGTGGTGCTTCAATGCTATCGTATGAGGAAGCTCCACATAACCTAGCGAGCTACGGAGAGGGCTGTGCTGGGAATTTCTCGTCATGTTAGATTGACATAACACTTTTGAACCCCCAGGTTGTGCTAACTGCCGCAATCCCGGCCACACGGCCAACTAACTCGGCTGCCCTGAGGTACCAAAACGCAGAGTTCCTGCGATCCCTCGTGAAGCCTTATCGAGGCGACCGCCAACCAAACCACCCCACACTACCGCCTTCTTGCCATAGCAATAGCTGCACCAAGCAAGTTGCACCACTCATTATAAGGCCGCTGGAATTATTTGACCTAACTGACTTTAAAAATGCCGCCACTGAATTTGCTGCCCCTGGTAACGTGACGGCTAGGCTCAGTATTCTTGTTTAATGCAAGAATTTAGTTAACGTATTTAAGGTGAAATAGTTTGCAATACTCACGTAGTAGTCACACTCACCTTACACTTAGTAATATAGGGAAACACACACACACAAGGTCGAACTTACACACCCTTTCAAAGTCAAAGTTAAAATTATTTATTCAATTAGGCTCAACTAACTACTGAGTGTTCACTGAACGTCAAATTTTGAATTACGGTTTACAATCTCAGCAAGTCTGAGATTGTAAACCGGTGGTAAAATAAAATTTTGACGTTCTACTTAATTTATTTTAGAAGGGACTAAAAATGTTTGCAGACAAAAGCACACAATAAGGATCCATTGGAGTTTTATTTACTTATACCGTTTTATATATATACTTATATAATAAAGAAGAAGGATTTATTTTTATTTGTTTATGTTTATAATGAAAAAACTCAAAAACTACTGTGCCAAAATTCTATCACTACTAAAAAGCGACATTTACTCTCAGGAAAAAAGGCTACATTTTAGCCTAGGGCAAATCATTTACAAAATCTAAAAACAACACGGACGGAGCCATGGACGTCTGCGTGTGTAATAATTAGTAATTGTTAACAAGTTATACTACATATTTAACTAAAGACAAGCGCTCCTTTAATCGAGCTATTCAACTACGTTACGAGGAATATGCCATCAAAAAGATTAAGTTAATGAATTTAGTAGAGACAATATGAAACTCTTTAGGCAATAATTAGCTTGAAACTATTTTGCTGTATACTGGCTTGTGAAATGAAATGGCTATTGCCTTACTCAAGATTTTCTCTCTGGGGCAATTGGCGTTAAATAGCATACAGGTTAAAATTATTTCCATGTATATATAAATAACGGGTTCCGTTAAATTCTGTCAGATATCAAGATTTGTTTACTTTATTAACAGTATAGTGGAAAGTTTTGATATTTTCTATATCTTAGTTTTAATTTAATAATAGATTCTATTAAACTTTAACAAACACATTTCTTGCTAAGAACATTATATTTACATGAGTAAATATAATATATTTCTATCAACTGTTAGATTTATATTTTATTAGTAAATATTAGTAAAATGTGGGTACAAAACATTTCTAAAACACTTGTTTTCTTTTTATTAATTATAGTGAAACGAACAGGGCATTTCCTTGATGGTGAGTGATACGGTTTGCCCTTAAAAAAAAGCAGCGTAAAAAAACATAAATTCGCGCACCGTTTTGAGCTATATAATGCTATGTCTTGTTTAAGATTAAGCTAACTATGGTGCCTTTATACCGGAAGACAGCATTTACATACTTCTGGTTGGCCTCAGAAATAGGCATCGTGTTAAAACTCCATTCAGTCCCTTGTAATTAAGTGCCCTATCACTTATAAAACAGTGCTCGAGACCAAATTTCTAAGTTATTTTGATAGCCGTAAAGAAAATACAACACACTAGACACATTTATTAACTCATGTTGTATACGGTTAAAGTGCGAATGGTGTTAGAAGCCGATCTCATGATAGATTAAATATTTTAATGAACAAATAAGAGGTTAGCAGCTTTTAAATTAAAAATATAAAAAAATTCTGTTGTGTAATAACCCATACTTATATATATACCCATATTCGTACCTTACTCAGTATTTATAAATGGATTGAACCTTGTTCCTACAAGCTTATTAAATGTCATCAAAGAGCTTAAATGGTTTTCTGGATTTCTCGTCCCGTCGAATTTGTTGTTAACACTGAGGTAATTGCGTTTTGTATATTTTTAATTAATATAATATAAGATGTGCCTGACTGCCTCGTAGCCTAGTGGTATAGGCATGTGCTTTAGAATCCGGAGGTCGGGTTCGAATCCTGCGGGACTCAATAAAATTTTCATTGTTGTTTCCTAGTTGGTTAGGGCACTTTGGGCCGATCACCCATTTGTCTGAAAAGTAAGATGATCCATGCGTCGGATGGGCATGTAAAGTCGGTCACCCACCAACCCGCATTGGACCAGCGTGGTGGGATAGGTCCAAAAACCCCTAATGGATAGGTGTATTAGGGAGGCCTATGTCCAGCAGTGGACTATCAAAGGCTGATGATGAGGATGATGAGGATGAAGATGTGCCTGTGTCAATAAACATATTAAAACATTTTATTTAACACTGCATATTCATTTACTATGTTGAATCTAAGTTGAAGACCGATAGTGGAACAATAATCTTCTGTAGGTTTGAGCGAGAGTTTGCTTACTGAAACGAGCGACTACGACGAAAATATTTACATGGTACAAGTAGTACGGTTAATTCAGTCCAATTCCTACTCAGAGGTCCATTGACGACTCCTTTGGCTCGGAAAGCTATGACTCATCCTCTCTTCCAAGATAACTTCATGCTTGAAGACCAATATGTTTGCCTGATACCCTACGGCACTGAAATTTACTGTCGAAACTGTCGTTTAATTTCATTTGGTACACACTAATTTCATACTTAATACTATTAATTATTACTCTACATTACAAAAAATCTGCTAATTATGTTAGCCTCTTATAGAGTATTGATTAATTATAAACCATTGCAATACGATACTGATTTTCACTTTATTTTGAAAAATATAAAACGATTAAATAGATGACTTTTTGCTTATAAATAACACAATAGTTCACTTTAAATCACGTCAATTAATCGTTTATAAATCACTGCATAGTATAAAAGGTAACTTTCTCTAAATCCCTATGTATGCTTAAATCTTTTAAATTACGCAAGAGATTTCGATGCGGTGTTTTTAATAGATAGAACGATTGAAGAGGAAGGTTTATATGTATAACCCATTCTTAATATTGTAGATATATTTTCTATCAGCATGCGAAGCAGCGGCGGGTTGCTAGCTATTAAAAAAATAAGCGTACGCGTTCAACGTCTAGCTGAATTACTTATATATATATATATCTCTAAGATTATGTCATGGACACCTCCAAGGAAGCCTTTTTCATTTTTATTTTAGAGAGAGGAATATTACTTCGTAACAAGTTTCTGTCCGGTGAAGCTCTCACGTGTAGAATTTAAAAATTTCCCTAAACGTGCCTAGTATACATAACCAATTTCATAGTTTAAAAGCCTGGACTTTTGTTGACTTAATTGTATGCTCTTACAAGTGATGTTTTCAAATTACAAAATTTAAATATCAAGTCATTCACTGTAATATTATAATTATGTTATTTCCATTCCTATATATCTGAACCACTGGATTCACATAACGGCTGTTATAGAAGACTTAACAATGTTTTTTCCCACAGGATTCAAACATACTACTCTCTGTACTATTTTACTTAATAAGCCGTGTAAGTAAGTAACTTATAATTAATTTGTGCATTGAGAACTTTAATATATGTACAATTAAATGCATATCGAAGTTGGCATCGATAAACCATGCCAAATACTATACTATAATTGATCACGGTCAGATTGGAAATTTGTTATGGTATAAGATTGAAATTTATTAAATATTTCAAAAATCCATTAGGTACTCATTAAGACTTACTAAACATGTTTCTATGTTCTTATAGACGCATGAAAAGGTCTCATACGCTAGGACACACAGGACTGTGATTGTCCACTGCTGGACATAGGCCTCCCCTCAAGAACGTCTTCGTTCGATTTTTGGACCGTATCCCACCACGCTAGTCTAATGCGGGTTGGTGGGTACGCTAGTGTTAAAATGAACTTTTCTCGTCTGAGAATTCCTTGAAACATTTCTTTAATATTTTTTTACAAAAACAAACATATATTATTCTGCAAAAAATACCTTAATTCACCGAATTTATAAATATATTTACCTGTAGAGTGTGTGTGGTTGATACGCTGCCGTAAATTCATTTCAGTATTTACTTAATTGTTCGTTGTAGTAGTACTAAAAACAAGTGCTTTTGAAATAAGGTCAATACGACAATTATATTACTATAATTAAATGAATTTACCATAACTAAGCTAGATTAATAATAATGAAGGAATAGGCCATATATAATTAATGCCTAAAGTTTAAACAATTCACATTAAATCGTTTTAAGAAAGAATGATGAATGAAATGTATTCAAAAAACTGCAAATATATTACCATACTTAATTGCTGGATTTTAAAATAAATGTAAATAATGAAACAGACATGATGATATAATGATTTATTATAAGGATTTAAAAATAAAAAGTAGATTTTTCTTTATATATGGTATTTTATGTTAATTTCGAAAGTCATTAATTAAATTTGTTATTTGTTATTTTACCTACCTAAACCCCTTTAATATTAATAGTGTATCAATTTCTTTCTTTATTTATGATTTTAATCATCTCATGATTAAAATTTACCTAAATTTTTAAATTAGTATTAAAAAATTAAATATTTTTTCCATACATATTTTATGAATATCCTTGAGAGCACAAGTATTGCGTAATAGCTTATGTTCTTTAGACACATTCACGTGTAAGAAGGAAATAATAAATTTACATGCAATCTCTGTTCATGCAAGATAGAGTAAGGGTTTAATTTACGCCTTGTATACATGAAGTTGGCTTGAATTGCATAGTAAATTTGTCTTAGGTAATGAGAAGCCTCGTTATCATTTTACATGAAATAGTAGATTCAAAAGTCAGCCAAACGTTTATGCGCCCAAGGTCACTATTGCATTCCAAATTTATTTCATAAACTACAAAACATTTATTGCGAAAACAAAGAGACTAAGCGAATAAACTAAGGCTGCATAATATAATAAAGTTATATGAAAAAAAAAATACAAAATACATTTATTACAAAAAAAGTCATTTATTTGGTAACTGTTTTTTAAAAGCTTTTGGAACAAAACAGCAAATGATTCGGACGCCTTTGTCTCAAACTCTTTATAGTCGGTAAGTAGGTCAAATGGGATTCCAACCAATTTATCTTCTAACAAAGGTTACTATATATAAGTAAAATCAAGTGGTTAATTTAATATGCGATGTTTAAGTGGTTTTTTAAAAAAATAAAACATTGAGAACCAATTCATGCTAAATACAACTACATTTATTTATACATTGATGTTTATCTAAATGAGCTTTGAAATTAAAAACCATTTGAATGTTGTTAATCATGACTACCCAAAACCTTTAAACGGATTTACCCAAAAATCGAAATGGAGTATTGATAAAAGTTATAACTTGCGTAAGATTTACCTGTGATTGGCTCCGATTGCACCGTAAATTAGTCCCAAAAGAAAGCGCCGTTTCCTTCTTGATTTGCTGCGGTAGATTTAGTGGCTTAAGAGGCTTGCATATTAAGACTTTACATTATTATGCATTAGTAATGCGGATAGTGATTTTGTAAATTGTAACGGATTATAAAAAATCTCTGAGCAATTAGTGTGAAAAAAAGCTTAAAAGCTCAAATTAAAATGAAACAATATGGAATACAACTGAGAAAACAAATTTAAAACGACCCACAAACGAAATAACAACTAACGATACAAAGGCAATTCGAACAGCGGAATAAAGCCCAATACATATTTATTCTTTTTCTATTTGAACGTTACGAAACATTACATTTTAAATAATATTACTTTATCACAAAGAGAAATTAAAAGCAAATATAAGAGTTCAATATAACTGAGATGATGTTATAATAAAATACAAGAGCAAAAGTTTTGTTAAAGTTTAAAAAATATTACAACCTTGAAAGCATTAACTATTCAAGAGCCATAATTATTTTCTTATACTTCTTCGTTATACATGATTTCGAAGGAACATCATCTTCACGAAACTTTCAGTACAATTATTATCGTTATAAATATAATCTGCACTTTTTCTATATGTAATGTAACTTATTTTATAATTTTTAAAATAGTACGATATCCGAAATAATAGGCAACATTGTTTTGACATGAAGTATAGGTTTTAACACGAATCTATAACAGATATAACTTTTCTATAACGACTAGTGTTGCTTTTCGTCGTTCTTTTGTACACGACTACTAATTAATAATAATTTTAAATATGATATATCAATTATTATTTGCAAAGGTCCAGTAATTTTACAAGACCTAAGAAAATTACTAAGATTTAATAAGGTTTTTTTATTACATTAAAGTGATTGAAGAAGCCGAAGTTATGTTTTATTTTAAAACTATTTATACTGGACTGAGTTACTATTGATACTTTGTTAGCAAATTCGATATAACTTCAAGACACTACTACGAATTTAAATATAACAATAAAACTTATTAATCACTTTTTTTTGCTGCACTATAACTGCTCTTCTTCTTGGTCGTTATACTTCATATCTGAAGGTCGTGTCCATAGAAGCCATAGCCTTTGATGTTAAACACTTCCAGTGTTCTCGGTGTTCAGCTTCTCTGAGAGCAGTTGTAACGGGGAGATCAGTAAGTGAAGTTATTTGGTCACACCAACGAGTAGATAAACGTCCGCGTGGTCTTTTCCCGTCTATTTTTCTCACTACGACCAGCTTGTCGAGGGAGTCTGGTTGTCGGCAGGCAATGCGACCAAAGTAACCCAGGATTCTCCGGTAGCATGTGGTTGGGAGCCTAGTTCGAACATTAAAGTTGCTCCAAAATAGATTTATTGGTCCTCTTGGCGGTCCATGGTATGCGAAGCATCCTTCTCCAACACCACATATCAAAAGAATCTATCTTTTTACGGTCTTTAGCTTTGATTGTCCAGGATTCCGAGGCGTAAAGAAATATAGAGAACACGAGCGTCCGGACCTATCTTATCTTAGTAGTAATAGATACTTTTCTACTCCGCCATATTCGTGTAAGCTTGCTCATAGTAGCTTTGGCCATTTGTATTCGTCTCTTTATCTCCCGTTCACTACCGCCCTGATTTGAAATTAGCAATCCAAGATAAACAAACTCGTTTACGAATTCTAGTTCCGAAAGTTCTCCAGTCCTAGTGAGTTGGCTAGTTCGGTCAACAAGCATTACTTTTGTCTTAGACCGGTTTATAGTGAGTCCAACTAGACCACTCTCGGACCCTTCGGAATAATTCGGAAAGTTCTGTCTCAGACGCTGCGAATAGGGTTGTGTCATCTGCATATCTCTTATCTCATCTCATATATCTTATCATCGCTCAGGTTACTTATCTTTTTGCCTCCCACAGAAATGCCTCCCTCCCATTCTTCTATAACTGCTCTATACACCATTGAAATCAAATAAAGTAATATTAATATCGAAACTGTATCCTCTATTATTATAACATATTTTCATGGGTATGCATACGGTTAAAAAGTAAAGGAAAAAGTTTTCGATCCCAAAAGGAAAACTCTTTGTGTTTTGTTTTAATCAGATGTACCATACAATAAATGGATAAATAGAATCATCTCAGTCAAGAACATCTTGATAGTTCTTACTATTACTTATCATATAAAATAATAAGCAGATCCAACGCCCTGTGAAAAGATTAGGAGAAATATGATTTTAGATACATTTAAAAGCAATTATGTAATAAATGAGAAAATTCTAAGGATTGTTATTAAGGCTAAAATAAACACTAATACATCAATATCGTTTTATATATATTATAGTTGATTCAAACCAATTTATTATTTAATATACAATATCAGTCGTGAAACCGCTTTCATTAAGTGGCATGTGGCACCACAAATTAAAAGCTACCAACCATACAATGGGCCATTCCCACGTATAACAATAATATAATACTTTGCTAAAGCAAAATTAAACCTATTTTTTAAATGTATATGAGATCATTAATAGTTTCTTGCTATTAGTATCTAACGGATTATTTAAATTAAATATATTCTTGAAAGCCTTTTCTAAGTAGTGCATTTAAAAAGGAATTGTTTGTAGAATAAATTGCAGCTTCATATATTTTTTGTATATTATGCCAATTTTATTTTAGTTGCACATAAATTTTACAAGGAACAAACTTTAATGTATCATCAAATAAAACAACTGAGATAAAAAATAAATATATTTCTAGTACATTGTTTTGAATTCCAATTTTTATTTACACGTCGCACAAATCCAACCACACAAAGGTATTACTAACACATAAAACAAATTTACCATAGAATTTAAATATAATCAAATATTGTATTTGAGAGCAATGTTTATGAACTGCCTCCGTAACCTAGTGGTATGGGCGTGTGCTTTAGAAACTGGAGGTCGTAAGATCAAATCCTGTGGGGACTCAACAAATTTCCATTGTTGTTCCCTAGCGGGTTATGGCAATTTGGGCCGATCACCCAATTGTCTGAAAAGTAAGATGATCCATGCGTCGGATGGGCATGTAAAGTCGTCCACCCACCAACCCGCATTGGACCAGCGTGGTGGGATACGGTCCAAACCTCCTAATGAATAGGGTGTATTAGGAGGCCTATGTCCAGCAGTGGACTATCACAGGCTGTTGATTGATTGATTGATTATTTATGAACACAAAGAAATAAAATTTGAGTATATGTTTGTGACATCATAAAAACGGTTTTCAAATGATAAAAAACATTTTTTTTAATTTTTGTCTATCTTACTAACTGCCTGTCTGTGCGTTTAGGCTAATCTCCTGAATGGATGTTCCAACTTTAACAAGAATTTTATTGGAAGGTAACTGATGTAACAGGCAGACTATTTTTTTCAAAAAACGTACAGAATTTTTTTTATGACTTCTTCCTTTAAGAAGGAATAATCAATTCGGAGTGTATGTTTTTTTTTGTATTGATAGATATTAGGTTCCCATTCATCTCATTTTTTATAATTTTGTGTATAAGTAGCTTAATAGATATTTGAGAAACAAAAAAAATTACGGAACCGAAAATCACAACCTCGTACAATTAAATTACAAACGCTGGCAAAACCGTAAAAGTTAGAAACTTGAATTAGTCATAATAAAGTTCGCAATAAAATATATCTACGTTTTAATGTAAACATTTTAAAAATTGTACTCAGGCACATTTAGTTTATTTAAGATAAAACAGTTTAAGTTCACGTTAAAGTTATAGCATTAAAAAAATCTTCATTCTATGTACATAAAACTTGAATTTAAAGCAATAATTAAAGAAAAAAAAATGTTTGAGTTACTTAAATATCGATTTCACTTCCGGTTTACTAAACGAAAAAAAATGTTTTAGAATACGATAAAAATATTAAAAACTTTAACGTTTTTTACGATAGGAAACAATACTTTTAAGATTTTTTACACATTATTTGATCCATGTCATAAGCATCCAAAAATTCATGACTTCATTTCTAGTTAATTTTTAAAAGCTTATAACTCATCAACAAAGCATCTCGAGAAAAAAAAAACAGTGTTACTAGAAGTACTAACTACTAGAAGTATAACTGACCAGAGTATAAACAAACTTCACGACCTCATATTCTTTTTGTTGTCCGCGTAACAAAAAAATGTTATTTATATCGATTTGGTAAATAAATATTCTGAAATAATAAAAGCTATTCTTTCAAATTACCTCTATCCCACGCGTAAAAGTAGGATCTGAAATAATATAATCTACTTTCCATTATCGTTGAGTAGAGATTCAGTAAGCTTACCGTTTTGTTTTAGAATTCTGACGCGATTCAACGGCACGATTTATGGTCTTGCTTATATAATTGTGCGACCAAGTACTGAAATTTTTTCTATTTATTGCCTTCAAAGAACATAGTTCCTTTAAATCTGGTTTAATTATCACAATTTACTGAACTTAAGGTCGATCAAAACCTAACACGCGTTCTTGACTAAATAAATGAGAAAAGAAGTTAATTTAATTTAATTTTAGCATAGAATAATTGCAACTTTTTTTACCATTATTTCAAACTTATGACATAATTGATAACGGGTCTACCCGTGATCACGGCCGCTGGAAAGTGTTCCAAACGTTGGAATTAAAAAGTAAAATAAACGCGATAAAATCCGTAAAGTCATTTTATTTAATAATAATTTTTTTTTTATGGATACGCAGGCAGACGAGCAGTCAGGGCCACCTGATGGGAAGTGGTCACCGACGCCCATAGACGTTGACAATACCAGTGGTATCGCCGACGCGCTGCCTACCGTGAGACATAGGGTGTTAGTCTTGTTTGCCAGTAATATGCTGCATCGGTGCCTTCAAACCGGAACGCAGCAGTGTTTTCACACTACTGCTTCGCGGCAGAAATAGGCACCGGTGGTATCCACCCAGACGGTCTCCTGTAAACAGGGGACCTACCACCTGTAAAACAAAAAACAAAATGGGTAAATTATGCTCTTTGCTTTTCTCGCTATCACCATAGTGAAAATACCCCAATCCACCTTAAACACATACGTTTAGTTAGATTACCTTTATTGGGGTTGTGCTGAAATATTGTTTTGTACTTTAATAAATTTTGAGCACGGAATCTCACTTTCATGTTATGTACTATGCCCTGCGGATTAGAACGAAAATTTAGTCACGATTAGAACTTGTGGCGAATTTATCCTTTTTTGTTTTAAAACCTAAGACAGATCAATGTAAAATTTATAAGCAGAAAAAAAAACTTGTAGATCATAATTTAAAAAAATACACATTATATCTTAAAGCAGCATAAAGGATTATATGTACGGGACTCCCTTTTAAAAGCCAATTCACTTAAAAGTTTTATTTAAAATCAAAAAGACACTATTGTAACTATCCTTAGTTGTACAATAATGTTTATATGTTTTTTATAAATTACTGTAGTTTTTCGCAAGGGTATGTAACTTGTTTTGTTTTATTTAGCCTTAAAGCATAAAAATGTTTTAATATATTTTACTACTAACTGTTAGCCGCGACTAAGTCCGTGTGGAATGTAAGAAATATCCGCGAATAATGTATTATATAATATAAATAAGGTGTAATAATTGTATGTGTCTATAATGAAACACAAAATTTCATAGTTTTAGCTTTGACGATGACAAACTTACCCATTGGAAAATCTATGTGTAAATTCGTGTTAATCACCATTAAAGTGCCTTGTTCATTTCCGCAGATTTGAAACTACAAAATTGCGGAAAATCACCACATTAAGGTCATTTCGTGTATATCGTGTAGACACACACACACACGTGTACAGTTTGTCATTTTACGTTCTATAGAGTAAAGACGGACGGCCAGACTGACCGACAGATAGACAGACACAGTAACTTTCGCATTTACAATATTAGTATGGATAAGTATGGATAATATAAACGAGACGTTTTTATTGTACGTGCCTATCATTAGACACAAAGTTTTATGGCTTTTGCTTCGACGGTGGCAATCGATGTCCTTTCTTGAAGTCTATTCTAAATGTAAACCAAATTTCATTGAAATCAGTTTAGTGGTTTAAACAGAAAAAACGGATAGACAGACCGACAGACAGAGTGATTTTCGCGTTTATGATAGAAGTATGGATTAAAGTTTTGTTTTCATAAAAAAAATCCTTAACTTGAATCAAACAAATAGTTTGAAGCAAACTTTTCTTTCAACTTTTAGTTAGAAGCAAACAGGCCAGCTTAACGGATATTATTTTTGCCGTTGGAAAAATCCTGCTTACGGATTCCCCGCCGCCAGAGTGAGGGGGCAGCAGTGATATGTGGGGTTCGCCGGACCAAAATAGAGCGGCCGGTAAACCCACTAAAAAACCAACTTTTGCACCTTACTCATGTCTTCAGTCTTCACACACAGTCTTCGACCCCGGCGCGACGTAGCCCTCGCGGGGTTCTTCTCTCCGGGTGTGCTGGGAAACCCGGACCATCGCTTTAAGTGCAGCACCGGAGCAAATAGCACGGCACTCCCTCTTAAGCCCTTCTCTGGGCGGCGGGCACCCGCTTGCCTGCCGCCCAGGGGCTTAGTGTCAGGGGGGAAGGTTTCGCGCGTACGCCACTCTTCGACGCCCTGACCTTCCTCTGCAGATAGCTAGGGCGCTGTTGGCCTCCCTGTCTCTTTCCGCGGCTTCCTTCCGGGCCATCACGTCCTCGCAGAACGCAAGGACGGCGCCCCACGATCTTTCCCTCTCTCTCTCTCTCTCTTGCGCAGTACTGCTGGAAGCAAAAGATCGTGCCCCACGACACTACGCAGCTCTCGGCGTTGCTCAACCCAGGCTGGGCACTCCTCCAGCGCGTGCTGGGCAATCTGCTCCGCACATACGCCACAGTGGTGGCACTCTTTAGTAGGCTCCCTACCGACCACAGGTACCTCCCGAAATAACATGTCCCGAGAGAATCTGCGTCACGCGGAATGTTAGGGAGCCGTGTCATCTTTTAAGCCACCACTTTAATACGGGGCGTATGGTATCCACAGTTCGACGGCTGACGCAGGGTTGCTCCAGCCTCAGCTCCCATTCCTGTATAGTAAGGGAGCGCAATTCATCTCTGCGCCCCCTTATTTCTTCTGGGGCTGGCCTGCAGCTCCGAGACCTCGCCTCCTCGCGCCAGAAGAAGATTGATGTGAGGATTTCTGCGTCTAGGTCCCAGGACAAGGAGCCAGCCATCAGGCACGCCGCCTCGCTTGAGATGGTCCGGTAGCCCCGTACGGCCTGAATCGCCAAAACCCTAAGAGTCCTTCTCAGTACTGAAGTACTCTTCTTTTGGAGGGTGTCGGCCCACACGGGTGCCCCGTACAGGACCATGACCCTAACGATACCGGCGTACAGGCGGCGACAGGAGCTGCTGGGTGCTCCAGTGTTGGGGAGCAGTCTGCCGAAAGCTACCGCTGCTCTTGCCACTGTAGGTGCAAGGCGCTTAAAATAGGCGCAAGATCTCCATCGACGGTCTAGGACTAGGCCGAGATAATTCATCGTCGGCTTAACATCGACATGGACGCTACAAACGATAACGTGCGCGTCCGCAGTTAGCACGTTCCGAGGCCCGTAAAATTACAGGGCCTCGGATTTTTCGAGCGCCACCTCTAGTCCTAGCCGCCGGATGCGCCCAATTACTTGAGCGACCCCGGCAGTGGCGAGAGTCGCGGAAAGTGACGTTGACGCCTTCGATATTGCCGCCACGTATTAACGGATATTCCTGTTCTAACTATCTCCATAGCATAGTGGTAAGAGCGTGTGCGTTAGAAACCGTTGGCTGCGGGTTCGAATCCTACGAGGACTCATCTACATTGTTGTTTCCTAGTTGGTTAGAGCAATTTGGGCTGATCACCCAACTGTCTGAAACCTAAAATGATCTATGCGTCGGATGGACATGTAAAAGTCGGTACACCCACCAACCCCATTGGACCAGAGTTGTGGGATACGGTGCAAATAGTAAAAATATTTTAACAATAAGTATCTTAATAATGTTGGAAATTATAAAACTATTTTAAATTTTATAAAGCACCTGTGAAAATCTGATTTATTTTCTGTGGTTCAGTAACAACCACAATACAAAAACATAGTAACTTTAAATTTAACGATTACTTGCACTTTTGAGTTTTAATACTTGCTTTGAAAGTAAAATTTTAATGCGTAACGCAAAATGTATGTCAAGAAATAAATATAATAACCAAAAAAAGAGTGAAAAACTTTTTACGTATGCATTTTCTATAAAAGCATTAAAGTTTAATTGGTAGGTATGCCTCCAGGAACTTTACTCTTCTTTAATTGTTTCCAGCAAGACCAACGCTGTTTTGTTGTAATAATCAAGTAAAATCAATCAAGCATCATCGTTGAAATATATAAATTACAGCTTTGTAAGGGGAACCTTGTTTATTATTCCAATAAAGCTTTTAATAAATTTGCCCCTTTTCCACGCGACGAAGGAACTACTTTGCATTAATACTACAGTGCTAGTTAATAATTTATTGGCTCCATTGATTCGAGGGACTGATAAAACAGTAATAGGTTGAACGTTATCGGATTAAGCCCTTCATAAAGTTTCAAATTATTTATTAAGTTCTTTCGAAAAGATTTGTTATCCTGTCTATGTGTATAGTGTATGTTAAGTATGAATTAAACTTTGTTTTGACAATAAAGCTGAAGCTCTTTAGAAACTTTTAAAACCAAAAAATACCAATGCAATCGCGATAATGATATCGTTACCTAACAGACGCCACTGAACAAGGTTCTATATATTATTTATCTATACTGACCACTATAGATGAGACGTGAGTCTGAATCAAAATAATGGAATAATATAATAGAAATACATGATGAATTTATTTATATCTTTTGATAAATAAATATATTCCATGTTATATTTTATATGACTAGTAAAATGTCTCTTATTTTACTACAACCAAGATATCACGCTGCAAACATTGTTCAGAATATGTAAAAATTTTTCGTTTCCAGTAGGATTTTTAAATTCATATATATAATTCCCGGCAGCCATGATAGTAAAATTTTAACGCTCCGCAATCCCAAATAAAAATTTTACTTTGCATAAAAGCATTGTTCGGGATTGTTACTGTTGTTTCAGGTGTGAAAACGTTTTCGACTTAATATATATTTATGGTAATTATTTGGGAAATATTTACTTGGAAAACAAAGGATAAAATTTTTTAATTCATAGTAACAATTTTCGTTGTATCCATTACTTTTTAAAGTTCTTCTTTTATTTATTCATTTATTTACTTATTTATTTATTTATTTATTTATTTATTCATTTATTCATTTATTTATTTATTTTCTTATTTACTTATTCATTCATTCAATCATTCATTTACTTATTAATCAATTTATTTATTTATTTATCAATTTATTTTCTCATTTATTTACTTATTTATTTAATTATTTATTAATTTATCCATTTATTTAAATATTTATTTACTCATTTATTTATTCATTCATTCATTCATTCATTCATTCAAGCATTCATTTATTAAATAATTATTAAATTAATTAATTTATTTATTTATTTTATTTATTTCTTTACTTATTATTTTTAACTCGTTAATTATATATTATTTATTTATTTAATAATTTATTTCTATTTATTTATCCCTCTATCTATTTACTTATTTACTTATATACTTATATATTTGTCTACTTATTTACTTATTTCTATTTCTAGCCTTGAAAAATATTTTTTTTCGCGATAATGAATTTTACAGGGATTATTTTATTACCAATTGAAGTTTCAACGAAACCCTAACTTGCATTTTTAACTCATAATTAAGTAAAGATTGCTCCTGTTCATTTGCTTTACATTGTGTACCTCAGCAACTCTTATTTGTACAGTTTATTGAAGACGAAGTTAACGGCTTTCCGTTATAAAATTACTTCACCTTGCAATTCAGGTAAAAGAAGTTGGAGTTGTTTTATATTTTGTAAAAATCTATATATGTCCAGTTTTGTTGGCACCAAAAGGTTTATAAGCCTTTTTTTTCTTTAAGCGGAAAACATTGAAAAGTTTTAAGCTTACCATCTGTTTTATTCTTAATGAAATACTTTTTAACTTATTTAATAAACTTTATTTACCGTGTTCTTAAACTTTGAAAATTTACTATTTTTCTTTTGCCATTTACTTGACCACAAACAATTTAAACCCAAAAGTTTCGTATCCGCATCCCTTCATGTAACAAACTAAATATCATACCGGGCAAATTAATCACATGTTTCCACTTAACCTCAACCTTGTTTGAAGATAAATTGGTTAGGAACCCAGTTGACCTACTTATCAATCATAAAGCAACTGAGACAAAGGCGTCCGAATCGATTAGTGTGTTACAAGGGAAATTAAAGCAATTGCATCGTGAAATAGTTTCGTACTGTCGTCTATGTTTCTCGTCGCCCTTAAATTATTATTCAGCATTTATTTGCCTAAAACGATGTGGTAATTGTTTGGCTTAATTTACATAGGATTTAAGAAAAACATATTAAATGTAATCATTGATCTTATTCTTATAGAAAAATGCAAAAATCCTTTTAAATATTAACAAAACTTGTGATCTTATAATTAATAAACCTTTTTTAAAATGCTTTCATTATCTTTACACGCATGTTAGTATGTAACGGAATTTTTTAACTTGATTTTGACCCCTTTCGGAATGTGGAATTAACTTGAAATTAGGCGTAATTATTAAGGGCCGATGACAAATTAATATTTAAAAAAGGAATCAACCAAAAAATTTTGAATAAATAATTTAAACTTATTTTACAATAAAATAATTTTTTCTTGCACTCTTACTTTTTTTGAACTGTTATTAATTAAGATACATTAGGCAGCATTGGAAATAAAAATATCTATTTATTGTGTTTCATTCCGGTAGTAGATGATGCCTAGCGTTTATATCGTCAATTCTGTAAAATAGTTGATAACCTGTCTAGAGATGTTTAATAAAAACATCAGCTGAATAAGTAAATTAAGATAATGTGAATATAGCAGAGATAATGTATAACCACAACTCATCTTTAGGCTTTATCAACTATTAGAAGACGAAGTTATCTATCTTCCTTATTTAACTTACAATATTTTCAAATAAATTGCAGCTTTATTTAGTGGGGTTAATTACTTTATAAATATTTAGTGTACAGACAAAAGAATAGTTTATTACTAGGCTATTGCATAGGTTTTCTTAAAGGCTTTGAGCGCAGCGACCGAATCAAGAAATTCCGTAACGAAAATAAAACCTAACACCCCGCACTTCAGAAAAACTCCTTCTTTAGTGTGAGTAACATTTTCATATCCATTAATATGAAACTTTAATGTCATTGCATAATATAATATATAATTAAATATTATGTAGTGAAATTTTTTCCCTTGAAAACTTGTATCTTTATCGGAGTACGATAACACTCGAACTTTTAACAAATTATCGTGTTAAATGAGTACCATTTTCATATTCATTAAAAAGCAACTTTATAGTTTACTGTAAAATTCAAAAACAATATTACAGTTATGTACTAACTTTTGATAATACGATAAATACAACTTTTCCAAAAATTAAGAAAATCTTTTTCTCACATTCTTAAAATTTTTCAACACTACAAAGATACATAAATGTAATTGCACGATGGGTGTTTCGTCGCCGCATACGTGAAAAACCCGGTTTGGTTTGAAGGACACCGTAGTTGTTTTACTGGGATACGGCATATAACGTCCGTAACTCCCATGTCTTTCACATTGGCAAAATTAATGAAAAAAAACAACAACCCGGCCGTTCCGTTTTTTTTAATTTGGGCAAAATTGGGTACTGTTAAAAAAGAAGGATAAAAATTATAATTTTAATTTCCCGAGGGAAAACGCTTACCAAGAAAAAAACGGGTCCACTTCCGAAAAATGCCAATTAAACTATGACATTTAAATCCATATTTTTGGGAAAAATTACCCAAAACATTTTCGCTACCATAAATTGAAATACCAAAGGGGTCCCTAAGGACACGAGGTATTCCCCGAGCCAACCCCCAAACCTCCACAAAGAGCGTTCGGTTTCCCCACGGGAAAAAACAACACACAGTACCTTTAACCCGGGGTGGCCCACCCGGGCATTGATTTCCCGCGCCGCATCCCCAAACCCGGGAACTTGCGTACCCATCGCCCGGGGCGGGGAAATCCTTGGGGATCTGGTTTTAATAAAAAATCCATGAATAAATTTCCGGAATTCCCATTAAGGGTTTTCCGCTGCTTTTAACCTGTTGCGCAATATTTAACCAAAGTGCCCCTAAAAAAAAACCGGGCTGTGGGCTACTATGTTGCCAAACCCTAAAAATTGTGGTTACGGTGCCCTTTTCAAACCGGAATATTATTATTCTTCATTGTGGGGGCTTTTAGGCAAAATGGCTCGGGAGTTAATTTTCAATTCCTTTAAAAAAGGGCCTAAAAACGGAGCAATTTATAAAAAGGAAAACGTTTTATTTAATTTTTTCCCAAAATAAAGGGATTTTGCCAATGCTTTAAAGTAATAAAATCAAATTATAATTTTACCGAATGTTAATTTTTTTCCGGGGTTTTATTTCCCTTATAAATTAGCGCTAGACTTTTTCCTTTTTGAAATTTAAATTTTAAAAATTTTTTATTTTTTTTACTTTTAGAACACATTATTTGCCTGAAGCCTAATTTGAAATTAAAAAAAAAATTTTGAACAAAAGCCTTTTAGTCTTCTAGTGTACCCAATTTTTTGTATCTTTAATAGGAATACTAAATGAAGAATTATAACTGTGCCACATAGCTTTAAGTGCTCATGTGAAATTGAAAGTCTCGCCTGGAGCTGCGCTATAAAGATAAGAGTGGTTTATAATTTGCTATGCAGGTGGGATTTAGAAATCCAGCTATACGCATTATATGAGCGCCCAGAGCATATGCATCAATTGGTCTGGGTAGTATGTGAATATTAAATTTAAATTTTAGTTGAAAAATATTGTCTATACATTATTTAACGTAACTGAACACAACGTAAGTCGAGAATTGCCTGTATCGAGGATTTCCTGAAATTCTTCGTAAAATAAAAATAAAAATATTTTACAAAAGACGACATAAAATAGCTTTCTTTCAGGCGTTCTCAGGTCATAAGTATTTTTGACCACACCGTTAATAGAATCTTTTATTATAAAATATTTTGCCAATCAATAACCAAAATTTAATTAATTATAAACATTAAATTTTAGAATTATTTCAATAGTTTTTAATAAATTTTAATATCAATATTTATTAAAAACTTATGGTATTAAAAACTTTTTGTTTTGTAGAAAACTAGTAAGTTCAACTGTCTTTTTAGGGTGTTCGGGGGGAATGTGGTCCATATAAAGAGAGGAATGAACGGTTGTTTATTTGCTTTTTAGGATCGTCATCTTCAGCAAACTTGACAAAGAAATGAAATACATAACATATTTGGCACATAAACATCATTATAATTTAACTGCAATAAAATAACTAGTATCGAGTTTGTAGGCATATATATAAATGTTGTCATGTTACGTGCAGCAATGTGATAAAAGCAAATTACTATTCTCGCAATCGACTTAACTCCATATCTTTTTTGCGGTAATACGGTAAAATATTTCATTATATTTTTAATAAAGTGATATGATTTAACGCATGTATGCGATACTATTTTTTATTTTATTATTTCTCGAAGGTTTTTGGATCACACATTTTGCTTCATAGAAAAACACATTTAAAACACAAGTTATACTCACAGTAAATGAGTTGAAAGATAGGGACCGTAAAACGATTGCAAGCATGGCTGAACATTTCGTTCGCATTATCGTTCGTTAGCCTCGTTAACAATCTATTTCTGCTTAAGTTGATGCGAAATAATTCTGTAGACAATATTGTTGATCGTCTTATGAATATTATCAAGTTTTTTATTAAATTTTATTAAAAATAAAAAAGGAAGTAAAATTTTATAGGCAATTAAAAATTTTACATTTCATTTAATAACTATTTATCAGCGTTGTATGAGTACGCATACGCATTGCAGTTTTTAACTCTATTTAAAAGCTTCAATCTTCAATGTGTCTTTAATGAAAGACCTATTACCAGGAACAGAATAAAACAATTTAAGTATAATGTAATAGCTAAGCTTCTAAACCTAAAATTGACTTTTGGATCCTGATAAAGACTTTGGAGCATTGTCTAATATTATTTCCAGTGAATACGATGCTGTTTTACTAAGAAAGTTATTACAAGTAATAAAAAACTGAATATCAGTGACTGGGCTTCTAAGTCGTAGCAGGGATTATTTATATCTATTACTAGCGGACCCGACAGACTTCGTCCTGTCAAAAACATTTGTAATGTAGCATCATTAAATAAAACAAATATAAGCATTAAACAGTAAGTAATCGCTTTATTGATAATCATGTGAATCTTAATTATTAACAAAATCAGTTTTATTTTCATTCTAGTGCCTTGTGATATACGATGTTTTTTGTTTGATTACCTGGAGCATAGACAAACAAATCTGATGGTTTCAACACGGAACAGGCAACGTCACATTGACCATGTGAGAAACATGGGTTTTCCAGATTTATATCACAAACACTTAATGATTGCCCCTGAGACTTGTTTATGGTCATTGCAAAAGCAAGCTGCACTGAAAACAGTAGTCGTTTAAACTCAAATGGCACATCAGTCGGTATCATTGGGATGCGCGGCATGAGAACATCTTCTCCTTTATATTTTCCTTTTAGTATAGTTGCTTCTATCACATTGTTTAATAATTTTTTTATTGCTAACCGTGTGCCGTAAAAAGTGCAAAGACGAGGTGGGTTATTTCGCAACATTATAACAACTGATCCAGCTTTTAATTAAAGATTGTAAGATGGCAATCCTGGCAAATCCAGTGAGTTTGAAAATTCCGGTGGATAGTTGACTACATTATCTTGTATAGTAGTCGAATCAACTGTATATATCCTCGATTCGCCTGTAATTTGTTGTTGAATTTTGACATTTAATTCATTTACATCACTGTTTTTTGCAGCCAATATAGCTCGTTCACTCAACCATTCATGGTTTTTGTAATTTTCAGCAACATTTGGAAACACCTTCTGAATAAGATCATCTTTTGATTGAGTTAACTGACAAAAACTTTGAGGAAAGTTAATGCAGCCAGTCAACATGTCTATAGGAAATTTTCCATTACCAATGTCAATGAGTTGTTTAGAGAATATATTTCCAGATTGGTCATTTTGCAACTCGACACGCATATTCTTGCTTAAATGAAGTACTTGGCATGTTTCACAAATTTAGATTCCACGGATTTTAGATATGCATTGAGTTTATCAGCTGGCGTTGAACGTGGAATCACTGGCAATTTTTGACGAAAATCTCCTGCTAATAAAATTATCGCACAACCAAATTGGTCATGATTGCTCCGTAGATCTTTTAAGGTTCTGTCTAAAGCCTCCAAAGATTTTTATATGCCATCGTGCAATTATCCCAAACAATCAATTTACATTGCTGCAAAACCTTTGCCATTGCTGAGTTTTTCGAAATGTTGCAGGTTGGAATTTCATTACTTAGCATATTTAATGACAATTTTAGTGCCGAATGGGCTGTTCGACCACCTTCAAGCAAAGTTGCTGCAATTCCCGACGAAGCGAGTGCAAGTGCAATTTTATTTTGTTGAGCGAATTGTTGCTAATTAACGAAATTAAAAAAGTTTTTCCTGTACCACCAGGTGCATCTAAAAAGTAAATGCCTCCAGTTTCATCATTTGTTACTTTCATAAGAGTATCAAATACATACTTCTGTTGTTCATTTAACAGTGGAAGATTTGTTTGAATGAATTCTTTCAAAGTGTTGATATTATATAGTTTTTCTCGGTGCAACTCTTGGTTAAAAGCATCATGCATTGTGCGATTGGGCGCGGCCAGGCCTAATTGAAATAACAGTTTGTTTGACATCATCAAGCACGTGTCCCAATTGAAATTAATACTTCGTTGTAAATTTCTTCACTGGTTTGTAAATTTGGATTTCCCATTCTAATCCGTATTTGATACAAAATATCATCACACATAAAATCTTTGTACTTGATCCACAAATCAATTGGGTTTGATGGGAAGCATGTAGATAAAATTTAGAAAATAATGTTCGTATTTGATGAGCGTGTGATGATATTACAGCATCATTGAGAGTTTGATCCCAATGAGAGTCATTTTCTAACAATTGTAAACGTTGACAGGCTTCTCTGTAGGATCCACACAATTCACCATCAACAGTTCGTAAATGTTGGAATGATGTTGGGCCACGTACATTGACTACAGTCGTAAATAAAAACATTCATCATTGCTTGGATGTACTGAATAAATTCGACCAATTGAATCGGTAGAATATACATGTGGGTATCCTGGAATCGGTTTTCCTTGTTTCTGTCGTATAAATCTCTTTGAGGATGGATTCCAAGTATAATATTTGGCATCTCAGAATATAGCAATGTTATATCTTTACAATTTTATACTTTTAACTTTTATAGCAATGTTATTCTCTTTATACTCTCAATACACTCTTTATCCATTTTCTAAATGCACAGCTAAGTCAACAGCAGAAGGGTATCTCTCATAAATAGGAAAAGAAAATATATATGCCACAATGCTTCATTACTACTAACATAGCGGCCCATTTGGTATTGGGAATTCTCTGCACCAATTCCGATCACAGCCATATCACTCCCTTTGGTTACGTATTTGCAAAAAATATTTGCAGATTTCACTGAATGGCAAGATTGAACATTGATATATGCTTTGAAGGTCTTTGATAAAATGGGTGAAAATGGAAAAATCCAACGATTATCTATTTCTATATCATGTTGATTTAATTTAACAATTGTTGATCTTCCATTGTCTGCTGTCGATCGGCGACGATACAGTGGATAACCGTCATTACCAGTAATTGTTTCTGATATTAATGCTCGTGGATAACGTTTCGAACATTTACCATCCATCATACACGGTGAATTTTGATTAAGAGTTCCACAGGGACTATGTATCATATTTTTGATTACTATTTCATGCAATCCAGGATCTACTTGTACAATAGCGATTTCAGCTGATATCACTGCATCAACTTCATTTGGCCTTATCTTATCAACCAACCAAATCAAAATATGTGCATATGGTAATCTTTGTTTCTGCCACTCCACAGAATACATGCAGTAGCGTGTCTCACCAAACATATAACTAAAAACGTTTTACGATGAAATCCATTAAAGATTTCAATTTTTGTTTAAAGACTCTGGCTGTAATATAATGACGATCAATGGGTGCCCCGGGAATAATTCCTGCTTGATTTCTATCCAGTGCGGATTGCATGTAAATGTGATGAACAAATCTGCTGTACCATAATGATGAACATACGACATGGCATCTTGAGCATATTCGTGCATATGTTGAGGGCTTCCAATATATATTGCTGGAAGAATAGTCATCCGAACAACATTCTGTGCATAACCATCAGTATTAATCGCATCTCGACGGTGAGTATACTCTTCAGATCGGACTTTGTTCTGATTTAACCTGATGAATGTTAATCTTTCTGTTTCAATTTTAACATACATATTAACAATATATTTATGATATAATCGCCGACATTTCAATGTGTGATTGTCTTTATTTTCCCGAATCATTAGGCGGTATGAATAATAGTTCATTGAACTGACTTTTTTGTTAGTTCACACAGTCATAGTTACAGGGTCAGACCCTGTAAATATAAATTAAAATCTATAATATAGGGACTAAGATATTATCGCTACAGCTAAACTAATATTTTAATTTTAATTACTTGTAATGGGATATAGCATTTTATTGAGAAATCGTAGAATCTTCAATTTACAAAATATAATGGGATATTGTAGTGCATCATATGAGCGATGTGTTTCCTTTATACGTTGTAATTAATCATTCCGACGATGTAAAACAATATCACGGGATTCCAAGTTTTCTCCAACTACAACAATAGCAACTTCATCAATATTTGGTGCATTAAAACGTCTTGCATGTTGACCTGCAGGTGTTTTATCAGCTCTGATAACAATTTTGTGATTATCGGATGGCATCAGATCTAGTGCAGTTTTAAACAATAAAATCAATTGATTGTGTTCATGAAATAAAGTTTGTAATTGTTCTACAATAGACCTCTTTACTAAATTATTGTGTGCACAGCGCAGATCAATTTCTTGTGGTGAATTACCCATGTAATAAATTTGCAGGAATTTGTTGTCGCTATCTGAAACTGGTAACAGTGAACCTGCTCTGAGATATATTTGAACTTGCATCTGTAAATTTAAAAAAATATAATGTTTATGCACTATAAAATAAAATACAATAAGAAAGCAATGTGGGGGTATAAATTTATGGATTGTCAGTGATTAAACTTAAATAATATTTGTTCTTAAAATTATATCTGTCTTCTAATTTGAATCACCAAATAAAATTTAATATGCTTAGGTATCTCAATATGTAATATTTAGTCATAACTAACATCTATCATCAAATATACAGGGTTTCAAAATATTAAAAGTGTCACACTAAGACTAAGTGTTGTAATTCTTAATAATTTATATAATATATTATAGAATATTAGTGACAATTTAATTTGGGTGAAAAATAATTTTATTATAATTAAAATAAAACATAATTAACCGCTATAAAACATACCTTGAAAGTTGGCATAGAATTTCTTCTTTTTTTAGTTTCTAACTGCCTACGTAGCCTAGTGGTAAGGAGTGTGCTTTAGAAACCGGAGGTCGGGCTCGAATCCTGGGGAAGCAATAAATTTTCATTGATGTTTCCTAGCTGGTTAGGCAATTTGAGCCGATCACCCAATTGTCTGAAAAGTAAGATGATCCATGCGTCGGATGGGCATGTAAAAGTCGGTCCACCCACCAACCTGCATTGGACCAGCGTGGTGGGATACGGTCCAAAACCCCTAATGGATACGGGTGTATTAGGGAGGCCATGTCCAGCAGTGGAATATCAAAGGCTGACGATGTATGATGTATGTATCTAAATAATGTTCGAAATTATAGAACTATTTTAAATCTGATAAAGCACCTGTTAAAATCTAAATTATTTTCTGTGTTTCAGTAACAATCACAATACACAAACATAGTAACTTTAAATTTAACGATTACTTGTACTTTTTGAGTTTTAATACTTGCTGTTAAAGTAAAATTTTTAATGCGTAACGCAAAAATGTATGTCAAGAAATAAATATAAAAATCAAAAAAGAGTGAAAATCTTTTTACGTATGCATTTCCTATAAAAGCATTGAAGTTTAATTGGTATATATCAACGTACTTTACTCTACTTTAATTGTTTCCAGCAAGACCAATTCTGTTTTATTGTAATAATCAAGTAAAATCAATCAAGTATCATGGTTGAAATACATAAATTACAGCTTTGTAAGGGGAACCTTGTTTATCATTCCCATAAAGCTTTTAATAAATTTGCCCCTTTTCCACGCGACAAAGGAACTAAGTTTGCATTAATACTACAGTGCTAGTTAATAATTTATTGGCTCCATTGATTCGAGGGACGGATAAATTAGTAATAGGTTAAACGTTATCGGATTAAGCCCTTTATAAAGTTTTAAATTATTTATTAATTTCGTTCGAAAAGATTTGTTATCCTGTCTATGTGTATAGTGTATGTTAAGCATGAATTAAACTTTGTTTTGACAATAAAGCTGAAGCTCTTTGGAAACTTTTAAAATCGAAAAATACAAATGCAATCGCGATAGTGATATCGTTACCTAACAGACGCCACTGAACAAGGTTCTATATATTATTTATCTATACTGACCACTATAGATGAGACGTGAGTCTGGATCAAAATACAAATGGAATAATATAATAGACATACATGGTGAATTTATTTATATCTTTTGATAAATAATTATATTCCATGTTATATTTTATACGAATAGTAAAATTGTCTCTTATCTTACTACAACCAAGATATCACGCTGCAAACATGACCTATTCCTTTAGAGAAAACTCACCAAAAATTTGAATTGTTCAGAATATGTAAAAATTTTTCGTTTCCAGTAGGATTTTTAAATTCATATATATAATTCCCGGCAGCCATGATAGTAAAATTTTAACGCTCCGCAATCCCAAATAAAAATTTTACTTTGCATAATAGCATTGTTCGGAATTGTTACTGTTGTTTCAGGTGTGAAAACGTTTTCGACTTAATATATATTTATGGTAATTATTTGGGAAATATTTACTTGGAAAACAAAGGATGAAATTTTTTAATTCATAGTGACAATTTTCGTTGTATCCATAACTTTTTAAAGTTCTTCTTTTATTTACTTATTTATTTATTTATTTATTTATTCATTTATTTATTTACTTATTTATTTATTGATTTATTTACTTATCTATTTAATTATTTATTTATTTATTCATTTATTTAAATATTTATTTACTCATTTATTAATTCATTCATTTATTTATTTATTATTTTTTTTATTTATTAATTTAGTTATTTATTTTATTATTTATTTATGTTTTTATTTATTTTTTTTTTTTATTAATTAATTCATTCATTAATTCATTTATTTATATATTTTATTATTTAATTATTTTATCATTCATTTATTTATTTATTTAATTATTTTTATTTTTTAAATATTTATTGATTGATTTATTTGCTTATTTATTTATTATTAATTTAAATATTTAATTACTCATTTCTTTATTGGTTCATTTATTCATTCATTCACTCGTTCATTCATTCATTCATTCATTCATTCATTCACTCGTTCATTCATTCATTCATTCATTCTTTCATTCATTCATTCATTCATGCATTCATTCATTCATTCATGCATTAATTTATTAGGTAATTATTTAATAAATTTATTTATTTTATTTATTTCTTTATTATTTATTTACTAATTATTTTTTAACTCGTTAATTATTTATTATTTATTTATTTATTTAATAATTTATTTCTATTTATCTATCCCTCTATCTATTTACATACTAACTTATTTACTAATTTACTTAATTACTTATTTACTTAATTACTTATTTACTTATTACTTATTTACTTATTCACTTATTTACTTCTTTACTTATTTACTTATTTACTTATTTACTTATTCACTTATTTACTTATTTTTTTTATTTATTTGAACATCAATTTACTCATTTATTTATTCATTCATTTAATCATTCATTCACTCATTCATTCGTTCATTCATTCATTCATTCATTCATTCATTCATTCATTCATTCATTCATTCGTTCGTTCGTTCGTTCGTTCGTTTATTCATTCATTTATTTATTTATTCATTATTAAATATATTTATTTATATATTTTTATATTTATTTATATATATTTATAATATATTTTTTTAAATATATTTATTTAATAATGTATTTATTTATTTGTTTAATTATTTATTTTATTTATTTAATTATTTATAAATTTCACTTTTATTTATTTATTTTTTATTCATTTTTTTCAAATTATTATTTATTTGCTTATTTTTATTTACTAAATTTCATTTTATTTATTATTATTTATACAATTTTTTTATATCATTATTATTATTTTACTTTATTCATACTTAATTACTCATTATTTACTTATTTTCATTTATTATTCACATTTATTCCATTATCTCATCTCTATTTTACATTATTACTACTCATTTCACTCTCCATTCATCTCTCACTGCCATCATCCTACTCCTACCTATCACTTCATCTACTACTACCCATCTCTTCACCTTCACTCCACTACTCACACTTTCACTCTACTGCTCACCTTACTCTACATTACTCCACTTTTACTTTCCTACTACTTCTCTACCATTACCATCTCCACCCACTTACCTATTCCACCTTATCTACCACTTACCTACCTACTTCCACCTACTCCACCTACTTCACTTCTACTTCACCTCACTTCCACCTACTCCACTACTCCACTCATTCACTACTTCCACCTATTACTCATTCACCTCATCTCCACATCACCTACTTCTCAATTTCACTACTTCTTTACTCTTACCATCTTACTCCACATTCACTCATCTATTCTATCTCATCCATCCACAACATCTCATCTCATCTTGTTCCTCTATCCATTTATACTCATTCTGTTATCCATCTCATACTTTCATCTTACTTATTTACTCATTTATTTATTTTTTATTCATCCTAACTATTTATCATTTAGCAATTTATTTCATCTTTAAATTTATCATTTCATGATCCAACATTTATTTATTTAATTCATTTAATCATTAATTAATTTATTTATTTATCTATTTATCATCGCAACATTTATTTATTATTTATTTATATTTTATTAACTGTTTATTTATTCTTTATTTATTTACTTATCTATTTATTTTCTTTTATTTGTTCATTCATTTATTTATTAATCTATTTTCTTATTTATTTATTTGTTTAGTTATTTATTTATTTATCTATTTATTTATATAAATATGTATATTAAGATCGTCGGGCGTGTAAAAAGACGGTCCATCCAATCCGCATTGGACCAGCGTGGTGGGATACAGTCCAAAACCCTGTCCAGAAAACTGTTTTTTTTTAATTATGGCTTTTCTGGAAATACTCCATCGGAACATAAAGATTTATAAGTATGCCTCCAGGAGAAATATATTGGTAATAGATCCACTGGATAGTAGTTGAGACAGATTTTTAAAGAAACAGTGCAATACTAGTCGATGTTGGTTGCCTTAAAGACAAATCTAGATGTCTTTAACGAGAACCTCGTAGCCAATCCTTACCAGCATTTTTTGCTTCTGCATTAATACGGTGTGGTACCTTGTTTGGCTCTGTAAATTGAAATGCTAATTCCCTAAGACCTTTTGAAGTTAGTGCATAAAACATTCCATAATTTTTTTAAATATATTCACATAGTTCTTGCTCCATCTCCGCTGAAAAAGGAGTATCATATCGCCCTAGAGACTGGTTGGCGCAACTCTTTTATGTCTCTTACGAAGAGTGGCTTCATTAACTTTCAGCGAACGAGCAACGCTCCTTATAGATTCGCCATCATGAACTCATGTTTTCTACGTCAGTAATTGACCATTGCCTTCGGTCTGTAGTCCGTTTTAGCCGAGACAGGCTGAAATAGTAAAAAATATTATAACAATAAGTAGCTAAATAATGTTCGAAATTATAGAACTATTTTAAATTTGATAAAGCACCTGTTAAAATCTGATTTATTTTCTGTGATTCATTAACAACCACAATACACAAAAACATAGTAACTTTAAATTTAACGATTACTTGTACTTTTTGAGTTTTAATACTTGCTTTGAAAGTACAATTTTTAATGCGTAACGCAAAAATGTATGTCAAGAAATAAATATAATAACCAAAAAAAGAGTGAAAAACTTTTTACGTATGCATTTTCTATAAAAGCATTGAAAAGTTTAATTGGTATGCCTCCAGGAGTACTTTACTCTTCTTTAATTGTTTCCAGCAAGACCAATTATGTTTTATTGTAATAATCAAGTAAAATCAATCAAGCATCATGGTTGAAATTTTTTCTGATCTTTTAAAAACTATTTGTTAAAAGAAACGTCAAAAAAATGCAGTTTTGCAGCTTTTTGATACATACATATAGCATACTGAAGACTTTAATAACCGCTTTCGACCAAAACTATAACTTGCCTAAAGTGGCTATCAGACGATTACATGGTACTCTGTAAATTATTTAAAGTAAGAGACACTTTTATATTAATTGTCGTTTTAAAAACTTACATAATTAACGTTGTGTAGAAAATCAGGATCGATATCAACGACTGCAATATCTGCGACATAGTAAAAAATCAATGTTGTTATAATCAATAGCAACATCTTTATCGTAACAATAGTGTTAAAAAAGGATTAAAATTGAACAAAAAACAATGAGATAATTTATTTTTATAATCACAAATATTTTTCTCCACTGTCCTCAAGTATTTTTCTTTTAATTATGTACTTTGTATTCAAATGTTTGTAAATACTGAACATTGGAATTGTATTTTCTTTCTATAGGCTAATAATTTACGTGTAAAGGAAGGCCAGACCCAAAAAATTAAAAATGCATCTCCACCCGATCAACGACCTTAGTAATTCAAATGTGCAAAAATATTGCGTAAAATCTGTAAAAATAACCTGTCTTTAAAAATCCATTACTACTATTTACTGCAATGTTGTATTTTAATATTTGTGTTACTAATTTTGTGAATTTAGATATTTCATTAGTTATTTTTGAATAAACAAAAAGATAGATAGCACCATGCTGTTTGATATAAATTTATCTGTTTTTATTTATAGCTCTTCTTTATTTCGTTTTTTTGATCACATTAATAGTTAAGTTTAAGAAAAGCATTTAATTACTTGAACATGTAATTCCTAGCCGCCATAAAGTAAGCTGTGGAGAGAATAATATATATAAAATATAGGGAAGTCTTAGGTTAATTAGATATATATAAATTAGGTAGGGCCAGCAGAATACCAGCGTTGTCCTTAGCCAACATAATGCTGAGTTGGAACCTCATCGATCCAGCATCGTTGTATAGGTCAACGAGACAATTACGCATTCAAATATACTTACTACAAATCCATGTATTAAATGATATTTACTTTTACGGCTACTGAGGGTAGTTATCAATCGTTCTGTGTAAGAACAGTTACTTATGTAAATTAAGATTGATTTGAACAAGTTGCATGATAACTTGGAAATATGTCTAGGGCTAGAAAATAAGTCAAAGAAAAAACAGTTGAAGGATAAATACAAAATTTTCATATTTAAATTTTGCAGTGCCCAAATAGGTCGATATTGGAGAAGCAATAATTTGTAAAAATCTATTGACTATATTGTGATAAGGCAAAATTAAGATTGAAAAAGTGATCATAATTAATTTCGAAATTAACTAGTTTAATAAATATCAAGCTTACTGTCTGAAACTTAAAAACATAACATTTAAAGATGAAATATATTTTCTAAAGTTGCTTTCCTTAATTATGACGTTTAAGCCAAAAATTTAACACCCAGCAGGCGCAGTGAAGTTATCCACCAAGCTACAGTTTAATTCATGTTTAAATATGATTTCTAAAAATAATTCAGCTAAATTAAATTGCTTAACTAATCTGTAAATGGCATTATTCTTTTCTTTCTTAACCATTTTATATATCAAAAAAGATCTTTAAAAAATATGGTAATTATATTTTTTGTACGGCTTTTAATATTGAATTTACCTAATTTTCCATTCGGTGTCCCAATTCAAGTCCAACTTTTTAAATTTTAATTAATAGTTATATACGTCAAACATCGTGAAAAAAAAGAAGACATTTCAACAAAATCGTTCTTTGGGTTGTCCTACAATGAAACATGCGCCCTGCATCCAAAAATAACATAAATTTAAAATAGCGATGGCAACGGATAAATTATCTATTCATTTCATCTCTTTTGAAACCTTAAAAAAGTAAATTCTTTAAAAAATCATTCTATAAGCTTCAAAAAGCAAAAACAAAATATGTCATTAATCAAATGTCCAAAGGGATTTGTTATCGCTTAAATTCCAAAAAGTTTTACTGTTATAAGTCAGACAAATTTGTTTTAAAAATACTTGCTAAATCAGAAAATTTTGTCTGGTTTTTAAAACGGATTGACAAACGAAATATGTTAAAATCTGGAATCCATTGAATACCATCAAGTGTCAATTTTGCCCGGCGAAGCGTCTTTCTTATAATCGGCAAAAAATTTGGTCAAATCCAAAAGCCCAGGACGCCCCGTCACATCTACATTTCACGGGGCTTTCATGCTTAGGACTTTCCTCCCGTCACATTCGGGAATGAAAGGTGCATGACCTTTGAATACATTTTTTTCCCATTTAGAAAAAAAATGAATAATGCCGGTTATTTTTAACAAATTAATTTTGTCTAAATTCTTTCCTCCAAATTCGTATTGATTATATTTTTATCTTCCCCGTCGCCTCTTGTTTTCTGTTTCAGGAAAAAATTTTTCCCTCGACAATTTTATTTCATAATTTTTATAATGTTGAACAAAACAATGTCATTATGATGCAAGGCGTTTTGTTCAATTGCAAAAATAACAGAGGAATTTTTCAACTTTTTATTTTTAAATTTGGTTTTTCAATAATAATTAACTGCTTTTAAACAGGTAATATTTTCGTTTTTATCTTAACAGTTTGGAGAAGTTTCCCAACAAAACTGTAATTTTATTAATTTTCGAGTCGTTCTTATTGGTCTGTTTGTTTAATTTTTTTTTTATTCATTTTTTTATAGTACCTTTATATACTTTTTTTTTCCCATAAAACATTATGTGTAAAATCTGACCCTCGATTTAACCCATCTGTCTGTCCCTCTTTCTGCATCTTTCACAGGGTTTTCAAAAACAGGCTTTTTTGTGATGTTTTTATCAACATACAAAATTTTTATAGTCGTAAAAATTCTAAGTGCTACTATTTTTAACCTTATATTTTTTCTTCACGCTTTATCACGTCACAAAAATTTTGGTAAATTAAACTTTTTTTGTTTTTATTGAGCATCATGTCTTTTTTGGAAATTTAGACCTTGTTGTTTAAGAATAGTAATTTTTTTCAACTAAGCTAAAAACATTTGCTAAAGACTCTCTAAATATTAAAATGATAAATATTCAAATATAAAATATGTTATCATTTATTTAAATTATTTCAATAGGTTAGGTTGGAAAAATGTTTTTCATAAATTGCTTTGGAAATCTGTAAACCTGACTTAGTTCTAGCCCAAAATTGAGCCATTTTGGAAGTGTCATAGCAAATTGCTGCATTTATAAGTTGATCATTAAACGGGATTTTTGGCAAGTATTTGAAAATTTTTTTCTCTGAGCCTTTTTCTATGATTAGGCGACAACAGGCATTCATCAGATAGTAAATAATACCCTTCCTTTAAAACTTAACAAATCCAGGGAGACCATGATGTTGACTCTGTTTACTCAAACCGAAAGACGTAATTTTTACGACCATTTTGGCCCCATGGCATTTCTTTGGCATTTTTCGACTTCTGTGAAGGAGACCTAACATCAAAAGATCCTCCTCATCGGAGAACCAAGTGATGTCATGCCAGTGGTGTGCAAATTTTCGTCATTAAAAAAATTATGCCTTCTCAAGAAAATTGCCTTTATATATTCCCTGAATAAAATCCACTTTTTAGTATATCTCTCCTTTTAAAGAAATGTCGATGTTTTAGGACCCTTCGTGGTAGGGCTGCATGGCTATCAAGTAGAGGTTTAGGATGCAAGGGATGTTGGGTAGGGTAAACGATATCTCTTTCTTTGCGTAAAATGGGGGTGCATGGCCCTTAAAAGCTGAAGGTCGTGAGGATCTTGTTCTTTCGGCTGCTATGGTCCCAACTTGGAAGGCGATCAAATACAGGCCGAGCCTGGGCGTTAGTTTCCCGTCTTGCAGTGGGCAGGCTGCGGGTCAAGACTTTAAGTTTAAGACTGTTGGCAGTTCCTGAATCTCTCTGGGCAAAGGCCTCAGCCTAATTTTTATTCTTTTCATTCACTGCCAAATTTTTTACTAATGGGATATCTTTCAATTTTTGGGGTGGTCTGACTGTTCTCGTCAGAGTCAAAGTAAACATTTCTTCCCAACTCATCTTCTTTAAAATTATAATTTAATTTTGGTTTTTTATTTCAAATCAAAATTATTTTTAATTAATTTTTCAAATTCTTTGTAAATATTAAAAAAAAACACTTGGCTGCCCCAAATTTATGACATTGAAATAAATTTTTTTCTGTTATAAAACAAATGTTTTGTTTTGTTTTCCTTTTTATCCTTTTAGTACTAGTAGATAAGCTCCAAACTTAAAAAAAACTATTCGTTATTTTAAACTTTCGTTTAAACAAATATTAAACCAAACTAGGAATACGAAATTCTCTTGCATCAAAACACTTCTCAATTTCATATTTACATTTTCATTATTTTTTTTTTTGTTGTTTAAAAATATCAAACGATTTTATTTTGTTTTTATCTGATTTTTTTTTTTTTCTTATGTAACTAATTTATAATATTTTAAAAAGAGCAATATTTTTTTTGTAACAAAAACAAACTTTTCCATTAAATGTCAAGATTAACAAAATTTCTAGAAATATAATAGAACATTTGGCCCTGTAAAAATTCAATCTAAAATTTCATCAACAAAAAACATTAAATTTTCAAAACATTCAAAAAAAATCTTTCATTACACTATAAATGGAAGCTTTTTAAAAACGTACATAAAATACTAATCTAATTTAAAATCACTCCAACTGGAATGGCTTGTAACAATTAAATTAAACATAAAGCTTATGGGGCTTTCTTTTCGACCGCTGAAACTGGTATGGTTACGTCCTTCAATTTTCGTTCCCGTTTTCATTAGCTTCCTTTGTTATAGTCATCGAATTAGATATTGAATATCTAAGTTTATTTTCTCTCCTTAACCCTATGGTTTGGCGTTTAACTGCCTCCGTACCCTAGTGGTTTGGCGTTTCTTTAAAAAACCGGGGGTCGGTTCGAATCCAGGACTCAAATTTTCGTTTTGTTTCCTGGTTGGTTGGACAGTTTGGGCCATCCCCTTGTCTGAAAAGTAAGTGATCCGCCCGTCGGATGGGCTTAAAAGTCCACCCACCACCCCATTGGACCCAGCGTGGTGGGAAGGTCCCCCTAATGGATAGGGTGATTAGGAGGCCTATGTCAGCGTGGACTATCAAAGGCGACGTGATGAATTTATTTTCAAAATTTAGAGTGTCAAAACGCTGAATACTGTTTATCGATTCTATTTTTTAACCAAAGGAAAGCTCTTTTAAAACAACGGGCATGAATCTCAAAACAATTTTCATTTGGTGTTTACTGTTGGATGAGCATTGCGGGCTGATCAACGGACTGTCTCTAAACTAAAATGATCTACTGCGGATGGGCATCTTAAAGTCGGTCCTAACCCTCCTTTCTCTCCATCGTTTGGGTTTTCGTTTGATCATACTATGACGGTGAGAATGAAGTGCACTTCAACATAATATTCTCCTATATGGTTGACTGATCTCTAATAAAGACGTCGCCGTAGTCGGAATCAATCGTATTTACATTTTAGCAATCTCAATCAGAAACTGAAAAATAGAGACAATGACTACTAACATCTCTTATAATTTAAAACATTGAAATCTCTCACGCACCCTTAAACCACTCGACACATTTGTCACTGTCCGTTCGGGCGGCTCATCTAACTGCCCGCATGTTTCAGTAACTGACTTAATACTCTTTATCGTAGAAAACGTCAATATTTAAATAATATTTCGCAGGATCAACATGGCCTCTCGTGACAATGTCCGTCCTCGACCATAACCAATTCTACTTCACAGCAGATCAGATAAGGATGATGAGGCCATCGTCGAAACTCGTCAACCATAATCATCCGCATTTGGGCATCGCTGAATTGCGTATCTAATAACAAACACGTTGAGGACGGGCGTACTGGACCGACTAATCTAATAAACATTATCGTGGACAGAGGATCGCTGAATCGCGTGTCCATAACAACAAACATGTGAGGACATGGCATCCACTGCAACCGACAGGTTCAACTTTGTTAGTATTAGTTAAAGGTGTTAAACACTCTTATAACCAAAAACCAAAATATATTAAATAAGTAACGTATTAAATTAAACTCTGTCATCTATTTAAAAATTCACCAAATCCTCCATTAAAACAAACAATCAACAGGTTCTCCATTACAAAACGCAAAACATCACGGGTATAACTATTCAGCCCCATGTGACTGGCTCCGGGAAAAACTCATCAAACCCTCTTGGTACGGAAACAAAGGGTTATCTTCAAGTGGTTTTATTTGTAAAACCAAATTATTTTTTACCACCTCTTTGAACGATTTTTAGAATACTAATAAAAAATTAAACCTACTTTAAAACGAACATTAGTTCCCTTCTTTATTTTACCATCTCAATTAGAACAACAAAAAAAGATAATTACTTTTTAAACATCTCTTTGGAAAACTTGAAATGGCTCATGATCCCGACAACAGCTAAGATGTCTCTACACGAGGTCGATTCCCCTTCCCACTCCCAAAAAGCGCAGATGCAACACGTTCACACCCAAAATTCATTAAATCCGCCCTTTTTCTAAAACAACCGAAACTTGCGCAGTAACGAAAAAGTTTACTATCTTTTACTTGTTCCGTCCATCTTTACACCGATATCATGATGACAAATATACCAGGGAACCAAAGAAAATTTTAAAATAATTCCAAAATAAATTTAACCAAAAATTAGCAAGTGGTCATAAGTTCGGACTAACGAAGACTGAAACGTCTTTGGTGGTATGTCAGCCGGAATGGAAATCAATTTAAAAATTTGACCGGCTTCTTAATATTTACGTTCCCTTTATTTTTAAACACGATCATGCGTCGTCTTCGATCACAATTCTACCGGTATCCAGTACTCAAATAAAAAAATTTCTTTCAAAACCGTATTCTCCTTTGTCAACTCACCGTCCGATTGTACCACAAATAATTTTATCCAAACCACTTTTTGTGAATCTCCCTGGAAATTAGGTTGAAAATTATTTTTTTAAAATGCCTCAAAATATAATAAATAGTCTTAAATTTAAAATAAACCTTCCAAGAAAAAGGTTTAAAATTTCTGCTTATGTATTACTATATATGACCCGTAGTAACCCTTATTTATATTTGTTTTATATTTTATCATCATCATCTTATCCCATGTATACTAATACATAACCAGAAAAAACATAGAGATCTAATTAATCCTTTTCCCCCTACATCAGTCCATTTCTTAATCTATTTGACACCGCCGTGGATTTTGGCCATGTATGTTGGATTCTGATAAATTAACAGCAAAAGAACATAGTTATCTGGGTTGGCATAATTTCATTTTTTTATTGGAATCCAAAAAAGGATCTATTTTCTTCAATCAATTTGAATAAATGTTAACATAAAATCCTCAAAAAACCACAAACAAATAAATGTTCTTTTTATAAAAGTTAGTCATTAATCATCCTTTTCCCCTAAAAAAGAAAATATTCGATAAGATAAAATATACAAAATAATAGGTTTAAAACCGGAAAATATATTTTCAAAGTTATCCCCTCTAACATATTACCTTCTTTTAAATAATGAATTTGATCCTCAAATTGTCTTTTTAAGTGACAGTAAGTTTAGTTTAAAAATCAAAATAAATTGAAACCAACCCCTTCAATCCTCTGGCGGACGGGCCTTTTCTTTAAACGCCAGTGGTCGATCCCCACTCCCGCCAACAACCGGCCTGCACGGAAATCGCCACCCTACCTGGTGGGGGTCGACCAAAACTTCGTTTTCTAACTGGCCTCACTGAGATATACCTTATTAGCCATCGCCAACCGTTCATCAGACCACGTGCCCGGCCCCTGCCACTTCCAACGGTTAATCTTTTGCGCTATTCGTAACATACGTTCTTTTCGGATAATTCATCACAAAAACTTGGACCAGTCCGTTGGTCAGAGGCCCATTTCTGTACTCGTAGGTCCATTACGAGGAGAACGCATTGAGTATAAGACTTTCGTGTTAAACTCTGCGTATCGACGTGGAAAAGTGATTGACTTCCTAATCCTCCCAGCCAATTGAATAGTATCGGTTCTCCCAAAATGTTTTAACTGCAATTACTTTCCAAGGTAGCGAATAAATCATTCTTCGAGTAACTTTATCGGCTTTAAGATACGATCTTACATTTTAACCGACAAAAGTCAGACGTATAATAAGAGTATTAAACAAAATATTTTAATATTCTAAATGGTTTTCATGGCTAACACCTTTAATTGAACTCTTAAAGTACTTAGCACAATGTCAATGTTCTTGATAATCTTTGTAATGTTTTAAAACCATTAATCCTCAGATATCATATAATAAGTCATTAGCACCAACCAGCATTTGACCAGCGGTCGTATGGCCCTGGTCCAAAACCCTAATGGAAAGACATTGCATTGTTTTGCATTGGGGTGGCCTATTTCGAAGTGGACTAAGGGCATGATGATAAAACCTAGATTTTTAAAGATTATACTAAACTGAGATGAAATGAGCTTTGAATGTGCCTTATAGCTTTTTAACAGTTGTGGTTATGTTTTGGATATGTATATGCATTGATATGTCTTGTAGGCAATCCACTAAGTAAATTATTGGGAATATGGTTTAAGTGTATGTTTTAAGATTAAACCAGTGTTTGAATTTTATATCACAAGGTTGGGATTTTTTAACGCCGTAATTTCTTTTGTAAAGTATTTATAAAACCTCTCAATGGGCGAAGAAATAAGATAACATACATATATAAAAAACATACGCTGAATTAAGTAACTCAGTCTTTTGGGAAGTCATTTCAAAAATATATAAACGAAGAAAATATGTAATTATATTAATTTTTATCATAGATCTATTTGATCTGTATATAAAATGGTTATAGATCAAAATGGTAATCAATGTTATTTTCAGATCACTGAAATTAGCAAAATTTAGCTAAACATTTTTGGAAACTATATTTCAACATTAATTCGGACTAGCTGAAGCAGAACTTGGCACTGTTGCCTGTTTTAGATGTAATATTTTATGCTGTAGGTTTATATTTGTAAACAACAAATTATTTTTTTAAAACACCTTTTGAATGATTTTAAGAATCACTATAGATAAAAATTGAAGCCTACTTTAAAAACTGAACATTGACCGATTCCACTTTATTTTAGCCATCTCAATTAGAACAACAAAAATAAAGATAATTACTACTCTTATGCTTGAAAACATTGAAATGGCTCACATGATCCCGACAACTGCTACCAGATGTCTCTACGACAACTCGATGATACAATAACATGATCGCAGATGAACAACACGTATCACACACGAGAAGAGTTCCGTTAAATCCGCCCTTTCTTCTAAAACAACACGAAACATTGCGCAGTAACTTAGGAAAAGTGTACTATATTTATGCCGATGTTCTACAGTACAATCTTTACACCGATGAACTACAAATATACTTTCAGGGAACCAAAGATAAGGTTTCTGAAATAATTGACAAAGTAAATAAAGATTTAACCAAAATTAGCAAGTGGTCACATAAGTTCGGACTAATGAACAGACACGATCTTTGGTGGTAGTAGTCAGACCGGAATGGAAATCAATTCAACAAATTTGACCGGCTTCTTAATAATTGCATTCGATTCGTCTTTATTATTCGTAAATACGATCATGCGTCGTCATATCGATCACAACTTCAGTGGTTACCTATCCGTCAACGACGATCACGACGACCACTCTTTATCTCTTCTTAATTTTCTTTCTTCAACGACATATTTGTCTTCGCATTTCCAGTATCTCAGTACCGTCAAAAATAAAGAAAACGTTCTTTCATACAACCGTTTTCTCCTTTCTCCAACTCACCGTACCGATTGTACGCACAAATAATTTTTTATCCAATCCATTCTTCTTTGTGAATGAGCTACCCTTGGAAATCAGGATGGCCAAAAATTATTTCAATTTCAAAATGAACGCTCGAAAATATCTGTTTAAAGACAAAGAAGAGTTAAAGAAGAGAGATAAATTGTAAAGTAAATCTTCCAAGAAAAGGTTTAAAATTTCATAGATTTATACTAATATGTATTACCTATATATGACCGTATGTATGTATATATGTCTGTATATTTGTTTGTATATGTCTTATCATCATCATCTTATCGCATGTATACTAATACATAACCAGAAAAAACATAGAGATCTAATTAATCTTTTTCCCACTTCTACACATCAGATGCTACATTTCATACATACATCTAGTATTAGACACCGCCGTGGTATTTTGGCCATGTAGTAGTTGGATTCTGATAAACCTTAACAGCAAAAGAACACTTAGTCATATCTAAGGGTTGGCTATGAATTTCATTTTATTATATTGGAATCACAAAAAGGATCTATTTTCTTCAATCAATGTTGAATATTTTTTAATCGGTTAACATAAAATCCTCAAAAATAAGCCACAGAACAAAGTAAATGCTTATCTAAATTTTTATAAAAGTTAGTCACTTAAGTCATCCTTTTTTACCCTAAAACAAGTAAGATATGTGCGTTAGTAAGATAAAATATGCAAAATGAGAGGTTTCCAAAACCCGGAAAAATATATTTTCAAAGTTATAACCGGCAGTTCGTAAGCATATTAGCCTATACCATTAAATAATGAATTTAGATGCCTCAGGTTTTTTTTAAGTAACAGATAAAAAGTTTTAGCTTAAAAGATCAAAATAAATTGTAACCAGCCCCGTTCAATCCACTGCCGGACATAGGCCTTTTTCTATAAACGCCAAGATGGTCGATCCCCTGCTACCACTGCCAACTTTAACCGGCCACTGCACGGAGATCGCCAACCTACCTGGTGGGGGTCGACCAAAACTCCGTTTTCCTAAACGTGGCCTCCACTGTAGATATACCTTATTAGCCCATCGGCCAACCGTTCATCAGACCACGTGCCCGGCCCACTGCCACTTCAACGAGTTAATCTTTTGCGCTATGTCGATAACTTACGTTCTTTTCCGGATGAATTCATCACAAAAAACTTGTGGATCAGTCCGTTAGTCAGAGGCCACATTTCTGTACCCGTAGGTCATTACGAGGAGAACGCATTGGTATAAGACTTTCGTGTTTAAACTCTGCGGTATCGACGTGGAAAAGTGATTGAGCTTCCTAAATGGCTCCCAGGGCAATTGAATAGTCCCATCGGTTCTCTCGCAAAAATGTGTTTTCCCAACTGCAATTACTTTCCAAGGTAGACGTATAAATCGATAACTTCGAGAGTCACTTTATCGGCTTTAAAGATACAGTCTTACATTTTAACCGACAAAAGTCAGACGTATAATAAGAGTATTAAACCAAATATTTTATTATTTTAAATGGTTTTCATGCGCGCAGACCCACTTTAATTGAATACTCTTAAAGTACTTAGTACAATGTCAATGTTCTTGACAATCTTTGTAGAGAATGTTTTCGAAAACCATTAAATGTCCAATGCCTCAGATAGTCATATAATAAGTCGGTACACGCACCAACCAGCATTGGACCAGCGGTCGTATGGCCATACGGTCCAAAAACCCCCTAATGGAGAAGACGTGCATTGTTTTTGCATTGGGGTGGCCTATTTCGGGCAATGGACTAGCAGAGGCTGATGATGATGATAAAAGCCTAGATTTTTAAAAAAAGAATAATACTAAACTGAGATGAAATGAGCTTTGAATGTGCCTTATGGCTTTTTTAACAGTTGTAAGTTATGTTTAGATATGTATATGCGCTTGATGTCTACATTGTAGGCCAATCCAATAAGCACAATTATGTAGGATATGGTTTAAGTGTATGTTTTAAGATTAAACCAGTGTTTGCAATTTTATATCACAAGGTTGGGATTTTTAACGCCGTAATTTCTTTTGTAAAGTATTTATAAAACCTCTCAATAGGAGCGAAGAAATGAGATAACATACATATATAAAAAACCATACGCTGCAAATTAAGTAACTCAGTCTTTTGGGAAGTCATTTCAAAAATATATAAACGAAGAAAATATGTAATTATATTAATTTTTTACACATAGATCTATTTGATCTGTATATAAAAATGTTTATAGATCAAAAATGGTAATCAATGTTATTTTCAGATCACTGAAATTAGCAAATTTAGCTAAACTATTTTTGGAAACTATATTTCAACATTAATTCGGACTGCAGCTGAAGCAGAACTTGGCACTGTTGCCTGTTTTAGATGTAATATTTTATGCTTAAACGTCATAGTTAAATCAAATACAACACATTTAGGAAAACTGAGTCCAATTTCTCTAAATGTAAATTAAATTTCAAATAATTTTATCTTATGTGTTTGATTTTCAACAGTACGTGGCTTGTTATTTTTTAATCTATTTAAGGACACAGTGTAATAAGACACTGTGTCCTTTGAAAGAATTGGTGGAATATCAATTTTTTTCCATCAGTTTTTTCCATCTTCATTCTGCCTTATCACAATGTATTCTATATATATAAAAATGGATAAAAGTATACGAACATTACTCTTTAGCTAATAATATAAATCAAAATGGTATAAAAATTTGTTTTTATGTATAATCTTTTAAAAAAATCTAGTTTTTAAAGTTGTCAAGTAAGCAAAGACTTAAATTTACTAAAATTTATTTGAGTTTTAATAAATAGGAAAAATGTCTGAAATAGGAAAAAAATCAAAATGTTGTAGAACTCCTAAATACTATTGCAGTATGAAAGATGTAAATAAATTTTATGATATTTATTTACAGATGCAAACAAAATAAAGACAAACATGTTTATTCTGTGGAATTTACCACAACGGAAATATACGCTACGTTATCTATGCTTGTGAAACTCCCACTAAAGCATCATGGTTTAAATCATCCTTTGAAATAAATTTACGATTCCCAGTTTTACTTACTAGTTATATAGAGGATAAATATAAAAGCGCATAGGAATTTAAACATGTTTTTGGAAACGTAAAAAAAGAAGTGATACTTTCCTTTGACGTATACGGATTCATATTCGGTATTATATTCAAATTTATGTAATCTGTAAAGCAATATAGATAACCCAAAAGTAACCATCTATTTAAACATAAAAAAGGAGTATATTTAAAAATTAAGAACAATAAAAACCGTTGTAATTTATCAAATCGGGCTTGATTAACAAATTATATTAAAATACCACATTGCAGTTAATTTTGACTATTAATAAGAAATTTAATATTCTCCACAAATTTCTACAGTAATAATATATACATTTAAATAAATTAAGCGTTCAGTTAAGTTTATAAATTAAAATATTTTAGTACAAGAGAAAACTAGAACGAAATGTGAGTATTGACCGAATTTCACTTGATTTATAAACTAAAAAAAATAAACACAAAATTGCTTTAACGTTCCAAAAAGTATTACTTATTTAAAATTACTTGTAAAATACTAAAGTTAACAGCCAAAAATTCTATTTTATTTAAATGGAAATAAAAATTTACGATGAGCGGATTTTTGGTATTAATATAGAGAGCTGCCATTTACACAGGTTTCTAACGTCTAAGGCAGATTTTTGCCTATACTATGATGGTAATATATTAATAGGAATTTATGAGAACCATTTTAGCACAGATATGTCCTATTAAATTTTCTGCTTAAATATAAGTAATATTGTTTAGCAATGCTATTTATTAGAAAACGTATGGATAAGTTTATTTTAATTGAGCTCCCTAGAATATTTCAACAAAGGAAAGTAATTAACAAAGCTGTGTGGAATTAAAATTATAACAATTAGATTAGCAAATCCAGAGATTAGCTAGAACAAAAATACAGACACTAAGACAAAAATTAAAACAAAAAATGTTGTATTGTTATATGTATCGGTCAATGTAGTCATTAAAACGGTTATTTTGATATACAAACAGACTTTACAATTAAATTTTTTGTATAGATTAGGGGTGTATTAGAAGAGACCTATGTCCAGCAGTGGACTATCACAGACTATACTAATGATGATGATGTATAGATTAAGTGCGGAGCCCTTCCACTGTTTAAATTTTTTATTATTATCTTCCAAGAAACAATACTATACTTTCTAAAACTGCGGCATCTGTATTTAATTATTTTTTGTAGCATATTTGTATAAGTTAGACAATGTCAACTGATTACTGATATTCGCTAAAGTATAAAAAAATAAACCGTAGTTTCAAATGACTTACATTTTTAATATAATAATCGTAGAAAAAACGTTCAACTTATTTATGATAAAGCTGAAAGCATCAGCAGAAAATATCTAGAAGAATTAAAGTATCTACCTACTTGTAACGCTTAAACCATTCATCTCGGTAACAATTTTGTTGAATTACAATTTGTACGATGTCAATATTTTGCAATACTAAATCTGCGAACTGTCACTACGAAGAATAGGCAAGAAAGGGAACCAGCCCCGTCCAGTTTCGGTCACTTTAACCACTATGGGAAAAAAAATTAAAATTTTGCAAAACAAAAAGTATCTATCTAACACAAACATATATATAAAAGAAGAATACCCTCCAAATATTTTAAAATTAAGAAAAGAGTTGAAAGTAGAACAGCAAAAACAAATCGAAAAAGGGAAATTAGCGATTTTGAAATACGACAAGCTCATAGTTAAAGATAAAAAGGAATACACCAAACACAAACGACAACTTTCTGTTTCTCCTCCTAAACCAACACCTGTTTCCAACGAACTGGCCAATGTAACCGACAATAGTGAAAAAAATAACCAAACAAACAAAAAGCACAGGGCCAATTCAAATACTTTTGTCTTTTGTGAATGAAAAGATCTTGTGAAGACACGAGCCTCCTCCAAAAGAAAACTATTACCCAAAACGGAAAAATATCAAAATGTAAACACTCCCAGAACGAGCTCGTCACCGCGGGGGTTTTAGACGACCACCCTCCAAACCAGAGTAACTACTATATTGCAACATTTAACGTCAGATCATTAGCAACTGAGTCTAGAATAGCCGAATTAGAATACGCAGTATCAGATATAAACTGGAATATAATTGGCATAGCCGAAGTCAGAAGAAAGGATATAAAATAGAGGACAGAGGTAACTACTTACTATACTACTTCGGTATAATAAAAGGCGAAAAGGGAATAGGATTTATGGTAAAGAAACAACATGGAACAAATGTACTAGATTTTATCGCAATATCTGACAGAGTAGCTTTACTACAAGTCGAAATCTATGACAAACCTTTTAGTTTAATACAAAGTATACGCCCGACAACTGCGCAAACGAAACAGAGATAGAAACTTTTTACGCCGATGTACTGCAACTATAAGAAAATGCACGAAAATATAATATTCATGGGTGACATGAATGCAAAAATAGAAATCCGGAATCAAACGAACGTTTAGTAGTTGAAACCACGGCTATGGTATAAGAAATAATAGGGGTAAAATGTTTATAAACTTCTGCCTTCAATATAGACTTAAAATAATAAATACAATGTTCAAAAAACCTCGAAAACTAAGATGGACATGGATGGCACCAAATGGAAAGACAAAGAACGAGATCGACTTTATAGCAACTAACATACCTCAAATTATTCAAAATTTCAATATCATTAGTAATTTACAACATCCTAGTGACCATCGATTAGTAAGAATTACAATAAATATGAATAACCACAAAAAATCACGTGCCCATTACATGAGTAAACCGAAGATCGTGACAGAAGCAGAAAATTCTATTGACGAAATACATTCTATATTAGACACTGTGGAAGACGTTAATATACTTAATAGCAAAATAGAGAGGATATTGCGAAACACTATTATTTCACCTACAATGAATGAAAGAGAAAAAAGAATATCTAGCGTCATAACTCAAGAAATTAAGGACCTTAAAATGGAAATGCATCTTCTGAAGCTTAAAAAACATAAAACAAGACAAGATAAATCAAAACTGACAGTTCTATACAGAATGATACATAAAAAAATAAAACAAAATTTGAAAAACTATAGAATTAACAAAGTCAGTAGATCCTTGGAGGAAGTGGGTAACATTAAAAAGGCATATAAAGATTTAGACTGTAACAAGCAATTGATAACGCAGCTTTTAAGCTCCTCGGGATCGATTGTCACACACAGACGCGATCTCATCATGATAGCAACAAATTTTTACAAGGAACTCTACACTGCAACTTTTGAGTCTGAAACAGTCGTTTATAATAAGACATGCAACTTAGATCCAGTGCCACCGATCATGGAAAATGAAGTCAAGCTATCAATAGATCAATTAAAATCAGGCAAAGTCAGGTCCAGATGGCGTGACGAATGAAATGATAAAGACAGGTAAGGAAAACTTTTAAAAGCCAATCACAGCTCTATTTAATAACATCTTATTTAAAAAGTACTACCAGAACATGGACACGCACAGAAATTGTTTTATTATATAAAAAGGAGACCCTAAATTAATAACAAATTATCGACCTATTACCCTAATATCATGTCTTTTATAAAGATTTGCATCGACCCTTCTAAGACGCATATCCAAACAAATTGACGAAAATCAGTCAATAGAACAGGCGGTTTTATGAAAAATACTCCACAATTGATCACATACATACATTAAAATTGATTATAGAAAATATACAGAATACGATTTACCGATTTATTAGCATTTGTTGATTATTCAAAGGCGTTTGACACAATATCTCATAACTCTATATGGTGCGCCTTAAATGACCAAGGAATTGCATATGATTATATAGAACTTCTTAAGAAAATCTATTCAAATAGTACAACACGGTGCGCCTCGAAACGAAAGGACCAACATTTCACGTGGAACGTGGCGTGAAACAAGGAGATCGATTTCACCCAAATTGTTTATAGCCGTCCTAGAATCTATTTTGAAAAATTCATTGGAAAATTTTGGAATAAATATAAATGGCACGTACCTATCACATCTCAGATTTGCCGATGATATAGTCCTTTTTCGAAAACGCAGGACAACTAGAATACATGCTAGAATCTCTTCGATGTAATAGTGAACAGGTTGGGCTATGTATTAATCTAGACAAAACAAAAGTTATGACAAATAGAGACAAGACGCAAATACTATTGAGATCAACACCAATCCAATACGTAGAAGAATATGTTTATCTTGGCCAACTATATCGTTCAAATTTAGTACGGATGAGAAATTGAGCGTAGAATAAAGGCCACGTGGAACAAATATTGGGCTCTGAAGAAGTATTTAAAGGACCATGCCTACTAAATTAAAAACAGAGCATTCCAAATTTGCCTTGCACCCTGTCTTACTTATGCATGCCAAACCTGGACATTGAAAAATTCACAAATTAACAAAATAAAAACCTGTCACGGGCAATAGAAAGAAGCTATCTGAATTTCAAACTAAAAGACAAAATTAAAAATACTGCTATAAGAGACAGAACCAAAGCAAGAGACATTCTTAAACAAATAATGAAATTAAAGTGGAAGTGGGCAGGTCACCACAAAGAGTAACTGACAACAGATGGTCTCAAAGGGTTACTAATTGGCATCCCATATATAAGAAAGAAGAAGAGCAGACCCGTCAAAAGATGGAGCGACGATATGAGAGAAGTAGCTGGAACCCTATGGGCACGAGTGGCTCAAGACAGATCTTGTTGGAGTGGCTTGAGGAGGCTTTTACCGCTCTAGGCGGCCCTTAATTAACTAACACTAACACAATTTAATTAGATATAAGTAATACTAACTATCTAATAAATCAAATAAAAATTTTGTCACTGTCAAATGTATAAGGGATAAAATAAAGCTTTATTATTATTATTTTAAATCACTGAAATATTTAAAGCATTTAAAATGCTTAAATAGTTTGCTACTTACTTCGAACCACGCAATAAACAAGTAAGTGTAGATAAGTCTTTAGTGCGCTATTTATTTTAATAAGTTGTCCTCTTCTTTTACTATATAATATTTTTTAATATAATTATTATTTGTTTTATAATAAAAAAAAGTATAAGAAATTTTAAAATCCAAAAATAAACACACTTCTAAGGAAACGTTTTCATTTAAGCAAGTTGTCCATTACAATTTCAGTAAAATCCGTTGCGTGTTTCTCATCAATGGATTGTGAAAAAAAAATTAGCTTCGTAATTAACCTTTTTGCTTCAAGGGTGCATTTTCATTAGTTCCATTTTTTTTATTTAGTCGCAGTAAATGCAGAACGTAAAGGTAAAATTTTTGTTAGACAGTTTTCGCCTTGGGTTACAAACAGTATAATTATTGCGGATTATAGTAATTTTTATTGTGTTCATTATTTTATGAAGACGCATATGTTACAAACTTACCGTTTTTTACCGGTGGTTGGTCCCCTGTTTACAGGAGACCGCCTGGGTGGGTACCACTGCGGTGCCTATTTCTGCCGCGAAGCAGTAGTGAAAACACTGCTGTGTTCCGGTTTGAAGGGCACCGTAGCCAGCGTATTTACTGGGTAAACGAGACTTAACATCCTATGTCTCACGGTAGGCAGCGCGTTGGCGATACCACTGGTATTGCTAATGTCTATGGGCGTCGGTGACCACTTCCCATCAGGTGGCCCGACTGCGTATGCCATAAAAAAAACTGTTGCGGAAATGTTGATATTTTAGGTTTCCCATAGAGGTTTATAATTTGACCACCATAACTGCAATTTTCTCAAATTACTACTTGATAGTAGTAAGCCATGAGGTATATTATGTTGAAAAGGGAATGTTACGATAGAAACGTATTGAAACAACATTGATTTTTCACTACGTCGAAGATGGTGGTTTTCTTCATATAAAAACGCTACTTATGTTATTTAAAAAACAATAATTAATATGAAAATATTCCTTACTTAATATAATTTACAGAGTACTATCATATCCTCAGATAGCCACTCTTGGCAAGTTATAGTTTTGGCAGAAAGTTGCTTCAGTATGTATCAAAAAGCTGAAAATCTCTATATGTTTTTCATAGTTTCTTTTAACAAATACTTTTAAGAACAACACAACAAACTTTTTAAAAATGATACCTCGGTGTTTCCCATCCGAATACCGATGAAAAATAAATTACGAACAAAACAATTTTTATATCCGTTACTAGGTGGCATAAGTCTTTTTAGGAATTTTCACGAAGCTTCAAGTAAATACAAGGTATTATTATTCAACATAGATAGAGAAACCAAATGTAAAACACAAGCAATAAGAAATCGAAAAAGACTACAAAAATAATAAATACAAGTGATCCCGTAACACAGTCCGCACGTGATCACGGAAGAAGTGATTGTTCAAGTGTTTGAAACGTCGGCAATAGATATGTATATAACTAACGTGAAAAATCCCTAAATTTGTGAATTTGATATGTATTATAATCACGTAAATAATATAAATTATTAAACACAAGTGAAATTTTAACCACAAAATATGACCGATTGCGAACAATATATGCCATATAAGCGGGTATCAATGTGCCCTCTGCAAGAAATTTCCTAGCAATTTTTGCCACTGCGCTTTAAATTTCTAATACCTTTTATAATAATGATAATGATGAATTGCTCATAGCAATTATTAATCATGTTTTATATTACAATGCCTATTATAGGTTATTCTTAGAATATAGATATATGCGCTGGACCAGACCAATTGATGCGTATGCTCTGGGCGTCGGTCATATAATGCGTATAGCTTGAGTTGTAAATTCCACCTTCGTCTTCATAGCGCAGCTCCAGGTAATATTGAATTTAACATGAGCACTTAACGATATTCAGCACAGTGATAATTATACATTCATTATTCCTATTAAAGATCCTTATGAAAGAAAAATGTTGTATTTTGATTCAACGTATTCTATAGATAATAATAAATAAAAGAGTAAAGTATAAATATCGCTATATTACGTAATTAAAAAAAATCATAAATAAATCAGATCTAAATTCTCTCTTTTCTGTATTTCAACAAAAGCATTTTGATGAATTTGTAAGTTAGCTGAAGAACGCTAAACATAAGCAAGGGCCGTTAAAAGTCTTAAAGCTCCTGTAACATTGTAAAGTTTTCAGTTTTCATGTAAGGAAGTAGATTCTCTAGCAATAGCATACTAAGGGCAAATGTAAAATTGCTCTACACAAATAATAATCTCCGGAAAACTATAAAGTATATTACATTTTTATACGATGTAAACAATAATACTATACATATTTAATATTTACATCATCATACACACGTCAGCCTGTGATAGTCCACTGCTGGACATAGGCCTCACCTAACACACCCCTATCCATTAGAGGGTTTTGGACCGTATGTCACCACACTGGTCCAATGCGAGTTGGTGGGTGGACCGGCTTTTTACACGCCATTCCGACGTAAGGATCATCTCACTTTCCAGACAATTAGGTGATCAGCCTAAATTTCCCTAACCAACAAGGAAATTAGAACCCACCCCGCAGAATTCGAACCCATGATCTCCGGTTTTTAAAGCACGCGCTCATACCACTAGGCTACGGAGGCAGTTAATTTAATATTTAACATTTAATAATTCAACTTTTAAAAAATAAGAAAACAAAACAAAAGATAGCTACCATATTAAATAACAATCAATATAAAGTATAAGAAAAGGAGTCAAAAGAATCTCAGGGTAAAAAACTATTTATCGAAAAAGGGAGAAGCTGTTATGTGTTAACTTAAATAGTAAATTTGTTAAAAGAATAAGTCAGCTGTAGAATCGTTTATTGCAGGGATAATTTAACTTCTAAGCGGGAAAAATGTTTTAAAAAGGCATAAAAGCAGCAAACATTCGGTAAAATATTGGCCACGTATAGTGTTTATCAAACTTCTTGTAAATGACATGGGTAACCAGCATTTTTTGGGGAATGGATTAAAACTATTCCAAAACACATTTTCGGTAATTCTCATAAATTTAAATTACCCGAATTTTACATATACGTTACATTAACATATACGTTGGCACTGGTATTGCCAACGTATATGTTAATGTTATCTTGTAATTTAAAATACAAAACATGGGAATTGCAGCTTATATATTGGTGATATGCCCATATTGTCAAAAGGC